>CM054948.1:5097788-5182462 GCA_029168755.2 Tillandsia fasciculata | reverse complement strand
GGGCCGCACGTCAAGTTTCGCTGATTTCGAAGCTATAGGTGCGCATCGGTCCAAAGTTACCGACGCACACGGATTTTCGGCAGATTACGGGAATTTGGAAAAGATCCAGGTTTTAGCTTTTTGTGCGTAGAGTCTATGGATGTGTGGGTATTGTAGTCATTTCTGAGCAGTGTTCATGATTCAAGGCTGTGCAGTCTGACCTCCGACCCACAAGCCTTCTGTTGGAGTCGTTAGTTCGCCTACACATAGGTGGGTTTACTTTTCGGTCCGGACTTTATCATCTCGGACCCCTGGGGTAGCGTATTGGTCGGACCCCTGTACTTGTGGTAGCCCAGATCCTATTCTTGAGCCTTCTTTTTTGATTGATCATTCCAGTTTTTACTTTATATTACCATGCTTGATGGGTATCAGTATAGTCTACTTATATAGGACGTGTTTGCCATTGCCGATTGGTCATTAGCTACTTTCAGACATTTACCATACTTATTAGTATATCTCGATTATATCTAGGCATATGCCATGTGTGATTGAACATTACTCTTGTACAGACAGCCATGTTCCTTGCATTCATATTGGATGAGATAGATCAGATTGGCATTCATTTACTGCATCGCTGTGGGGATTTTTTCGGCTTGTTGCCGATTACCCGATTTGTGGACCGTGAGCTTGAGCATCAGCATTGATCGCCCGCACTGCTGTACTTCATGAACACTGAGGGTTGGCACCATCACGTGTTCTTTACCCGGTAAAGTGGTCTGTGGATGGGACACGTGACCCCTATGTTAGTGCCAAGGGTGCTAGCGTGGTGACCCCCCAGGTTAGTGCCCGAGGGTGCCGGGGTATGTCAGTCAGGTTAGTGCCAGGTTCGGCGTTTTCCCTGAGGTCCTGTTGACCAATATGGTGGCTTTAATTGGGTATTTGGTTATTCTACCTTTGATGCATTATAATCTTGTGATTGCTCAGTTCTTGATTCAGTATCTATATCAGCATGCTCTTGTTTAGTATTCAGTACTTTGATATGCTCAGCACTGTATTCATGATTATTCGGCGTTTTCCCTGAGGTCTTGTTGACCAATATGACAGCTTTGATTTGGTATTTGTTTATTCTACCTTTGATGCATCGTAATCTTGTGATTGCTCAGTTTTCTTGATTCAGTATCTATATTAGCATGCCCTTGTTTTAGTATTCAGTACCTTGATATGCTCATCACTGCATTCATGATTATTCGGCGTTTTCCCTGAGGTCTTGTTGACTAATATGGGGCTTCAATTGCGTATTTGGTTATTCTACCATTGGTGAATTGTTTACCTGCTTAGCATGCTTAGTAATTTTACTCTGTTGATTACTCAGTTTCTCGATTTTGTATCTATATCAGCAGCTCTTACTTTAGTATTCAGTACCTTGATATGCTCAGTACTGTATTCATGATTATGCTGTTATCAGCCTGATTTATCTGCCTTACCTACTGATCTTTACTATCCGCTGATTATTGTATACCATAAGTCGATTCGGATTGCTACGGCTCGTCGTGCCCACTGGGATACATTTATGCTATATCTCACACCATTTGGATGACCACTATTTCAGGTCGACCGGGTGCTGGGATGTCGGGACGTGTTGTGTTGGGTTATACTAATATGGATCTAAATAGGGAAAAAAACATCTAGAGGGGGTGAATAGGTGTAAACAATAAACACTCAAAAAATCATTGCGCAATAAAACCCAATGCGGAAAAATAAAAGAACACGCAAGATTTTTACGTGGAAAAACTCCAAACCGGAGTAAAAAACCACGGGACCGATAACACGGCGAAATCCACTAGAATTAACACACGTACAAGGTGATATAACGTACTCACAGACGACTCAACCTTTTACCATACGCTCCTAGTAGATCTTCTCCGCTCGCTCCACGACGCTTCTCGAATCCACGATCCGCGCCCAACGCTGAATCCACAGCGTCCAACGTCGAGTCCACGACGTCCAACCGAATCCACGGTCTTCACCCAGTAGCACGCTTCGAATCCACGAACGTACCTCGCTCCGAATCCACGAGAGCGGTTGCACCTTGAATCCACAAGGCCACGCGAGTCCACGCGCCGATTTTGGGTAAATCGTTGTTTTTGGGTGGTGATGATCCGCCGAATACTTAGATTAAAATAGATCGGAAATACCATCTAAGTATTCATTGATTTGATTCTACTCAAAATCTGAGTATGGAAAACCTAGAATCAAATCAATCAATATAGATGAAGAAACATAGAATAAATCTATTGATTTCCTTTCTTCTCTATATGTGGATTTTTTCTTTCGGCTATTTTTTCTCTTAATTTTCCGATGCCCTAGAAAATGAATAAAGGGTCTATTTATAGGTTAGAAACCATTGGAAGAAGATAAGGATCAAAAACAGCCTTTTCTGGAAATTTTACCGGACGGCGATCCGGATCGGATTTACTGCGATCCGGATCGTCGTAACGAGATTGACAATTTCCAGAAAACAGGTTCGGGATCCGGATCGCAAGTCCGATCCGGATCGTTCATACAATTCACCAAACTCCCATGTTCGGGATCCGGATCGGAATGGCTAGGATCCGGATTGAAATTGCCAATGAACAAACACCCTTCGGGATCCGGATTGCAAGGTCTGATCCGGATCCTGAACATGTCCCATGTCCAGTTTTTGATTTTTATGCAATTAAAAATTCTTCCAGGTGTTTCTACACTATAAGAAGTATTCGGATCATCAAAAATCTTTAGTTAAACGTACCTGATCCTTTTGAATTCTTCTTTCTTGAGATTGAGGTATATGATCCAAAGTTTCTCATCTTCAATCTTCAAGACTTCCACGAAATACGCCAACTCAAATTCCGTAACAATCTCCCCCTTTGGCGGTTTCGTGACAAAACACAAATCCACAAAGAAAATTCAAAAAGATATTTTTGTTGCTATCACCATACAACAAAAATTTACAAAAGAGATCCAAAAATTAAATACATGAGATAAACTCCTAAAACAGACTCTAGACTTAGACATCTGTACTCTCTGCACAAAGAAATCATTCTTGACAAACGAAATCGTTAGATACCTCAAGAATTGAGCATCAAAACCAAGCAGAGATAGAGTTTATACTCATCATGACATTTGAAGAATTCAGATATGTAAGAAGATCATAATTAAAACCAACATATCTTCTAAGCAATAGATTCCAAATGTCATAAGTATGTTAGTAATCAACACAACTTGTTAGTCATATTACATGCCCAAATAGTTAGTCAAATAGTTAGTAGGACATGCAACAAATCACAAGAGAAAACCCATTGTGATACTTACCTTTCACACAAAGTCAGATTGTTCAAAGTTCGTTCAAGTTCTCTCTAAAACTCTCTCTCCCTTTTTGTCACAACAAAGCCAAAAATTACAAAACCAAGGAGAGTTAACAAGTTTAAATACAAATTAAGAAACTTAAAACCTGCAAAAGAAAAGATTAGAGGAAAGTTTATGAGAATCGTCAAATGAGACACCCAAGCTTCTGAAACATTTTCTTGATCCGTTTCTTCAAAAGCTTGCTCCTTCTTCCACTTCTTTGAGATCTTGAATCATCACAGCTTGTTCTTCTTGACTACTTGGAGATCTCCTTCATTCAGCGAACTCACAGACATGCGTTCTTGTTCGTTGAGAGTCGCTGTTGTTCTTTAAAGATTGAGCTACAAAGCATCATCATCAGAAGTGGATGGAGGTGCTTGCTGTGCTGGTGGAACAGGAGCTGTAAAGTAGTTGCTGGTGGTCGAGCTCGTTGTCGGATTGGGGAGATGGAGGATCATCTTGTTTGTCGAAGAGACTTCACATTGTTGTCTCATTAATTGTGCCCAAACTGTACATGTATGAGCTCGCGCTTGTATCGACTTTAACTTTCTAAGGATGCGCATGATTATCATTGGATAGGGTAGTCCTCTGTGGGGTGAGAGTGTTCCACATACCGGCCATCCTGACCAAATGAGATAAGGAATATTCAAGTTTGCTCCCATCCATGCGCCGGGTTTCCAAGAAGATAAAGAATAACATCCTATCCCATCGAAGAACCTTCGTGTTCATGTTGGGAAGAATGTTGTAGCAGAAATGAAGTTTATATACCGATACTCTGGTCGAAGCTCTTTAGAGAAAACAGAATTTCCGTTGACAAAGTATCTGGAAGACAAATTCCATTGACAACCTTCTCCCAGGAGTTGTCGTTGAAGCTTTGAGTTTTCAGGTAATGAAGTCCATCAGATGGGCTTTCATTCCTAGCACTTCTCCAATCAGTTGGGGTGTGACTTTGATTTTGATATTTTTAACCAAAGTGTGAAATTCTCGACGTCCGTCATCTTGATCAATTAACTTGCAGCGTTCTGATAAAACATTCGTACTGAGTGTGGCAGTACCCAGTAGTCTCAGGGAAGTTGCAAATGGAGCAAGCCGACTTGTCAAACAAAGTCCCAAATTCTGCAGATCGTTTCCTTCATCTGTTGGACATTGACATGTCTTTCCCCAATGCATTCCCTCTTCTCAAAATCTTTGATTCTTGCGAGCTGATGAATCCTGTTGAGGAGGCTGCTTGCAATAGGTTCGTTATTGAAATGCCCCGAGCACTGCCTCTTTTTCTTGCACCGGTTTTCATTCTTGTTTCCGATGGACTGGGTCCATGAGCTTTTCCTTTTCTGCCAGTAGGAGGAGGCTTTGCCTTTGAAGCTTCAGCAGGAGCCTTCCCCTTTGAGACAATTGGGACATCCTCTCATCTCGAGGTTATCCCAGTCAATCGACCATGTTCTGATTCGTTTCGGAATCACTCTTAGTCTTCTTTGTTCGCTTAGCCCTTTTAGGCTTTCACAGCGTCCTTAGTATGAACCATTGCAGCAAGAAGAAAATGATCCAGTGATCACCATTGCTGTGCGTGCTTTGAGTTTAGAAAGTGTCCTGTGAAACCAACTCAAGAACACATGAAAAATCGTCAATTTTGAAAAATTTGAAAAATTGTACCTAGACAATCATAATCATGTAGAGAAGCTAAGAATCAAATTAGTTTTGCAAAAAGAATTTTAAAAATAGATCAATTCCATGATTTTCAAAAATTCCTCTTTTATGCCCTAAAACGAATTTTTAGAAATCGAAGCCCAAAAATTCGTTAATCTTGAGAAAACCCAGCATAAAATCAAAACTAATCTACCCAGAGTTCTTATTTCAAAAGAAATTTGATCAAAAACCATTCACAAACGAAAAAGATCCAAATTTCAACTCACGTTTGATGAAAAAAGATAAAAATGAAAAACCGAGATTTTGATCAATAAAACTTACTTGGAATCGAAGAACTTTGAGTTGGAAGCTCCAAGAAGCAAGAAATCTAGAGAGAGAAGCTCTAGAGACTTAAGAACAAAAGATTAGTAAAAGAAATCAAAACCCTTTGTTCTTATAAAACCCTAGCCGTGATCCGGATCGGATCGTGAATGTGATCCGGATCGGCTACCCGCAGGAAAAATCCTGCGTTCGGGATCCGGATCACTTAGCCCGATCCGGATCGGCTCCAACTTTTTCTTCAGAAAAATTCAGAAAAATTCCATAAAATCCAGAAAAAGTATGTAAGCACTTTACCATATCAACTTTAAACAAAATCATCGTTTCATACAACAAGAAATAGATTATACAAAATCTATCAAAAATACTCAAAAATGAAACGAAAATTTACGAAATTAAAACACTTAAAGTTGAACAACTTCAATTACATCTATCCTGATCTTATGTGTAATGCCTTTATCAAATCATCAATTTTGGTAAAGAAAATGAAATACCAAGATCAATAGATGTTTGAAATCCCAGATAAGTTAGATAATATATCTAGACAATCTGTTGAAGGAGTGGCTCTTTGAGCATCTTTTATCAAAAATCCCACCTTATACCAACCATGAAATTTGACTGAGTCAAGTATTTCAATATGCATTTCATCAACAATTTTTAAAACAAAAATTTGCTTTGCATTCATGGAGTATCTTTTTCTTTTTCTTTTTCTCCATGTGGTGGTAGTTTTCACACTCCTCATTGGGATGTAACTCTTTCCACATCTTTTGAGCATTTTACTTTTCTTTGACTCCCCCTCAATTGGCTATCAATTATTTAATATATAAGGTATTCAACCAAAAATTGATCTCGCATTCATACTCGACTAAGCAATCAAATAAGATAATGACTATACCAAGAGATCATTGAGAGAGAAATTGACTTTGATCACTTAAAAGATGACTTAATTAACATAAATGATCATTGCAACATTGAAATATTATGATATCAAAAGCATAATAAATTTCTAAATGCATAAAAAGATGCAATTAAAGTCAATTATGATTTATGCTCAATTAATGTCCTATGTACAAAAACATAGGTAAAGAACAAAACAAAAACAAAACAAAACCTAACCTAAGCAAAGGTTTTAAAAAGAGATTATTACAAGGAAAGCATTCCAATTGCTTTACGCAAGTGAATAAAACGTTTTTGATCCAAAGGTTTTGTTAAGATATCAGCTAATTGATCCTCAGTTGAAATATATGACAGTTGAAGAATATTTGATTCAACTAGCTCTCTAAGAAAATGATATCTAAGTTCAATATGTTTTGTTCTAGAGTGCAACACAGGGTTTTTGAAATGTTAATAGCACTAGTGTTGTCACATAGAATGGTTACCGAAGTTGCTGAAATCCGGAAATCGCTCAACATGCTTTTCATCCAAATTAATTGAGTTGAACAACTTCCTGCAGAAATGTACTCCGCTTCGGCAGTCGAGAGTGCTATGCAATTCTGCTTTTTACTGTGCCATGCAACAAGGCAATGGCCAAGATAGAAGCATGCACCACTCGTGCTTTTCCGATCATCCACTGATCCAGCCCAATCGGCATCTGAGTATCCAACAATATCCAAACTTGTTCCCATAGGATACCAAATTCCGAAATTGATTGTACCTTTGATATACCGGATGATCCGTTTCACCGCTTTCAGGTGAACCTCCTTCGGTGCTGATTGATATCTCGCACAAATCCCAACACTGAAGGATATATCCGGGCGACTAGCCGTGAGATATAGTAGACTTCCAATCATACTGCGATACAGTTTCTCGTCTACATTCTCACTATGTGATTCACTTCCAAGTCCCTTATGGCTAGTTCCCATTGGAGTCGGAAAATCCTTAGAATTTTCTAAATCAAACTTTTTGACCAACTCCAGTGCATACTTGGATTGACACAAGTGAATTCCTTCATCGTTTTGTTTAACTTGTAATCCAAGAAAATAAGTCAATTCGCCCATCATGGACATCTCAAATTCGCTTTCCATGGTCTCCGCGAATTTAGAAGCATCATTATCTCTTGTTGCTCCAAATACAATGTCATCGACATAGATTTGAGCAACTATGAAATTGTTTTGATAATGCTTCACAAAGAGAGTCCTGTCAGCTCCCCCTCGAGTATAGCCCTTTTCCAAAAGGTGCTTTGTCAACCTTTCGTACCATGCTCGCGGTGCTTGTTTCAGACCGTAAAGAGCCTTTTTCAGACGAAAAACATGGTTAGGTAGTTTATGATCCACAAAACCTTTCGGTTGAGCCACATAAACTTCCTCATTTAAAAACCATTTAAAAAGGCGCTCTTAACGTCCATTTGAAATAATTTGATTTTAAAATGACAAGCAATCGCAAACAAGATACGAATGGACTCGAGTCTAGCTACAGGGGCGAAAGTTTCATCAAAGTCTATACCTTCTACTTGAGAGTAGCCTTGAGCAACTAACCTTGCTTTGTTCCTGATGATAGTACCATCTTCATTTTTCTTGTTCTTGAAGATCCATTTGGTACCTATCACATTGTGTTGCTTCGGAGGCTTCGTTAATTCCCAGACTTTGTTTCGCTCAAATTGATGGAGCTCTTCCTGCATTGCTTTAATCCAGTAGTCATCTTGAAGAGCTTCATCAACATTCTTTGGTTCGATTTGAGATACATAGCATGCAAATCCGCAAACCAATTGTCTCCGTGTTCTAACTCCTTCTTGTGGATCTCCAATGATGTTCGATTCAGGGTGATCCTTGGAGATGCGTAACGTTTGAGGTAGAGGAGTAGGCGGAGGTACACGAGATGATTCCTGCACATCAGATAAACTTGAAGAACCGTTAGATGCATCATTATTATTATAAGAATTGTTATTAGCAGGTGTATCATCATCAAGAGAGATATCGAGGGTAGATTTTTCAGATTCAAAGTGAAAAGCTTCATCTACCTTAACATTTATCGATTCTACGATCGTCTTAGATTCTAAGTTAAAAACTCGATATGCTCTACTGTTTGTAGAATAACCTAAGAAAATCCCTTCGTCACTTCGAGAGTCAAATTTTCCAAGATTCTCGCGATCACGTAAAATAAAACACCGACTCCCAAAGATACGAAAATATTTGATGTTAGGTTTTCTACAAAACCATAGTTCATATGGTGTATTCAAAGTCCCCGGGCGCAAATACACTCGATTAATAACATAGACAGCAGTGTTCACCGCTTCAGCCCAAAAATATAAAGGTAGGTTCCGGCTATGAAGCATAACACGTGCCATCTCCTGTACGACCCTGTTTTTGCGCTCGACTACACCATTTTGTTGAGGTGTGTAGGGTGCGGAGAATTCATGTTTAATGCCGTTAGAAGTGCAAAAATCAATGAATTTGGAATTTATGAATTCTCCACCTCTATCACTTCTAACTCGAGTAATCTTTCATTCTTTTCAATCATAATACGATGGCAAATTTCGTGAAAAGAATCAAAAGTATCAGCTTTTTCTTTTAAAAATGCTACCCAAGTATATCTAGAGAAATCATCAACCAATAAGAAAATATACCATTTACCTCCCAAGATGGTTGACGAGTTGGCCCCATTAAGTCCATGTGCAAAAGTTCCAAAGGCCGTTTTGTACCTATGTGGTTCAAGTTCTTGTGTGCAGTCCTAGACTGTTTTCCCTTTTGGCAACCGCCACACACAATGTTTTGTTCAAAAGAAAGTTTAGGAACCCCCTTGACCACATCTTTGTTTGAAATTCTAGCAAGTTCCTTAAAGTTTATGTGACCTAGCCTTTCATGCCAAAGTGTTTCATTTTTCAAAGATGCTAGGTTACATTTTTCAGAAATTTTAGAGGAACTACATAACAATTGTTTTCTGATCTAACCCCTTTTAAAAAGAAAGCATGGTTCTTGTCAGTTACAGTGCATTTATCAGATGAAAAATTAACTGAATAACCATTATCACAAAGTTGACTTATGCTTATGAGGTTAGTCTTAAGGCCATGAACAAATAACACATTATTCTAGAACCGGGCCATCTGGAATAGCTACCGTTCCCTTTCCAACAATTTTGGAAGACCGACCATCTCCGAAAACAACAAGTCCTCCGGAGATTTTCTCAAAATTTTGAAAACAGTTTTTGTCACCGGTCATGTGACGGGAACACCCGCTATCCAGATACCAAGACGAACTATCATATGCATGCAAGGAAACATTGGTAACAAGACAAGGAAAAATTTCACCTTTGCGCACCCAAACCTTTTTGGAATGCGTCGGTAATGGTCGTGAAGTTGATTCTCCTAGGTGAAGGCGTCTTGTTGAAGATTGCTGCTCCTTGATGATGTCGTCTTGAGCGGTGAACTACCAAGGCTCTTTTCCTTCAAATGATTTGCAGTTGATTTCTGAGGAATCACCTTTTGGTAGTCATTGCAAGAGGTGCTTGAGGTGTGCGTTTGGCTCCCGTCTTGCAATTTCTCCTTATGTGCCCTGAAATGCCACAACGAAAACATACCTTAGATCTTGACGATCCCGAGGAGGATGAAGTAGGCTTGTTGTCGTTGCTTGTCGTGAATTCCGGTGTCGGAGGAGGAGATACCGACTGAGGCACAAAAACTGTCCCACTCGAACTTGGAATGTCTCCAGTTTGAGTGTATCCGAGGCCGAACTTATTTGTTTGACCAAGACCAAGAAGTCTGTCCAACTTACTCCTTCCAGAAGAAAATCTCTTTAAGTCATCCTTTAGTTGGCGTATGGTCTTTGTCATTTCCATTTTTCCTGTCGAGCCTCGCCGTAGAGCTTCAAGAAGTAATTCGCTTTGTTCACCATTTCTCATATTCTTTCTCGAAATGCTCATTGGACTCTTGAAGGGAAACATTTGCTTTGGCTAGATTATCCCTTTCCACTTCAAGATCGGTTGAGAGAGAGGTTACCCTTTTTACTTCTTCTTCGAGATCCTGCAATCTCCCTCTCAACCCCTTGTTTTGCTTTGCCAGTTTCTTTGAATCCCTCAAAAGCTTATGGTAGGCAAGAGCAAAATCTTCACCTTCAGAATTGCTCGATTCATCGTCCGTTGCAATCTTTTCAACAGAGGAGTTGGACAAGGAATCGGATGTACTTGCCATTAAGCACATGAAGGGTGAAGAGGTGGACGCGTGGAAAGCTGTCGCGTTGTCTTCTTCATCACTTGAGGATGACTCATTTGACGTGGAGTTGTCATCCCAAGTAACGACTTGCATCGCTTTCTTCTTTGCCGGATTCTTGTTGGGACACTCCGTTGCAATGTGGCCGTAGCCTCGACATTTGAAGCACTGAACTTGTCCCTCTGAACTTTTCTTATCCTTTGAGAAGTTCTCTTGCTTTCTTGACTTGTAGCTTGAAGAACCTTTGCCTTTCTTCGACTTTCCGAAGGATGGAGTTTTGCTTGAATTACCCCTTCGAAAGTTGCGGCGAAACTTCCTTGTCAAGAGAGCGAGCTGCTTCTCAAAGTCCTCCATAGATAGGTTCTCGTCGTCGTCCGAGGAGGATGAATCCGCGTCTTCTTCTTTAGTTGATTTCAATGCGTAACCTGAAGACTTAGAAGAGGATGCCTTTCCAGAAGAATAGTTAGTAGGAAATGTCATTTCATAAGTTTGTAAAGCACCAACTAATTCTTCTACACGCATTTCGTCCGGGTGTTTAATTGTTTCAATGGCTGCGACCTTCGGGCGAAATCGTTCAGGAAGAGTTCTTAGAATTTTTCTTACAACTTTAAATTCTGGAATCTTCTCTCCCAAGTTAGCACATGAGTTTACGATGTCTTGCAATCGTGTGTAATAGTCAGTGAAAGATTCATTCTCTGCCATAGAGATAGAGTCAAACTTGCTCGTAAGCATTTGCAGTTTCTGAATCTTCACAAGGTTAGTTCCCTCATGCGTAACTTGAAGAACATCCCAGATTTCTTTCGCAGTCTCACATGCCGAGACGCGAGAGAACTCAGTTTGTGACAAAGCATTAAATAGAGCATTAATTCCCTTGCCATTGTAAGAAGATGAATCTATCTCTTCCTTGGTCCATTTCGACCTAGGTTTTAAGGTGCGAACATCAGAAATAATTTCAGTTGGATTAGACCATCCTAATTCAATTGATTGCCACACCCTTTCGTCGATGGAAATTAAAAAGGCTTTCATCCGTACTTTCCAGTACGCATAATTTGTTCCATCAAAGAAAGGGGGTCGATTGATGTTTCCACCTTCAACCATTGTTTACAACCCTATTCCCGCTCTGATACCACTTGTTGGGTTATACTAATATGGATCTAAATAGGGGAAAAAACACCTAGAGGGGGGTGAATAGGTGTAAACAATAAACACTCAAAAAATCATTGCGCAATAAAACCCAATGCGGAAAAATAAATGAACACGCAAGATTTTTACGTGGAAAAACTCCAAACCGGAGTAAAAAACCACGGGACCGATAACACGGCGAAATCCACTAGAATTAACACACGTACAAGGTGATATAACGTACTCACAGACGACTCAACCTTTTACCATACGCTCCTAGTAGATCTTCTCCGCTCGCTCCACGACGCTTCTCGAATCCACGATCTGCGCCCAACGCTGAATCCACAGCGTCCAACGTCGAGTCCACGACGTCCGACCGAATCCACGGTCTTCACCCAGTAGCACGCTTCGAATCCACGAACGTACCTCGCTCCGAATCCACGAGAGCGGTTGCACCTTGAATCCACAAGGCCACGCGAGTCCACGCGCCGATTTGGGGTAAATCGTTGTTTTTGGGTGGTGATGATCCGCCGAATACTTAGATTAGAAATAGATCGGAAATACCATCTAAGTATTCATTGATTTGATTCTACTCAAAATCTGAGTATGGAAAACCTAGAATCAAATCAATCAATATAGATGAAGAAACATAGAATAAATCTATTGATTTCCTTTCTTCTCTATATGTGGATCTTTTTCTTTCGGCTATTTTTTCTATTAATTTTCCGATGCCCTAGAAAATGAATAAAGGGTCTATTTATAGGTTAGAAACCATTGGAAGAAGATAAGGATCAAAAACAGCCTTTTCTGGAAATTTTACGGACGGCGATCCGGATCGGATTTACTGCGATCCGGATCGTCGTAACGAGATTGACAATTCCAGAAAACAGGGTTCGGGATCCGGATCACAAGTCCGATCCGGATCGTTCATACAATTCACCAAACTCCCATGTTCGGGATCCGGATCGGAATGGCCTAGGATCCGGATTGAAATTGCCAATGAACAACACCCTTCGGGATCCGGATTGCAAGGTCTGATCCGGATCCTGAACATGTCCCATGTCCAGTTTTTGATTTTTATGCAATTAAAAATTCTTCCAGGTGTTTCTACACTATAAGAAGTATTCGGATCACCAAAAATCTTTAGTTAAACATACCTGATCCTTTTGAATTCTTCTTTCTTGAGATTGAGGTATATGATCCAAAGTTTTCTCATCTTCAATCTTCACATTCCACGAAATACGCCAACTCAAATTCCATAACATGTTGGTGAGGCTGCCGAGATAACACTGACCCTTGTGTCACCGATTGTTTTATTCATTACATCATGTATTTATGTAAATATTAATTGTAACGTTTTAAAATGGTTGGTTATTTGTTTAGTTGGATACGTAGTTTAGACTACTCTGATATTAGCTGTAAGTGCTTTGCCGTGCATGTATAGCAAAGGCTCTGTCCAAGGGGACAGAATTTTTTATACATGTGGCGATCTGCTCATGCCCTGAACTGTTATAAAACTCTGATGTAAAAAAAAATAGCCCGTTTTTCGAAACTCGGGGCGTGACAATTTTCCTTTTAGGAAACAAAATAAAATAAAATCTTCCTTGCCTTTGCTACTCTTCACTTGAAAATGGATAAGGAAACAACACGAAAGCATAATACAAGAGCAATATATTTTCACAATTTGCACAATTGGATATAGATTGTCAATTTACCTGTCAAATGAGAAACTAGTTTTAAGGGACCTTCACAAAATATTAAATAATTCAAGAACTAGCGTGCAAAAGCTCAAAAAAAAAAAAAAAAAAAAAAAGGGAAAAATACTTTTTGTACATTCCAAATTGGGTGTACGATATACATTCCATCTATTCCAAAATAGAGTAAATTTTACGAGTCACTTCGAAGTGACTGGTAAAATTCATTCCACCTTGAAATAGGTGGAGTATATATTGTACACCCAAAAGTGGATGTACGAATAGTATTTCTCAAAAAAAGGAGCACTGTTATATGTACAACCCAAATAGGGATGATGTACAGTGTACATCTTACAACTTGTCATTAGTGCTATTAAGTTTTCGACCTTAGATGAAGGGATGTGCGGTTAGGATGATAGTGGTTCCCTAGAATTTAGTGTGTGTTTGGTAAAATAGTATGATTTAAGAGATGAAAATAGTCAAAGGGATATATCTAATGGTGAAAAATTTTATAGCACCAAGTATTTAGTTCTACCGATAGCATAGCAGCTGAACTATATATATATATATATATATATATATATATATATATATATATATATATATATATAGAGAGAGAGAGAGAGAGAGAGAGAGAGAGAGAGTTAGGTTGGTATACTTTTAGAAGCACGGAGCCTTCCGCGCTTCTAAGTCGTTTTCGATATTGGGACTTCTGAATCGACAATTTGCTCCGTTAGACTTGATCTAGAATATTTGAAGTATCTAGAAATTTTTTTTTTGTGATTTTTAGATATCATTTATCTAGTAATCGAAACGGTTCGAAATCAACGGCTGAAAATAAAAATACTACAAAATGTAATGATATGGTACTAAAATTTTAGATTAAATATATTAATCTTGTTTTATATAGTATAAAAAATTTTCTATCAAAAATTTATGGAATTTGAATATTTTTCTATACCGTTAAACTTGCAAACAGCTCACCACAATCATTAAAATTATTGATTTTAAACTTTTTTTATTACCAGGTAAGTGATATCGAAAAATCGTAAAATTTTTTATTTAGGCTTTTTAAATACTATAGATTAAATTTAACAGAGTCGATTGTCCATTTAGAAATTCTAACATCGAAAACGATTTGAAAGTATGAAGACTTCCATACTTCTAAAATCACACAAGTCGCTCGCGCGCTCTCTCGCGCTCTCTCTCTCTCTCTCTCTCTCTTTAAAAGTATAGTGGCTCAATTCCATACTAGTAGCATAGTAATTTAAAGGGTTTTCTAAACGCTAGAACGGAAGTGACGAGCTCTCCAATTGCGTAGTTTTGCTTCTAGTATGGCATTTTATAGCGAGGCAAAGAGCTTACACATGTTAGAAGGAATCTATACAATACATTATTTGAGGGTTCTCCCGGTCTGATGTGTCACAATACCGTGCGTTTTGCTGATGTGTCGCAACGTTATGCATTGGGTGACGTGTTATGCATTGGGTGACGTGGTTTATTTTTATTTGCCATCCTGGTGACTCCTCGGTTCCCTCTACGCCGGTTCCCTAAGCGGGTAACTCCTCGGTTCCCCCTACGCCGGTTCCCGAAGCGGGTTGCTTGACCTAATTGCGAAATGGTGTCTCCTCGGTTCGCCCCCCCGCCCCCTCCCTCCTTCCCCGCTCCCTCCTGCTTTCCCTCTCTTTCTGCCTCCCTCTCTTCCTCTCTCTGTTTCTTTGGCGTTCCTGCCCGGGCTGTGGACCATGCGACCTTCGTCCGCTGCGGCTTCTCCGCCGCGCTGCGGTTGATGAACGTGGGCCACGCGGTTCCTCCTCGAGAGCCTCGAGCGCCATGGCCAGGATCTGGCGGATCGCCTCGCCCAGGGCTTCACCGACCTCATCCAATCCCACATCGCCCCTCCTCACTTCGCATGGCCCCCGTCGGCCCCGAAGAACCCCTTCGATCTCGACCTCCACCACGCCGCCGCCGACCACAAGGAGCTCTTCCCCTCCGCCGCCACCATCTTCGACCTCGGCGGCCGGATCGGCCAGGCCGGAGTCGAGTTAGGCACATGCATCAACGCCGTCGTCCAGCAGTTCTTCCGGCGACTCCCTGCGCCATTCCGGCCGGAGAAGGGCTCTGCCGCCGCCGCGGCTGAGAGGAGGAGGTGGGACGAGGCCGCAGAGAGGCGCGGCGGAGGCGAGGCGAAGGTGATCGGGTTGGCGGCGGAGCGGCTCGGGGATCGAGGGTTTGTGGGGGCCGCTCCTACGGCAGCGGGGAGTAGCTTGGATGAGGAGGAGGACGAGTTCGGATTCGATCTCGGGGCCCTCTGGCGTTTTAAGAGGCCACGAGTAAGATTTATGCTTAATTACTTCCATAATTTCTTTTCGTGATAACTGTATTAGCTCAATTGATGAACTCCTGGATCTGAACTTCGAAAGCCACTTGATGTTATCTCTACTACTGTTTAGGATTGCAATTTGAAAATTCACTTCTACTGTTTAGGATTGCAATTTGAAAATTCACTTCTTAGAGCTTTCCCAAAAATACTACATTACATTGAACCCTCGCCGACCTCGACTCCGCCCTCCGCCGCCTCGGCTCCCGCCTTCTCCTCCTCCTCCGTGGCGACCTCGCCCATCTCATTTGGCGCATCTTAAAGGACGTAAACGTCCTCTTCTCTCTCTTTTAATTTTAATCTCTCTCTCTCTCTCTCTCTCTCTCTCTCTCTCTCTCTATATATATATATATATATATATATATATATCGCAGGACCGGAAGGGTCGACAAGATAGGCTTTTCACAGCGGCTGGGGAGAGTCCACCGCTCGGATGAGCGGCGGCGGCGCTGTGGCTGGAGCTGGCGCGGAAGAGGAGTGGGGCTGCGCCGCGGCAGCGCTTAGAGTGGAGGTAGAGGAAGAAGACGAAGACGAAGACGATGAACGCGAGGATCACCACGACCGCCGCCGCCGCCGCCGCCGCCGCAGATGATGGATTCTCGGTATTTCTTAATTTCATAATACAATATTTTTTGCTTCTTTTTTTGTGTGATTTATTTCTTTGCTTTTTTTTTGTGTGATTTATTTCTCTGTATGTGTTTCCTTCACCCTAAACATGGAGTTTAAGTTGAACTTAATAAAAAAAGAAAATAAATAAATAAGTTGGAGCCGAACCTAAGTCAGATAGAAATTCAAAGTTGAGTTTAAGTTGTACAGTCATATCAAAATTTTTTGGAAAAAAATTATTTGCTATTAATTTGCTAAATAGATGAGGATTTAAAATTTTTCATGAACGTTGAAATTTATACTTTATTTTATTACAAATTTATATATTTATTTAAAATTTTCATACATTATATTTAAATTTCATGTCATGTTTTTTAATTTTTCATGAACATTGAAATTTTATGTCATGTTCTTTAATTTTTCATGAACATTGAAATTTTTAATGAACGTAAAAAAATTACTATATATAATATATGATATATATATTCTATAGTAATTTAGAGTACATGATATATCTATAGTAATAATTCATGAAAATTGATAAAATAAAAATTTTAATTTAGAGTAATTTAGAATACATCATATATCTATAGTAATAAAAAAAAGTGAATATAGAAAATTTTTAAATCAATTTCTTTTGCTAATTGTTATATTAAAATTTCAGTAAGATTTCCGACAAAAAATATTATATATAAGAAATATATCATACTAATATTTTTAAATTTAAATTCTAAATGTGATGGATTATGTAAGTTAATATTGAAATTTGATGTTGAATTTATATTTTAATTTGAATTTACAGTTGTTTTAAAATTTAAATTCTAATTGTGATGGATTATGTAATTTAATATTGAAATTTGATGTTGAATTTATATTTAAATTTGAATTTAAAATTGACTTTAAATTTGACATCACTTTTGAAAAGTTCTGCTTAATTATAAATATAGTTTGGTATAAAAATACGACCAAAATTATTTACTATTAATTCATGAAAAATAGAGTAGGATCTCAAATTTTTAATGAAAATTAAAATTTGTACTTTGTTTTATTAAATATATTATTTTATTTCAACTTTATAATTCAAAGTACATTTTGAGGTTAAATTTTTAATTCAGGCTCTCAATTTTATAATTTTAGAAAATCTGTGAAAATCTACAAATTAATTTCTTATATATATATATATATATATATATATATATATATATATATATATAATTTGATGTGGTTTTTTATAATTTTAGAAAATCTGTAAAAACCTACAGAGTAATGTGTGTAAATTTCAATATATATATGTATAACTTATTACATGTAATAGTTCCTCATATGTTTAATTTCCATTAGTATACATATATATAAATATATCATATGATATATAATTACTCTTTTATTTTGCTCTCTGAGAAAATTACTATAAATATTTGATTTTATTTAAAGTGATGTTCCAAAAGATTTTGTCTTCTCTTTTGCAGTGTCTATCATTAGTATCTCTTTTGTTCTTTCCAAAATGAATAAAAGATAATACTATATATTTTGTTTTTAGATATATTAATATATATATTAATATATAAATATATGGCTTGATTTTTTTCTTATATTTTTTTTAAAAAATTTAAAAACATAATCATAACTATTTCTTTTTCAACATTCACAAGATTTTGTAACTACTAATTTCCAATATATTTCTAGATTTTGTGTTTCACATTTTGCACAAATTTCGACAAATTAAAATGAATAAATATTGTAGATTTTGTCCTTAAGATTTCCTGCAATCATGAGAGATTTTTCTCTATTTCCAACACATCTATAAATATAATATTCAGATTTTCTACAAATCCCCACAATTTAAAATGAATAAATATTTAAATATTGATTATGTATACAATATATAATCTAATTTTTTTTCTAGATTTTTTATATTAAAAAAATTCCTAGATTTTGTGCTTCACATTTTGCACAAATTTCCACAAATTAAAATGAACAAATATAGTAGATTTTGTTTTTAAGCTTTCCTGCAATCATGAGAAATTTTCCTCTGTTTCCAAGATATCTATAAATATAATATTCAGATTTTCTAAAAATTCCCACAATTTAAAATGAATAAATATTTAAATATTGATTATCTAATTTGGTTTCTAGATTTTTCCCTTCACATTTGCTGCAATCATGGGAGATTTCCTATTATACGTTCTAAATTTCCAAGATATCTATAAATAATATAATATTTAAATTTTACACGAATTCCCATATTTTCAAATAAAATATGTAAACATAATTTTTCCCTTCACATTTGCTGCAATCATGGGAGATTTCCTATTATACGTTCTCAATTTCCAAGATATCTATAAATAATATAATATTTAAATTTTACACAAATTCCCATATTTTCAAATAAAATATTTAAACATAATATATAAATATAAGATTATGTAATTTGTTTTTAGATTTCGTCTTTAAGATTTGTTCATTCTCTTCAATGATGAGAAATTTGATATTATAACTTTTCTATTCCCAACATATCTATAAATATAATAGTTTAATATTTTAATTTATCTAGATCTTTAAATATAATAATCAAAATTTATCTATATCTTTAAATATAATATTCAATATTTAATTTGGATTTAATATCATTACTACCTTTTTTTTAAGATTAAATTAAATATATTAATTACATAATTAAAAATCAATATATTTTAAGTGTTTGGAAATAAGATTTCTCGGTTTGCTCCAATTATATAAGATTTACTATTATAGCTTTACTATTTTCAAGATATCTATAAATATAATATTTAAATTATATTTAAAAATTATAATATTGAAATTTATTGCCAAAATATATCTATCAATATAATTAATATTTAATTCCTCTTTCCCCGTGTTTGACATAACTAGATTTCCATCCTTATATTTATTGATCTTGATCTTCTTAAAAACAGATTTCCTCACATTTATTGATCTTCTCAAAAAAAGGAAAAGAAAGTGTTTTGGGATTTAAGATTTGTAGATTTTCTCCATTCGTTCTACTATATTTTGTCAGATTCTCTATCCTTTTTCTAAGATTTTCTCCATTCGTTCTACTAGATTTTGTGCTTCACATTTTGCACAAATTTTCACAAATTAAAATGAACAAATATAGTAGATTTTGTTTTTAAGCTTTCCTGCAATCATAAGAAATTTTCCTCTGTTTCCAAGATATCTATAAATATAATATTCAGATTTTCTAAAAATCCCCACAATTTAAAATGAATAAATATTTAAATATTGATTATCTAATTTGGTTTCTAGATTTTTCCCTTCACATTTACTGCAATCATGGGAGATTTCATATTATACGTTCTCAATTTCCAAGATATCTATAAATAATATAATATTTAAATTTTACACGAATTCCCATATTTTCAAATAAAATATTTAAACATAATTTTTCCCTTCACATTTGCTGTAATCATAGGAGATTTCCTATTATACGTTCTCAATTTCCAAGATATCTATAAATAATATAATATTTAAATTTTACACAAATTCCTATATTTTCAAATAAAATATTTAAACATAATATATAAATATAAGATTATGTAATTTGTTTTTAGATTTCGTCTTTAAGATTTGTTCATTCTCTCCAATGATGAGAGATTTGGTATTATAACTTCTCTATTCCCAACATATCTATAAATATAATAGTTTAATATTTTAATTTATCTAGATCTTTAAATATAATAATCAAAATTTATCTATATCTTTAAATATAATATTCAATATTTAATTTGGATTTAATATTATTACTACTTTTTTTAAAGATTAAATTAAATATATTAATTACATAATTAAAAATCAATATATTTTAAGTGTTTGGAAATAAGATTTCTCGATTTGCTCCAATTATATAAGATTTACTATTATAGTTTTACTATTTCCAAGATATCTATAAATATAATATTTAAATTATCTTTAAGAATTATAATATTGAAATTTATTGCCAAAATATACCTATCAATATAATTAATATTTAATTCCTCTTTCCCCGTGTTTGACATAACTAGATTTCCATCCTTATATTTATTGATCTTCCTAACATTTATTGATCTTCTTAAAAAAAGATTTCCTCACATTTATTGATCTTCTCAAAAAAAGGAAAAGAAAGTGTTTTGGGATTTAAGATTTGTAGATTTTCTTCATTCGTTCTACTATATTTTGTCAGATTCTCTATCCTTTTTCTAAGTTTTTTATAAATAAGATCTCTTTCATTCCATTATCTATCAATATAATATTCAATATTTAATTCCTTTTTTTCCGTGTTTGACATAATTAGATTTCCATCCTCACATTTATTGATTTTTTTTAAAAAAGGAAAAAAAGTGATTTTAGATTTCACATTTCTAGATTTTGTCCATTCCTATATTTTGTCAGATTCCCTCTTCTCTTCCTAAGTTTCTATAAATAGTAACTCTTTCATTCCATTAATATTCAATATTTAATTCCTCTTTTTCCGCGCCTGACATAAGTATATTTTCATCCTCACATTTATTAATTTTGAAGAAAAGGAAAACAAAAATAATTTTGGATTTGACATTTCTAGATTTTGTTATTTTATAAAATTTAAATATATAATTTCAAATTTAATTAAAAAATTTATTGACATATAACTTATTGTAACCGATTATTGGATAAATATAGATCATAACTCATAGCCAAAACTTTAATTATTAAATAATTTATTTTTATTTTATTTAATATTAATTTGAACTAAGCTATAAAATAAGTTTCTAAATTATCTATGAATATAATATAAGATTCACATAACTAGATTTTCATCGTCATATTTACTAATTTCCAAAAAAAAGGAGAAAAAAAAGAGATTTGGGATTTGACATTTATAGATTTTATCCATTGATTCTGCAATATTTTGTCAGATTCTCTATCATATTTCTTATTTATATTTTTTTTTAAAAAAAGGAAAAAACAGTACTTTTAGATTTCACATTTCTAGATTTTGTACATTATTATATCTTGTATATATATATAAGTATTCCTTTTTTCTTATTTTATGTGTAAAGTTTTTTTCCAAATATAATACTTGAAGGCAAAAATAAGTATTTTTAAATCCCATTCTAATGTAAATTTTATTCTTACAATTCCACCTCTCATATTTTTAAATTGACATTAAAAGTTTTGCAAATTTATGTTAAGTGAATACCAAATTTGTTTTTCCATCTGTACTTAAACTTTATTTTGGGATAGACTTTTAAGCTTGCCATCACTTTTGATATTAAATTATTTTAAATTTTTTAAAAAATAAATTATTATATCAACAGGTAGAATTTCTACCTATATATTGAGAGGTTTATAATCATATAATTATTAAATTTGTAATTGATGTTATTAAATTTAAACCTCATAAATCATTAAAATAATATTAATAAGTGATTTAATATCATTTTTATGATTTGTAAAGTATTTTGCATAAAAAAAAATGGTATATATGACTAACAGAAAAGTAATCTAATGAAACTAATCTCAGTTTAATTTGAAACCGAAAATGTATCAGATTATCTCTATATATATTTAGATATGAATTTGTTTTTCCATCTGGACTTAAACTTTATTTTGGGATAGACTTTTAAGCTTGCCATCACTTTTGATATTAAATCATTTTTAATTTTTCAAAAAATAAATTATTATATCACCAGGTAGAATTTCTACCTATATATTGAGAGGTTTATAATCATATAATTATTAAATTTGTAATTGATGTTATTAAATTTAAACCTCATAAATCATTAAAATAATATTAGTAAGTGATCTAATGAAACTAATCTCGGTTTAATTTGAAACCGAAAATGTATCAGATTATCTCTATATATATATTTAGATATGATGTGCAAGATTTCATCTTATTTAAGATTGATATGGTGTTAATAGATTTTTTTTGCTATCATTTGGGTTTATCTTTTTAGGATATATCAATAAGATTTGTTATCATGATTTGCTATCATTGTGATGTGATGTGATATTTTTAGATTTCTTCAAATCTACATCTGGTCATTCCACTAAGATTCACAAGTCATTCCATCCTATAATGTTGTATCCTCCCTGGAACTGAAATTGTCTCACAATTTTTCCTTTTTAGACTATATGTGTTTTCTTTGTTTACCTTATAAATATTGATAGGTTGTATTTATCCTGCTTGCTTACAAAATCGTTTCAATCTCATAATATATCACTTTATACATTTCTTAAAATTGTTCGCATTAGGGTAATTATAATAATTAGTTATTATTTTTAGGATAGATCCTTAAGATTTACTATGATGTTCATTTAATGGTGATGTGATGTACCGGATTTTCTCTCATTTAAGGGTGATTTGATATGATTTGATATTAGTAGATTTTTCCGGATTGTGTCAAACTCATAATATCTAAATATAAAACTATATATATTTTTAAAATTGTTACTTTAGGGTGATTTTTAATATTTACTTTTGTTTGTTTTAAGATTTGCTATCATTTTGTGAATTGAGATGATGTGATGTGCCAGATTTGATCTTATTTAAGATTAATGTGATGTGATGTGCTAGATTTGTCATTTGAGGGTGATGTGATGTGCCAGATTTGGTCTCATTAATGTAATGTGATGTGTCAGATTTGCTTTTATTTAAGTATCTTTTCTAGGATTTTTATAAGATCTATTTACTGTGATGTGATATAATATTTCTAGATTTTTTATATATTATTATCTAAATATACTTTTAAGATTTGCTATTTTTTTACTTAGTCATTCCATCACATCATATAATAATAATCTTAAGATTTGATTACAACAACATTACATAGATTTGCTAATGTTGTTGTAATGTATTATTATCTTAAGATTTGTTTCCATCATTAGAGATTATTAGAGGGTATAAAAAATTGCTATTGCTATCATTTAGGATATATCTTTTAAAAAATATATCCTTCAGATTTGTTATCAAGATTGATGTGATATATATATTCATAAGCTTTACTATTGTGATGTGATATAATATTTATAGATTATTTGTATATTATCATCTAAATCTACTTATAAGATTTGGTTTTATTTAGTCATTTCATCACATCTTATATTAATAAAATAGTAGGGGATGTAGTAATATTCCTAGGTATAGTAAATTTCATAGTATCTAAATATAAAAATTCTATCCATCTTAAAAATCCACATTTATATTTTATAATAAATTTTTCTAACTTTGAGAATGAAGTGACATTAGAAGATTTTCACAGATTTTCTACAGATTTGAAAATGATGTTTGTGATAATTATTAGGTTTGATTCTGATGTGATATTAGAATATTCGATATTATTATTATTTTTTTATATTATCATCTAAATCTACTTAAAAGATTTTAGTCACTTATTTATTCCATCACATCATATATTAATAAAATAAAAGGTAATATATTAATATTCCTACCCTACTTATAATATTAATATAATATAGTAAATTTAGAAATTGTATTCATGTTAAAAGTTCACATTGATATTTTATAATTTATTTCTCTAATTTCGAGAACGAAGTGACATTAAAGATTTTCTATAGATTTTTTCCAGATTTGAAAGTAATATGCATAATTAGATTTTATTCTGATGTGATATTAAAATATTTGATATCATCTTCTACTAAAAATGTATTTGATATCATCTTCTACTAAATAGTGTTCTCTATCTATCTTTCGTACTTCTTCCAACATGTATTCATGTTGGGGTTGATTTATGATAAGATAATGATATAATCAAATTACTAAGAAGAAATTACAGAGGAACTGATCAACAGTAAGATGTGATCATTTTCTCATAAATCAACTCCAATATAGATGTTGCATTATAAGAGTTCACATATCGCTTTCCCATAAAATGGTTATATTTTTTAACATCTTGCTATAAAGTGAGTACAGAATGCTGCTTTAATGAGGTAAAAAAAAATTTTGTTTCTCTCTTTTTTCTTTCTTTCTTTTTAATACTCTCTATTTTTTGCTTACTTTTTTATGCAAGATTATGTTTTTTGTTGGGAATGTTTAATACAGTACTTAATATTGATACTTTGAGTTAGCTTTTCTTCATACTAATACTTAATTAATTTAATATTTAATATTTAATTAGATTGTAATTTCCTAATACTTAATTAATTTAATATTTAATATTTAATTAGATTGTAATTTCCGCAGCGACGCGCGGGTATTGAACTAGTTCTAACTTATTGTTAGGGTAAAAAAAAAAATATAATAAAAAAAATTGAGGAAAAGATTATGGCTTGATCGTAATGTTGATTTCTAATAATTTTCTAATAAAGTCCAAAATTTTTAATATATTAATAATTTGAGTCCAACAAATTTTACTATAAGTTCAAGCCTCCTTAATAAACCATTTGTGAATACAAGCTTAGGTCGTCTGTGAACACAAGCTTATAGATCTCATCAAAGCACCGTCAATTTTTTTTAGTTTACCAAATCAGTCAGATCATATTTTTTGTTATAGTCAACTTTTTGTTTAAAAATTTAATTTTAAAAAAAAATAATCAAATTGAATTTTGAATTTTGAATTTTCAATCAAATTTCAGAATATCTTTCAACAAACTTATCTAAATTCATATTCAAATTTCCAACAAAATTTTAAAATATCTCTCAACAAACTTACCCAAACTTTTATATATATATATATATATATATATATATATATATATATATATATATATATATATATATAAACGTTAGTATTTAGATTTTAGACTATCAATTTTTTGTGAATTTTAATTATTAGATTAAAATTTTAATTTTTTAATTTCCTTTCAATTTTACACTTAATAATAGAAATAAAAGTCGAACTTGTTGTTCGTGAGCCCGCTCGTGTTCGGCTCGTTAATAAACGAGCCGAACACGAGCCGAATTTTTCAGCTCGATATTTAAACGAGCCAGCTCGTGTTCGGCTCGTTGACACCCCTATATATATATATATATATATATATATATATATATATATATATATATATATATTCAAAAATACAAGTTCATTTATACTTAAATGGATTTGTATTGGAATTTGTACAATTGTATTTTTTCTCCTTAATCGCCTTTACAATATCACAGATCCCAATACAAATTCTATGGTAAAAAATTCATAAGTATGAATAAACTTATACTTTAAAAAATATATAAAATCTATTTTATATATATATATATATATATATATATATATATATAGAGAGAGAGAGAGAGAGAGAGAGAGAGTCCGGCTGGAATACTATCGATAGCACCAAGCAATTGGTGCTATCAAGTTTTTAGCTATTGGATGAAAATATGTAAGGTTGGGATTATAGTGGCTCCCTAAAATTTTTACTATTCAACCAACCACCTACTAAACCCTAGGGGACCACTATCATCCTAACCGCACATTTTTTAATCCAAGGGCTAAAAATTTGATAGCACCAATGACTTAGTGCTATCAATAGTATTCCAGCCTAATTATATATATATATATATATATATATATATATATATATATATATATATATATATAATAGCGAACCTCACAATTTTGGCCCCTATCTATTTTTCTAGAATAATTTGTTATAAATAACTAACGAAACTCCAGAATTCAAAAGGCCAGGAGATTGATATTTGATAATGAGAAAAAAAAATTATAATCTTAATAGAAAAAGAACTAAGCAAATTATTTAGGGCAAATATGTTTCAACAGCTTAGAGTAATTATTTAGTGTTATTGCCAATGTTAGATGCCGGAATGAGAACCGACGAAACTAAAACCATAATATTTTGTTGAGGAATATAAAGTCATATAAATTGAAACCAGTGATCTCTAAATTTTTCAAAAGTGCATTTGCATCTTTACTTGAGATCAATAAATGATTGCAACTGTTGTCACTAAAATACTTACTATCAAGATATGCTGAACTGCAAAGCAATTGTAACCAGAGCACCAAGGGATATACGTATAGAACAGTACATGTACACATTTGAGATGAACGATCAGATAATAAGCGCTAGAAGCAAAACAATTTGTTTTTTTATACTCAGATATAACAGAATCCAAAATTCTGATGAGAATAACCTAATTTTAAAGAAATAGAAAGTTCCAAAATATACATAAAAAACAAAACCAAGTATAGAAACTTAGAAGGCTCAACTACATAGGGTTTCTTGCCTAACCATTCATTCTTCGCAAAAAAATGCATACGAGAAAAAAATTAGCAATTACCGTTCATTTGCTCCACATTTGATATGCCTCACAAGATCGTTCATTTGCTCCACATTTGATATGCCTCACAAGATCGTTCCGGTAGAACAACTGGATAGATCTAAAAAGGGAGTAATAGCGCTTAGTCACAGCTTCAGCACAATCAAAGATGCATATATTATTGCATAGATACTAATATGCAGATTCAGGAAAATTGAATTGGAGAACGATCTTAAATTGGTGGAAAGCACAGCCAAATAAAAAATGTATATAATTACATACACCACCAAGTTTGCTGTATACAAGAAAAAATATATGCAGTTCAAATGATAAAAGCTATTCACAACAAGGTGCAAACTATTAAATTTCATCAAAACAAAATTAAGAAATGAGCAGAGCCCTTCAGAATAACTTGGCCCTCCTATGATTGCTATACGCTTCATTACTCCCTACCTTCAATATTGGCGCCATCTCATTTTATTTCTCAATAATGTAATGCGACCGAGAATCAGAGATCATCTTCATCGAGCACTGCCACCAACAACGAGTACTTGACCTTCAGGGAGATCTTGCCATTTTCGACGCACAACTTGCCGCCAGTTACCACCCAATATCCTGGCAGGTCGTCTGGGCCCCTCATCATTTCTTGGGTATCAACAAATCTCGACATCCTCAGAACCCTAAACGGCACGGGGGGCCCTTTAGGAAAGATGGCGGAGTTCACCTCCACCTTTGGGGGAGGTTGCTGGGGGACCTGGCCCCCCATGCTGAACCGCCCACTTATTAGGGCTGAGATCGAGCCCGATTTCCGAGAAATGCTGAAGGGCCCATCCCACTCGGACCGTCGGATCCTCATTGAGGCGATGCTGGAGAAGCCGAGCCGGAGGAAGAGCACCTTCGTCATGCCGATCTCTCTCACCTCCAGCCAGGCCTTTGTCACTATAGCAGCGGATTCATCAAAGCAGGCCCCACTATACTGAACAGGGGCCGTGCACACGTGGGAGAGCAGGGTCCACTTGATGGGCTCAAAGTAGGCTCGTAGTTGGTTTAGGTTAAAATCGTCCGCAGAGATGATATCATCATATAGCTGGAAAGTACTTGGGAGGGTTGAGAGGTGCTGGAGGTGAATAGCCAAGCGGTTGTTTTTGTTGCCTTCCAAGTAAAGACGCATCCCAGTGACTGGTCTGTTTCCAGAATCAACCTGTAGTTGTTTCCACAACAAAAAAAATAAAAAAAAGGCTTCACCCAAAGCGGTAATTGATGTTAAACATGTTAAAGAGTAACATAAAAATCAGAAAAGAAGAAAGGATACAAACATGCCCTAAACTAGTTACCAAGAAAAGCATGATAAAAAACCTATTATGTGTCCATAACTTGGGTGCAATATGTCATCCAGATCAAATCATTATACATATGTCAGAGGTTATTCTCTAACAAAGTAAAGCACATGATCGCAAGCCAATGAAATTTCTCATAGAGCTTGAGCGTAGTTTCAAAAACATACAGTTACTGCAAATAAGTTTATATGGGATGCTACGCCAGCATGGTTCTAAAAGAACTAAAAGAGATCACAGAAGAGGCACAAAATCAGACAAGTATAGCCTTTGTAAAACCTAGTCTATTTTACAGAAAGGACAGGTCTGCACTAGTAAAGAGGGGTGTATTGGTCGCACCGTGTGCACCACATCAGCTTACATGAATTTGTGGTCTGCGCTCTATCCTATCTCACACTTTCAAGCAACCATCCAAAAGAAAATAGTTTTTATATTAAGAAAAGGCTGTAACTTATGGGGCAATGGAGATGGAAGTATGAAATGAGATTGAAAGTAGATCACTAGGTGGTGCATGGTTGATGTGGTGTACCAGCTGAGACAATGATTTCTCTGAGAGAGCAACAAATATTAAGAAAGTTTTACTAAACAAATTAAAGGTAGGATCTCAGATAAGGAGCCACATCCATAAACAGAACAATAAAGTCAAAGAGACCACAAAAAAACATCAATTTGCAGGATGACCGTGGCTGGATATGCAAGTAAGGCTAAGTGGTACAGCAGGAAGTGAGGACATTTTGTTTAAGCTAGACACCATTAGATGCCGTTATCCAAGAGTAAGTAGAATGGTTAGTTCATTGAAACTAATTGTGCGAATTTGCATTTCTAAGTTTGAAGTTAGTGAAAACAGAAGATTATCTAAACTGTATGTTGCAAGCATTCACCCTCCTTTACCAAAAGAGATTCTGTGCAATCTAAGATGTAAGGCATTCCTATGATCTAGGCATGCCGTAACTTATGATTAGTAAGAAGAAACTGAAAAGAGACCATTCAACCTTCCCTTATTTCCTTTCACCGCTCTACTATGACTTTTACAAAATTACTCTAAATCTTCGATTGCACATAATTGCAAAAGTTGAAGAACTAATAGTCAAATAAAATATATGCAACTAAATGTATTACTCGCTATATGCCATCAGGAATAAAGTTTAAATGGCCAGACTGCTCAACTATATATATACTGCTAATTTCCGCTGTATTGTATGCATAAACCAGGCCTGGCACACTTCTAAGATAGGTCTGGTATAAGTATAAAAGTGCAAATTTCGCATTGAATGCTCAGTTGACTTCTTTTACTGTGATCCAACTGAAAATGCCAAGCAGCAAGCAAGTCATCGTTGTAGTCATAATGTTGGAATAAGGATCCAGAAGCCAAACATTCAGACTTATTGAACTAATCTTGGAAGAAGAAAATACTGAGATAGATGTTTATGCCAATAATGCATTATTTTAGTTTCAAACTGAGCCGGAAGAGACAGCCAACAAAATTTCGCATTAAAATGAACATACCAATAATGCAACTCTATCACATATAAATGACTGCATAGCGGCTAAAGAGAGAGCCATAAGCTTTTCCAACTACACAACTCTATCACTTATTGGATTGGACTTTATTTTCATCTTCTTGTAACACTGCCTATGAAACTGATTTCTCAGTCAGTAAAGAGTAATCTAATCACTGCAACGAGTACTTTTCCAGACTACAATGTAGTGTAATGACCTCTTCAAGTACACTATATGCCCTTTGTCGATGCAAACATCCATATAACAAGTATATACTTTGATGGTTACCTGAACCGTGTTAACATGTAGCTTAGGGCCCATAAGGATACACTGGAGGAATGGCAAGCTATGCTTCTTATGCAGTGGACCAAGAGGTAGCTCGGAAAATGCCGGAGCCCACTGACGTGGTAATTGGAACTCTAAAAATTGATGAAGTTCTTCTATTGGTGGCTTATCTGAGTTCAAACCATGTAAAAGTCTCAGCAATTAAAAAGCAAGACAAATAGGGAGCAACTAAAAGAATTTTATCAAAAGGGCAGTTGACATGCTTACACCGAAGATATAGATTCATTGCATGACTAATGAACCCAGTGCCATGAACACCATTTAAGAGAGATGTTATAGGAACAAACCACATTGATGTCACATCAGGGAATTGCTGTATGGTTGAAATCCAATCCTTATGGCTTTGACCTGTATTAAGACCTCCTCTTCTGACATGAATGCTGACTATATCCTATACGAGAAGAAACGAATTCACAAAATAAACAGCTAGTTGCTTTTAGTTATACTTTATAATTTGTATGTTCAAATCTTACATCGTTCTTCGAGTGAGAGACGATTGATGATCTGACAGACTTCAGAGTCGCTGAACTTCGATTTCCAGCAAGGAGCTTGCCATCCTGAAAATCAAATGAAGATTAATACAAACTCCAATGCATTTTGGCTGAGATTTAGCATAACTAATGTATGGTAAATGAGCCATCTTTTATTTGTAGTTCGATAGACGATGTTTCCATGAAGTTCTATTTAAGCTTGCATGTAATATGAAGTAAATTTCGAAACGAAATTGTAGCCATCTCTTTCTTGGAGAGAGAGCATTTTGAATTGGAGAGAGAGCATCATCACGGTGCTTCAAAAGCATGCATGGTAGTCACTTGTAATCACGTTATTACTACCGTTACTACTACAGCTGCAAGAGAATGGGAGATGCACTCCAAGAGCTATCCAATCATATTCAATGGCAGGCAATGAGGCGCAAAGGCCTTCCGGAGCCTAGGTACGAGGCACATGCCTCAAGAAGGTGAGGCATACATATAATAAAAATAAAGCATCCTTAACAAGTATAGCTTAATTTGATCTTCTACATAAAAAAGAGTCAATAAAAATAAAACTTTAAGAATAGAAAAATTAAATTCACAAGGAGTCTGAAAAGAAAATCTAAGAGAAGAATCAAACAAAGAACGCAAAGAAGGAATTACGTATGTGCAACTAAACAAAAAGAGTAAAAAGTATGAAAGAAAAGGAAAAAAAAAAAAAAAAAAAAAAAAAAAAAACACACCAAAACATCAAATCCCATAAAAATAACTAAAAAAGGTTCAAAATAAAAGATCTGGAGTATAGAGGCCATATGCTGCTGCGTGCTGCCGCTGCTGCCTGCTGCATGCTGCCTGCTGCATGCTGCCGCTGCTGCTTGTTCCCACTGCTGCCATTGCTTGCTGCCACCGCTGCTTGTTCCCGCTGCTACCTGCTGCTTGCCACTGCTTTTGTCATTGCTTGCCACTGCTGCTGGTTAATGTTGGAGAGAGATGGGAGGTGGGAGAACATGAGAGGGAGAGAATGGGATCTTTTTAGGGTTCTTTTTGGGGTTCTTTTTTGGGATCCTTTAAATCCCTTAATAGGCTAAAATGAAAAGATAAAATCTGAGAACCCGAGAACCCAATAACCTGAACCCAAAATGCTATTAAAATTAAATATAACGAGGTGCACCTAGGGCGCGCGCCTTGCGCCTTGCTTGAGGCGCACGCCCCAGAGCCTAGGCATGCGCCTCAACGAGAGTGCTGAGCCTCAGGCTTGCTGAGGTGCTGAAGCACGCGTCTCGCGCCTAGGCGCGTGCCTCAGGCCCACCTTTTCAAGCACTGCAATGGATGGAAAAAGAGAGAGCTCTTCTTGGAACACACTGGCTTTCTCTTTAGTGTAAATGGAATGGGAAGTGAAGCCTACATTCAAGGAATAGGAATAGGCCAATAGGGGGATTAATATGAGAATTGACAGTAGCAGGAAAGAGGAAGCAAATGGGTTGTCTAGTTGGAAAAATCAATGTTAGGGTATGCATGCAGCTTCTATTCACCACTTCTTGTCTTAACTCCTCGATAATGTCTTGATTCTCAATCAATGAAGATTTGCTTTCTGATTGCTGTTTTTATTACTGTTGCATCACAAGACTATAATTCAAGAAAAGAATTTAGCAACCAGCCACTCCGAATTTTATTAGGTTTGTTAAATTATCACTATCTTTCAATTTAAGTTTACTATTTAAGTTTACTATTTAAGTTTACTACAAAATTAATAGCAAACATATCATATAAGTCCAAACATCAACTGAAGCAGCATATGTTGACAGGGGTGCACTAGAAAGAAATGTGTGGGGCTTTGCCTGCATGTGTATATTTGTTTGTATATTCAGTCATAAAACCTTTTAAAAATTGAGGCGAGGAGGAAAGCAATATTGTAATGTACTTCTATACATTATCTCGCTAATATTTTACATTTACTGTCCATATTAGGATGACTTACACTATTTTCAATACTCACATTTAGTTTTCTTTGTAACTCATCTTCCAGTGGAATCTTCTGCAAACCTTTCATTAGCTAACCTTTTCAAAAGGTTCTGCACCTCACATTGTCGAAGAACAGAGTCTGGATGCTGCTTAATATATATTACATCCTTCCCACCCATCTTTATTCCAGCAATTACATGAGTGCCATACTTTTCAATAAACCTGGGAATAAAGGAAAAGGTATTAGTTTCCAACTATGAAGCACGGATACATCAAATTTTATGCCGTACCTGTATCAGACACGTATCGGATATAGATACGCGCCCCACATGTGTCCGTTACAGGAAGGAATGAAATATCCGACATTTAAAATATGTATATATATATATATATATATATATATATATATATATATATATATATATATATATATATATCGGAAACGGCTCGGATACGGGGCGATACAGTTGGGTTCCTTTTTGGCCTAAAATGAACGAAACTCAAAAATTTTCAAAAAGCCCACATCGAAACCCATTAAAAATAAGAAAAAGAGTAAAAAAAAAATGCAAATCTCTCTTCAATTTGTCATTTCTTCTATTTTTTGCTCTTGAATGGTTGAAGACGCTCTCTCTCGTTCTATCTCCACACAGCATTGAGTTATGTTTCAATCCTTTACCGCTTCTCTTTTACTTTCTTTCATCTAATTTGTCAACCTAGCACTAATCAACAAAGGCCATAGAGAATGAATTTTTTCTTCTTCTATTAAATTGTTACCATATTTTCTTTCACTACTATTTAGATAATAAAATCTAATAAAACATACATATATTGAATGACTAATTATCTAGTTTATTCGACTAAATTTCTATTGTTATCATTTGATCTGGTTGGATGATGGTTGGTTGATATTTTTTGAATTATTATTTCTTATATCTTTTTTTATGGACAGATGTAGAACAATTATACAAGTTAATATATATCAAAATATATTTCTTAATATAATCCAGATATCCTAATTATCCTCAATATATCATTATATATAATAAACATATATTTAAATATATTTAAAATAATATTTTATTTAAGTATACCCCGCGTATTGTATCCAAAAAATTTTAGATATTGTCGTATCACCATATCCGTATCTGTGCAACATAGGTTTCCAACAATGCTATCAAAAAAATAGATTTTAAAAATTTTAACTAGAAAATTGCAATGAAAACTTCAAGCTAAAAAGGCCAACAACTGCATTGGGTCACATAATTTTCAATCTTCAACTCTACAAAAATGAAGTTCATCACCATTTGTCTTTCTCTTTATAACTTATAGATGCATAAATTAAAATACGAATAAACAAACCTTAGTATTTAAACATCCATCATGGTTGAATATTACTAACCGAGTAACAAAATCAGGCACATAAACAAATATCATAACATAGCAAATAAGTATGCGAAAAGAATTAGAAATGCTCATAACACTTACTGAACGATAAGTTAACCTTTCAAAGTAAAAGCATAGTACGTCAGAACATCACCAAAACCACTTTAAATGGAGTTTGTTTGAATAGAGCATAAGGGGCCCATTCGGATGCATGAATATCTCTTGTTCGGATTTTTCTTCCCGGTTATTTAGGGGGCATTTGTAATTGCTTAGCTGACCATTTTTGCTCATATAATGATAAATCACCTATAAGGTGGAATATGCTAACCTGAAATATCAAAACATTCGAGAATGTTTTTCTTCATGCTATGAAGATTCACATCTTATGCAGAGGCACTACCCTGATATTTAGAATGTTTAAAATCTACAGTCGGTAATAATTAAAATTGTAGGTGGTAGTCACAAAAAGAAGATCCCTGTACTAGAAAAGTTTTCAGTAGAAAAACTAATATGAATCCCAAACAGGCCCTAACCGCTAAAAACTCAGTTTTCTGCTTCAAATCACCATAGATTCATTTTCTTCATAGCTATACAAATGCCGTATAGCAGTCTGTGAGCTAACTGAAATCTGGAAGCAACCTTTGAGCTATTAAGTCTAGAACTTCTGTTTTCAAAGGAAACTGCATTCACACACCAAAGGCAGAGCTACAACTTGGAGCTTCTGCTGCCATGGTAAGGAAGCTGTTCTGAATATTTGAATGAAAAGCAGCTAGGAATTCTTCAGACAGCTCTAATCAAAAAGTACTTGTACAGAAGCAGCAGCTGATTCAAAGAGCCAGCACAAGCTATCACTGTTCGATGAAAAAGAAACATTCATTTATGCCGCTGTGACTATAGACAAATCGGCGTCAAGGGAACAAATTGAGAAGATCTTAATTAACTTTCATAAAAGTAGGGCAAAAAACGAAATGAAATTGATTCAGATGATCTTCTTAAGAGCATCCAAAGCACGAAGGGCTTACTCCGCTAGCGCGGCGGGATCCCACGATGTCGGAATGTCCTTCTTAACTCGTTCCTGCAACACAATATCCGACCTCGCGATCTCCACACTGTACAGATTAACGAACCATCCGTCCAAGCAGAGGCTCTTCGTCGACGCCTCGTCCTTCCGCCAGCACCCCCGGAAACCGAACATAGAATTGAACAAGCCCGAGGGCACCTTCCCCGAGAGAGAGAGCGAGAGATTGAACCGCTCTGCCATCTTCGAAGAGAGAAGAAGATCCATCAACCAAATTAGCGCTTCAGGAACAGCACAAATAAGGGAGGATCGGGGGGTTTTCTAGGGTTTCAACCTGGTGGAAGGAGACGACGTCGGAGCAGAAGCGGGTGAGCTCGCCGGAGTCGCACTTGATCGCGGCGGGTACGCCGTCGACGAGGGCGCCTCCGGGGAGGGCGAGGTCGCGGCAGGGGGCGGCGGCGTCGTCCCCGGCGAGGTCGATGAGGCGCCCGGGCTTGACGTAGGAGAGGCGGAAGTCGGAGGAGAGATCGAAGCCGCAGCCCACGGCGGCGACGGCCCGCTCCGCCGCCACCTGCGGCGTCATCAGCCCCCGAACGCTCGGCTGCATCGGAGCTCCGTGGCGGGATCAGGGTTAGGGCTTTGAGGATTAGGGTTAAGGCTTCGCTAGGGTTTCGACGAGGAGGAGGAGGAGGAGGAGGAGGGGATGAGGATTCCGCGTTCCGTCGACCTCCTCCCATTTCTAAGTCGACTCTTCTTCTCTTTATTGTCACTCTCTTTGTTTCTCTCTTATCGCCCTCGCTCTCTTCGTGCGTATTGGAAAGCTACTGCATAGATTTAAAATTAAAAAAATAATAATAATAATTTTTTTTTCAAAAATAAAAGTTACTGAAGTGACGGCTAGGGGTGTCGTAATTGTGAGGGTAAATTTCACTGCTAGTCCCTGAACTTTTAGAAATTTCATCTCGGTTCTTAACTATTTAAATTTGGTATTTAAAATTCTAAACTCTTAAAATTATTTTATGATAATCAGTATTGTTATTTTAGGATATCTTTTTCATTTTGTATTACTTTATTTCTTTGAGAGTCAATTTTTTAATTTTGATATAGTTTCCTTAAACTTTATCTAATAGTTACAAAAATATATACTAAAATTAAAGTTTATCGTTTGCATTGCATATTATTTTTTAAAGTTTCAAAATACAAAAAATTTTGTGTTCTAATAGGTAAAAAAAAAAAGAGATTAAACTTGAAATTTGGTTCAATAATTTTTTCGATTATTAAACTTAATTATTAAAACTGGAAGAGTAGAAATATTTTTTTTATATATTTTAAAATTTTATAGAATTGTCTGTTGGACGTTTGATCAAAATGATAATATAATTAGTAAATTTACTTAAGAAAAAAAAAAATTATTAAACTATTTGATAAAGTTTAGAAATATAATTATCAAAATTAAAAATTCAAACTCTTATTTGCAAAAATATTAAAGTTTAGATATTTTCTTTATATTTTATCCTTCTTATTTTTTTTGTAATTTTTTACACTATAGTGAATAAATCTATTATTTTAAATAAAAAATAGATGTTTTATTGAAAGACACCGAGCAAAAATAACAAGAAGTATATATACGATTCATTTTAATAAAAATTAGAAATAAAGAGATTTTCAAAAAAAAAAAAAAACCGAAAATGCAGTGTACTAAAGTGTAATTACGTCAAAATAAAATAAATCCAAAAGTGCACACTTGTAAATGTGGGATTTAAAAGTTTAAGAACCAAATTAAAATTAACTAAAAGTTCAGGAACCAACAGTGCAATTTACCGGATACTTATCGCCAAAACTTACTTTTGATGCAGTGGCGATGGCGTCATGTGTACGGCACACAATTTTTTTTTTCAAAAAATAAAAAATTGATTCAAAATAACTTGACCGTTGACGCGGTAGTTGTACGCTTTCGTTCACCAGAGAGCAACGGTCAAGAGGACGACGAAGTAAACGCCAAAAATGTGCTGCTGGGTAGGATGCACAATTTTGGTACGACCCGATCCTACGCTCGCCTCAGCACCCAACCTAAATTCAATATAATAAATACTATCTATCTATCTATCTATTATCTATTAATCTTCTATTAACTTATATTAATCCTCATATTTAGTTGCCCCGTGTCGTCCTTTTCTTCAATTCAATTTTAATTTTAATTTTCACACTTCTCAATTTTTTTTATTAAATTAAATAGATCACTTTTTAATTATTTCGACCATCTCTAATATTTTTCAGAATTAATAAATAAAATATTTAATTACTTAATAATTAGTAATGTGATTTTTAGTTTTTTTATAAGTCATTTTGTTTTCTCAAAAAAAAAAAAACTTATGATGATCTAGAATAATGTGTATCTTTTAGTATTTCTATAAATATTTTTTAATATTTCTAGAAGTATCTCTTAATTTTTCTATAAAAATTATAAGTAAATTTAATTACGTAATAATTATTAATGTGACTTTTAGTTTTACTATGCTATAGCGATACTTTTAAATATTTTTTATAATCTGAAAAAAAAACATCGCTGGCAAGAAAATCGACATTGGTGTCGCTATTTGTGACACTTGTATAAAAGTGTCACAAAAATATGCCCCTATAATCTAATTTTGTTGTAGTGATAAGTCTTTTTATTTTCTCAAAAAAAAAAATTATGGTGATCTAGAATAATATGTCTTTTAGTATTTTTATAAATATCTTTTAATATTTTTAGAAATGTCTCTTAGCTTTTCTATAAAAATTATAAGTGAATTATGCATAAGAAAAAAATATTTAATTACTTAATAATTATTAATGTGATTTAATTTTTCTATAAGCCTTTTTTGTTTTCTAAAAAAAAAAATTATAATAATTTAGAATAATATGTGTCATTTAGTATTTCTATAAATATCTTTTAATATTTCTAGAAGTGTCTCTTAGAATTTTTATAAAAATTATAAGTGAATTAAGCATAAGAAAGTTGAAAGGTATATATATATATATATATATATATATATATATATATATATAGTCCGGCTACTATACTATTAATAGTACTAAGTTATTGGTGCTATCAAGTTTTTACCCTTAGATCAACTTCTTTGATCATTTTTACTCGTTAGATTTTACTATTTTTCAACCACCTATTAAACCCAAGGGGCCCACTATTATCTCAACCATACATCTTTTAATCCAAGGGTTAAAAACTTAATAGCACCAATAACTTGATACTATTAATAGTATTCCAGCCTAGCTCTACACACACACACACATATATATATATATATATATGTGTGTGTGTGTGTGTGTGTGTGTGTGTGTGTGTGTGTGTGTGTGTGTGTGTGTGTGTGTGTGTGTGTGTGTGTGTGTGTGTGTGTGTGTGTGTGTAGTGTGTGTGTGCGTGTGTGGTGTCTCGGTTTTCCCGTGCGACTTGACTGGGAGGTCGGCGGTGAGAAAAAACACATATTACTGGTGTATCGAGCCTGTTGTGCGACAAACGGATGCCAAAAACGAACTCAGCGCGCAAAATCATTGAAAATCGATTATTTTCGAGCAAAACGGGCCTAACGGGCTGATTTTTCGAGTGGGTCGGCCCACGGCCCACTTGGCGTGCACCGGGACCAGCGGACGCGGCGAGGTGGCCACGTGGCGCGCGGGGATTGGACGGTCAACGCACACGAGACAGCGCTCGACGCACGGTGGATCGCGCCAGGCCACGTGTTGCCCGCCCATTGGCGGGTGCAGCGACCCGGCTGGCCCGGCATGGACCGCGGAGCATGCTCCCAGCCAAGGACCGCGCCACCACGCGGCGCGCCGTGATTGGCGGGCACGCGGGGTGCGGCGTGGGACACGTGGCGCACTCAGGTGAATCCGGGCGCGCACAGTGTTGGGCCGGGGCCGAATTCGAGCGCCCGAATCCTGCGCCCGAATCCGGATTCCCTATTCTTGTGGGCTTGGGCTATAAATAGCCCATTTGGGGCTTCATTTGGGCCTCTTTTTCTGCGTTTTCTGAGCCCATTTTTCGACAGGAGATCCACCTTCATGTTTTCTTCGACTTTTGGCATCTCGGGATTTTTTTTGGAAGGCGTTTCATCAGCTTCCTCCTCGACATTGTGAGCTTCGACGCGCCTTCGATACCGAGCTTTTTCATCGACGCTTCTTCCGCGAGCTCCCCAGGGCTGACGGGTGGGAGTTTTTGGCCGATTTTTATGGCATCGGTTCCACGATAGGTAGATCTTCATTTTTCGTGTTTTTCGCTCCTCTCAGTTTTGGGTTTTTATTGGGGTATTCGGAGTATCTTTGAACCCCTTTTTTGCTACTGGTTTTCCTGGACAGTGGAGCTTGTTCGATTTTTATCTCTGCGCTCGGTTATTGAATTTCGGCCTGTGAGGACTCGATCGACATCTCCGCTTCGCGAGGATTGCAACCATATTTTTATTGGAATTTTTGGAGATCATCACGCTGGTGATATTTTGGATTCTTTCGGACTGACTTTTTTGCAGATTTGTGATCGTGGGGATTTTTGTTTACCGCGATGTTTGGACTGTATCTTTGTGCCCAGGAGGAGTTTTCAGGTGTTTTTGGGCTCGTTGGAATTGTGCGAACCTGAGGATTATCCCCATTCAGTTTCGGCTTATTTGGACTTGGGATCGACGCGCGCATTATGTTGGGTTGTTTTCGTCTTCAGAACGGGTGGACGGTTCTCTAATTCTATCTGCTAGTAAGCATGTATGATTGTGAGATGTATAGGAAAGCATGTTAGAGAGAGAGATGATGTCTTCTTATGTTGTTATTACGATCATGTCGATTAATGCTCCCTATTTGTGTTAATTTAAATGCTATTATTGGAACTTGACCTAGCACCCTGTCATATGATGCATGTTTAACCAGACTAGTAGAAAACTCCAACTTGAGCTAGTTTATTTATGCTTTAGACACTCCCACACATTTATTCTTTTCACCTCGACTTAGAGTGTTCCTCGGCCGAGTAGTGGGCCGAGTGGTCGGGTTGTTGCGGGATGCATGTTACACTCGTGCCTGGGGGCTGAGTGGAGTCTGGTAGCTGGGTTTAGATCAGTGCTAGTCTTGGGAGCCGTCTGAGTCGACGGTGGGTCCCGGCTGTCGAGGATTTCCAGCCAGTGAGTGAGAGATGTGATGTTGGTTACTGTCGATCTTGTTGATCGTGGATTTTGGATTATAGCCTGCATGAGCCATATTGAGCTCGACAGAGATGCGCGGATACTTTCCTCGGTGGGGTCGTGCCTCTCGAGTGCCGCTCCGGAGCTAGGCATGTTACTTTGCTATCGCGACTTGTCGACGCAGTCCTTCTGGCTGGGCCCTTTTTGGGCAGTCACGGACGCCCTACGTAAGTCCAGTCCTTCGTGGATGTAACGGCAGTAAGTGGGCGCAGGTTTTACTAAGGATTTTGTTTTGGCGTATTTCGTGAAGTGATATAAGTCTTGAAAATTGAAGATGAAGAATTGTGGATCATATACATCAATCTCAAGAAAAATGGATTCGGAATGATCAGGTACGTTTAACTAAATAATTTTAGTGATCTGAATACATTTGTATAGTTTAGAAACACTTGGATAAGTTTTCAGTGCATAAAAATAAAAAACTAGACAAGTTGGATGTTCAGGATCCGGATCAGACCATTCCAGTCCGGACCCCGAACATAGTTTAGTTCATGCGGAATTCCAGTCCGGACCATCCCCTGTTCAGTCCGGACCTCGAACTATGTGTTTGCTGAAATCGCATGAACAGTCCGAATTAGGAAATTCCAGTCCGGACCCCGAACTGTTTTTTCAGAAAAATTGCTGAAAAAAGACGACAGTCCGGATCAGCCAAATCCAGTCCAGACCGCCGTGCGGGAAAAATTCTGTTAAGTCACTTTTTGATGCTTATCTCTTTCCAAAGGTTTCTAACCTATAAATAGACCCTATCATTCATCTTTTAGGGTTAATCCACATATCCGAAAAAGGATCAAAAAGAAATCCACAAATATAGAGAAGAAAGAAAAATACGATTAAATTCATGTTTCTTCATCTATATTGTTCAATTTGATTCTAGGGTTTCAAAACTCTTATTTCTTGTAGAATCAAATTGAAGAATACTTAGATGGTAATTATTGTCTATCTTTTGATCTAAGTATTCGGAGGATCATCACCAATAAACAAAAACAACGATTTTACCAAAAATCGGCGCGAGGATTCGCGTGGCCTTGTGGATTCAATGTGCTACCGCTCTCGTGGATTCGGAGCGAGGCGCGTTCGTGTGATCGAGACGTGCCGCATTGGTGAAGACCGTGGATTCGGTTGGACGTCGTGGATTCGACGTTGAACGTCGTGGATTCAGCGTTGGGACGCAAATCGTGGATTCGAGGAGCGTTCGAAGCGAGCGAAGAAGATCAACTAGGAGCGTATGGAAAAGGTTGAGTCGTAGTGTTACGGTAAATCACCTTGTACGTGTTTAATCTCAGTGGATTTCGCCGTGTTATCGGTCCCGTGGTTTTTTATTCCTGTGATGGAGTTTTCCACGTAAATCTTGCGTACTTTATTTTTTTTCCGCATTGGGTTATTTTTTACGCAACGATTTGGTGTGTTTATTGTTTTCACCTATTCACCCCCCCTCTAGGTGGTTTTTCCCCTATTCAGATCCATATTATTCATAACCCACAGGTTTGACTGAACCCTATGTGGCAGTCAGTGTAAATTGGGTGATTGTTTTATCGAGAGATAGTAGATGCATCATGTTCCATCTGTATCACCCCTTGAGCATTTAGATAGAGGCATAGTAGCTGTAGAGTTATTTTCAGTATTTTCTTTTCAGTACTGCATTTGTTATTTTATGCCTCTAGTAGACTTAGTGGGCAGACCGTCGGGCTTGGTGGCGGTACCCACTGAGAACTACGTGATGGTGTAGTTCTCACACCCGCTGTTGGTGACTTCTTCCAGGGACCTTTTCTCCAGTTCCTGTTGTTTCTGTTGTTGCTCCATCTAACCGAGGTAAGGGAGTCGCGAGTTAGATCCCTACCCGTCTCCTGTGCAGAGAGTAGATGTACCCCTTCCTGGTAATGTTTTAGTACAGTCAGAGATTTTGGATGTATCTTGTACTTTTTATTTTGAGAGTTTTATTTTGGAGAGACTTATGTATTGTGAGGACCTAGCATGTATTATTTGGAGTTGTATGTATTTATTTCAGTAGTTTACTTTTTCGCTCTGATATCTGTATAGTGGTTAGTATGATCTTTTGTAGGTTAGTCGCTTCGTCTATACGGGGCTTCCCGTATGGGCGACGGATCTGTTGGCGGACCCGGGTCACAGTTTCGACGCCGGGGCGTGACAGATTAGAGTGGTATTAGAGCCTAGGATGTAGGCCATTGTGGACTTAGAAACCCTAGGCTTGTGGTTGGACCCTAGGATGACTCACGTGAGAGTCCTGATTATAGCGAGAGTCCTGATTGAGTTTTCTGACTCTCCTAAGGGATGGGATGAGTGATTGACATATCTTCTCTCGGTAAGCAGCTATGTTGGCTACAGACAACATAGTGCTACAGGAAGGGGGACATGCCTTAGACTTTCGCTAGATTGGGTCGAGTGTTGTTCTGGTTTTGATCGTCTCCTTTTTGTCTCAGGTGTGAGCTATGCCTCCGCGGCGCAGGATCATGACGCGTTCTCAGCCCTCCTCCTCCGATGAGCCTGAGCAGAAGGAGTCAGGACAGGGCCAGCAGAGAGAGGTACAGGAGCGTCGGGCTCAGATGGCCCAGATGTCGGAGACCATGGATCGGATGATGCGCATGCTTGAGCAGAGGGCGCAGCCGGTTGCAGCACCCCCTAAGAGTTCCCCTGCACCTTCTTCGCCAGTTGTGGCACCCCCAGTTGTACCAGCGGCACCGGCAGTGTCACACCCCGGGATCGAAACTGCGACCCGGGCTCGCCAACAGATCCGCCGCCTATACAAAACCCCGCATAGGCGAAGCGTCCAACCTGCAAGAAAAGGTACTACAGCTAAACAGATATCAGAGCTATAAAGAAAACTGCTGTAAAACTAAAATCCAACCATCTGTACAACTGAAAATAATGATACAATATCCATCTCCCAAATATGATCATATACAAAAATCCTCTGATACAATAACCCAGAACTCAACAGGGAGGTAAACTAAAATAATACATCAGTGTACAGGCTCTCAGTACAAGTCAGATCCTCACAATACAGTAGTCTCTCAAAAGTGGAAATAAAACTAGTCTACTGACTGTACTACAAATCTCCAATGTGGGGGTACAACTACTCTCCAAAGACATGTAGGGATCTAGCTCGCGACTCCCTTGCGTCGAACAGCAACCGCAGAATCAGCAACACCCGCTAAGACTCTGCAAAACAAAGGAGAGGAAAGAAAAAGGATGGAGAAAACCCCCAACGGGTGTGAGAACTACACCAAAAGGGAGTTCTCAGTGGGTACCGCCACCAGGCCCGACGGTCTGCCCACTAAGTCTACTGGAGGCATAAGATAACGATGCAGTAAAGACTGAAAAGAAAAGCTGGAGATACTCAACAGCTACCATGCCTCTATCTAAATGCTCAATGGGGAAAACCGATGAAAGATATGCAAACCCTCGCACACGAGGTGCTCAATCGACCCAATCAAGCTGACTGCCACATCTGGTCCAGTCAAGCCTGCGCCTCCCTAGTATATCAACGTAGGGTGTCCAATCGGACTAACTCGCTATCGAATAATGGCACATGCAGACTATAGTCGAAATCCACCCACTCTCTCTCTCTCAGAACGGATAGACTCAAGATCGTCAAACATCTCACACAACGGTCAAAGTACTCACAACGACCCGGGACCACCGTCAACCCAAACGGTTCCTGACAACACTAGCACTGGTCTAATCACAACTACCAGACTCCACTCAGCCCCCAGGCAAGAGTGCAACAACAAAAGTATCTGTCTGAATAAACCCAATCAATGGACCAGTAAAAACTGGCACTGCCTGCTCTGCTGTCGAACTCAAGAACTCAGTAGTGGGATCGGCACACATGGCTCGAACCCGCGGGATTGGCACACATGGCTCGAATCCCATTATAAGTAACAGACCGGCATCATGGCTCGGTCATAAGCCTACATCCGGAGTGGCACTCGAAGGGAGCGACCCACACGAGTAAAGTATCTCTGTCACAAGTATCACGATATAGCAGGACTGGATCACGACTCTGATCGAAGTGGAAAAATCCATCCACTAAAGAAAACCCGATCCCCAATCTGCTGCACAAGTAAACATCCGGTCAACCGCCCAATGTCCGCGGTCACCGCAATACCCCACAAGTCCACAATCTGGTACAACAACCAACATCCGGTCAACCGCCCGTAGCCTTTATAGTATTATATTTTACAAACTAGTTCAAATGAGAGGATATAAGGGAATGTATATAATACAGAAAAGGGATATGAAATAGAACAATAACTTCTTTTCTAATCCTCTCTTCTCTTCTTCATTATCATCTTCTTCTTCTTCTCTCACTCTCTCCCTCTCTTCCTTTCTCACCTCCTTCCTTTACTCTCCTACTCCCAATTTCTCACTTCATCCCCTCAAGTTCCCCCAATTACCCAATATAATTAGGTCACCATCATCTCCATCGCCCTACCGGTCTCAGAACATCGTCATCATTGATGATTGCGATAGGTCAGGATCATTACAGTATAACACATATGTCCCAGATATATTATAAAGATTGATAAAACAAAAAAAATATGCTATTAATCAAAATTCTTTAGAAATATATATATATATATATTTTTTTTTTTTTATCGTTCGTAATTTTTATTGATTGGAAAAGTGGCGATCCACAACTTATATACACGGCACATGACTAATTTAATAAAGAAGTTAATGAAGGTGTAATAGATAATGAAAATAAAAATTATAGAATATTTAAATGGTACAATTAAAATCACAAAATAATAAAATAAAAAAATGATTAACAGTAGAGATATTTAAAGTTTTTTCTAAGAAAAAATCAGTTTTATTTATAAGTAAAGTATTTAGATTATTTTTGTTCTATTTTATTATTTTGTAAAAATAAAAAATTATTTTAATATAAATTTTTTTTATTCTACCGTTGGTTAAGTATTATGAAAAGATGTTATAAGTAGAGGTGTCAACGAGCCGAACACGAGCGAGCTGGGATCAGCTCGTGTTCGGCTTGTTTAATAAACGAGCCGAACAAGAGCTGGCTCGTTTAAATAACGAGCTGAAAAATTCGGCTCGTGTTCGGTTCGTTTATTAACGAGCCGAACACAAGCTGGCTCGCGAACAACAAGTTTGATTTTCATTCCTACTATTAGGTATAAAGTTAAAAGAAAATTAAAAAATTAAAATTTTAATCTAATAATTAAAATTCATAAAAAATTGATGGCTTAAAATCTAAATGATAATATATATATATATATATATATATATATATATATATATATATATATATATATATATATATATATATATATATATATATATATATATATATTCGAGCTGTTATCGAGCCGAACACGAACGAGCTAATCCCAGCTCGTGTTCGGCTTGTTTATTAAACGAGCTGAAAAATTCGGCTCATGTTTGGCTCGTTTACTAAACGAGCGATTCGATCTCGAGCTCATTTCGAGCCGAACACGAGCTGGCTTGCGAACAGCGAGCTGGATTGCCACCCCTAGTTATAAGTAATTTTTTGGTCAGTATTTTTGTAATAATCCGAAATATTTTATTTTAATAAATAGATTAAAAGTAAAATTTGAGTTGGTTTTGAATCTAAAAGAACCTTATTGACCTACTTAGTCAATTGCTAGTGTGCAAATTGCACGATTTACGAGGCAAAAAGGCTATTTTCCAATCCGGACGTGATCTTGGAAATCCGAGTTGATCGTTACGATCGTCTCGTCAAACTGAGCGAGATTCATATTCAGTACCTTTTGATCTGACGATCGAATCTTCCAGAAATCAGTGAAGAAGCGGACGAATGTCACGACCAATGAAACAGTGGCCTGCGCACAGCACTTAAGTTAAATATCGTAGATGAACAGTAACCCCAAATTTCGAGACTTCATCGAATGCAACGCGGACTAATTCACTGTTCGGAGTCTGAACATAGTCATCCAGATAGTCGTTTCGATCTGTTTCATCGATCTGAACGCAATGGCACTGACGGAATTTCCGTCTGACGACCCTAGAGTCTCGAAAAACGCGATAAACTGTATTTTGGTACAGTGTTTATGGACCGAGAATTTATCCGGGCGTTTTCTCGAAAAACAAAAATCTCTACCTGATAGGTTTCGTCGAGCCGGACGTTGTGGCGAAGTCCGTTTTTCGTTTCGACGACTAAAATACCTCAAAAAGCGTGAAAAAATAGTGAAAAATGTGGTATTTTGCACAAAACACCCTACATTTTATGCTCCGTTTTGCGTGCTGCTCTTCGGTGAGGGACTTAAATGTGAAAGGGAGCTGCTGTGAGGGACTGGGCTCCAAATATGAAGAATTGAGGGACTACATTGCATTTGTGCATCTACTATACATATATGCATTTAGGGTTAGGGTTCCTTTAAACCCTAAACCCCGAAGCTCCTTGCCCCAGCCGCCAGCTCCAACAGCCCCCTCTCCCTCTGCCGCACCCATCGGAGGTTGCGCACCGGCCGCCGCTTCGTCGCCGGAGAAGAAGTGAAGTTTCCCTTCATCTCGGGTTGGAAGGAGAGGAGGTTCTCCCCGAGGCCCTGGGATGTTCCAAATAGCATCTGAGAGAGCCTCTGCGTGGTTGACGCCGAGCTGAGGTGCAGCCGACGCCAGCCGCCGCCGAGCGCCACCGCGGAGTTTCTTCTTCCTCCATCTTTTCCGGCGAGGTAAGTTTTTGGAAGCGGTGTGTGAATGGTTTCTGACATTGAGGGGGGTTTCCCTGTGAATCCCGAGCCGTCGCCGTGCCTCCGGTAGCCGGCGGGAGAACCCTGTCGCCGGAAACCTTGTTTTCGGCCCATCTTGTAGAGTACCGGGACTTTGTGGAGTGTACTGACCTCGCAAGATGGCGTGGTGCGGAGGAATCGCCTTGGACGTGTTCCATATTTGTTTGCAGTTGAGCTCGGCTTGATTCGGATCGACGCGGAAGCCCCAGCTTGAACCGGAGTTTTTCGGGCGTTGAGCGCCGTTAGAGGACGGGTTTTGTTGAGCCTCGACTCCACTGTAGGTGCAGAAAAATTGAGGAAAAGCTTGGAACAGGTATACTTTATGATTACAGCGGAGTTCGGGAGGTTCCGGACTGACGCGGAGGACCCGAAGGCGAAAAGTGAGTCGGAACTGACAGTTTTGGAGCCGGTTTTTGGATTGAGACCCTGACTCAACGGTTGAGCATTTTGAGGAGGAAAAAACTATGGACATGTGTATTTTCAGATTACAGCGGAGTTCGGGAGGTTTCGGGCCAGTGCGGAGACCCCAAAGGCAAAAAGTGACTTGAAGTTGGCTTATTTGAATTAATTAATTTATTTATTTAATTAGTGGCATTGGTGGATTTTGGTCTGTGTTGTATTTGAATGAAAGAAAAAAATTAATTAATGAAAGGAAGGTATTTGGAAGAGAGTGTGTTGGGTTGTGGTGTATAGATGGATTTTTAGTGTTGGTGTTGGGAAAGTATTGGAGGAATATGGGCTCTTTACACCATGCACTATGCACCATGCACTCACTAATTAATTAAACGCCATGTCATCACCTTCTACAATTGTGAAACAGAGGAAAATTTGTTAAACAGAGGAATTGGTAATTGAGGAAGAAGGAGAAGATGAAGATGAATTAAAGGGAAGTAAAAGAGGGTTTTGATCGTCTTGACGGCGCGAATCTATCGCTAGTAGCCGCATGGAGCCGAGCGGAGCGCACGCGCGGCGAGCCTCGTGGAGGTACTATGCAGTTTTTAGTGAGAGAAAGAGAAAGCTTGGTTTTGATTTTTGGAGCTAATTTGGATCTTCCTTGTCACGCCCCGGAACCCGGGCTCGTCTACAGATCCGCCGTACACACGGAATTTTCCGCGTACACGAAGCGCTGGTAACTAAAAGAGCATAATACAGAGCTGAAATAGAAGAACCACATAGTATCTCAGACTGGAACTACAAATATAGCTGTAATATGTACAATCATCTCCCAGCTCACTGAAAATAATACAACCCGCTGGCGGAAGCCAGACCCAAAATAAAAGGAGAATCTCACAGTCTGAGTGGGGGGTACAACGTCTATCTACAGCTCTCAGTCTCCCAGGAGATCTATCTATTCAGCGATCCCCTTACCTCGATCAGCTGCCGATGGCCTAGCAGCTCCTGCAGATGACTCTGCAAAATAAAGGAGAAGAAAGAAACAGAAAACAATAATGGGGGTGAGAACTACCAGATAAACCAGCAGCCTCCCCTAGTGGGTAAAACCTCAACTCTGACGCACCCACTAGGACTACTAGAGGCAAAAAGGGGAAGTGGTAGATACAAAAGATGCTGAAACAGGAAAACTATCACTATCATGCTGTCAAAACTGTATGCATGCATCAGAAATAGTATCTGACCAAATAAACCCAATCTAGTCACCAGTAACAACTGGTATTGCCTGCTCAGCGGAATCTGCACACACGGCTCGAAACCGCGGGATCGGCTCACACGGCTCGCATCCCAACATAAGTATCAGACCGGCACACACGGCTGGGTCCGAGAAAGCACACCTCCGGAGTGGCACTCGAGGGGAGCGACCCACACGAGTAAAATATCTCTGTCATCAGTATCACAAGTATCTCTGTAGCACATGTCTCAATATAGCAGGACTGGATCATAACCATGATCAAAGTGGGAAACTCCATCCACTATAGGAACCCAATCCCCAACTGATGCAATAAATAAACCAAACTCAACCCCAATCTGATGCCAGGATAAACATCTGGTCAACCGCCTACTGTCCGCGGTCACCGCAATACCCCACAAGTCCACAATCTAGCACAACCTTGGCTACACTATCCCAAACCCCTGCTCACACTTGAGCACCAACATATGAATGCAAAGGACAACAATAAAACATGTTCAAATCCCAATATGATAGTGTAGCAATGAATAGTGGCCTTACCTGATGTCCGGGCATGCATGCAACTGTCTTTATTTTTAAAAGTTGTAAAATAGTGTCAAAGGTTTAAAACAATTGATTTACTGAATAAAAGTCATTTGCACGCGAGATCATAGCCTTTGTCTCGATCACAGTGTCCCAATATAAGTCATCATATCATTTGTGGGGTTATATTAAATTTTAGGGGAGTTTGTCCCAGCGGTCCTTGTCATTTGTCATATTAATTTGTCCCAATGGTTCTCATTAATTGTCATGTTAGTAGTCCTGTTAGTAGTCCTGTTAGTAGTCCTGTTAGTAGTCCCAATAGTTCTCATCAATAATCATGTTACTTTGTCCCAATTGTTCTCGTTAATTGTCATATTTTAGGGGATTTCTAGTAATCCCAGTGAGCTTGTCAAAAATGAGGTAAGCAACAACCGCCCACCTTGAACAGCTCAAACAACACCCCAGGTAGTCTCCTGGTTGTCCACAGTCCTCAAACCCTGCGAATCAGCGCACAGCTGGTCAAAATAACTCCTAAAAAGTACAATATTTGCTGTTTTTCAGACAGCACGGGAAAAGAGGAATTTTTCACCTCTAAAATGAGCTCCTAAAATCCCAGAAAAATCACGGTTGCGTTCCTCGCGAAGAGTAGATCAAAATCGACTCTTAAAACGCCTCGTTCTGACGCTCCTACGTCAAGATAAAAATCGGAGAAGTCGGTGCTGTCCAAAAAAACATCACAGTAAAAAGGGGGGTCAAAGAGGACCTAAAAACTGTGCCAAAAGTACGAAACGGAGCAAAATGATCAATACGGAAATCGAAGCCCTACCTCTTACGGTCGCGCTGCCGCAAAAATCGTCCAAAAATTCCACCTGGTTAGCCCGCAGTGAATTTTTGACGGAACTGCGACGGGAAATGGGCCTAAAAGAAAAATCGTCGCAGTGCGCCGCGTCGCAGATATCTCACTATCTGTAACTCCTAAATTCCTGAGATTCTAGAGAGAGAAAGAAGAGAGAGAGAGGAACAACTTTCATTAGAGGGAGTTTTCTCAGATTCTCTCTCCTTGGCTCGGAATCCAAGGTGCAAAGAGAGGGGGTGGGGGACCCCTATATATATTGGGCCAAAAGGGAATATTCCCTCACGGAATCCCGATCCAAACACGAAACACCGAAACGAGCCAACCAGAAAACGCCACGTGTCAACCAAACAGGAAACAGCCTGTGCAGGGCCAACCAGATTTCGCCACGTGGCCACGTGGTCCACGTGATCGGTCCGCGCTCCGGGTTTTCCGGAAAAATGTCGGCCTATAGGAGCGTGCCACGTGTCAACCATCTAGACGCTTCTAGAAGCCGGCCCACCAATGGGATGCTGCCACGTGGCGGAACAGGGATTCCGCGCACCCGGTGCACGCCCATCCATGGACCGCGCACCAGCGCCCCTGCCCGCGCCTGCCCGCGCTGCCCGGCCGCGCCCTCTGCCTTGCTCCGCCCCGCTCCGCTGCCGCGCCGCTGCCCGCCGCCGTGCGCCGCCGCCCGCCGCCGCTCGCCGGCGGCTGCCGCCGGCCGGAACAGTAATTCCGGCCGGCGGTTACTGTTCCGGTGAACAGTACCCTGTGCCGAAAAATTTAAGCGAATATACCGTTTTGACCGTTTTCGCGCGCTGAGTCCAAATACGACGTCCGTTTCGCCAAATTCTCATCCGAAATTTTACAAAAAGCTTCCGGAAAATCCCATTTGCTCCGATTTTCGCACAGAGTCTCTTAAAAATATCCAATTTCGTTTCTACAAGCTCCGAAGCACTGTACAAGCTCCCCGCAGTCACTGTTTAATGTTGCACAGTTCCTGCGGGAGTCCGGATCATCACATTCCTAGTTGGTGAATTGGTTGTTTCTGCTGTCCAGGAGTGGAGGAGTGCCCAGCAGAGGATGCCGCGCGCGGCCGGTGAGGTTGCTGCAAGCGGCGCGCATGGGTGATGTTGGGTGTATGCATTGCAAGTACACTCTCTTTGAGAGCCTAATGTGAAAATTGCACTACTCTGTATGGTCTGAAACAATCCTCAAGGTGTTTTTTAAAATTACTATGTACCTTGCTGATAAAACAGTAGATTCCTAAGGTGAAGTTCTTCTAATGCATTTGTCCCCCATCTAGTTGAGTTCTAAGCTAGTATTTGGATGCAATGAATGCACGATTTCCTACAGTGTTTTCGATTGGCGCCGCGCGCTGCCGCTGCGGGCGGCGCGCGCATGCGGCCGCGCGCATGAGGGGGCGCGCTGCAAGAGGCGCGCGCATACGATAGCGCGCAGCAAGTTGGCGCTGCGCGTGCGGTGGCTTGAGCGGGCATGTGGTTTTTTCTGGCTTGTTGATTGTGTTGATTTGGTGGTTTTTTTAAACAGGGCAATTTGGTAAATTCACTCCCCACCACCTGTTGACCCCCCCTCTCTTCTCTATAAATGGACACCTCCTCCTCCTCTCCTAAGGGGAAAAATAAAGAAAAGAAAAGAGAGAAAAGCGATGAAGGAAAACAAGAAAAAAATTAAGGAAAAGAAAAGAGAAGAAGAGGGAATAAAAGAAAAGCAAGCAAGGGTGTTCTTGTGTGGTCATGATGCTTGGAACTGGACGGAGCTGCGCGCGCGTCGGCTGTTAGGTACGTTGTTGGATTTGTTTCAAGCATGGATTTTTGGATTTATTGATGGATTTACTTAAGTTTGAGCTGAATGGATTTTTATTTCCTTCCATCTCGTTTCATGCTTGCACCTTGGGAGCCACTTGGGTGTTGTTGGCTGAGGCTTGGGTTTTTACTGCGCGGAGCCGAGGTTGCTTGCATGAGTGCTGTGAGTTGACAGCGAGGAGCCGGAGCGCGCCGGATTTTTTTTGCGGACTCGAGAGGAATGATTGAGCTTCCGGGGGATTTTTTCGAGGACCGCGGCAGCGCGAGCGCGTGCGGCGCGATTTTTTGGGCGTTCCGGCAGTTTCTGACAGTGAGCAGTGCGGCGCTTCACCGACTTCAGCGTTTGCCTGCGGAAAGCATTCCAGGTGGGTTGGAAGTCTTCCAAACTTTATTGAATGTCCCCTAATACTTCTGCATGAATATCCTGTATGTCTAGCATGTATTTTTATTATAATGAAAAATCTGATAGTTGCCTGGAATATTGTATAATGCTAACCTGTACCCCTAATTATTTTTAGTAGGTTCCTATTATCATTGGACACTAGCCTGTATATTTAGTTGGCATTCGGACTGCATCTGAACCGTCTTAAAAATCACCGAGCTTGTTTTAATGGAAATTCGACTTTAAAAATATTCTTTTAAATTATTAGATTGCCCAGAAGGGTCGGACGGGTTCAGAGTGCATGTGCCCTCGTGCCTGGTGGCCGAGTGAAATTTTACTTGACTCCGTGGAGAGTTTCTAGTGTCTTGGGGGTTTCATGGGCTTTATCAGATTGAGTCGTGGAGGGTTCTATTAGTTCCGTGTTATGCCGCCCAGTGAGTGGCGATGCCGCCCAGTGAGGGGCGATGCCGCCCAGTGAGTGGCGATGCCGCCCAGTGAGTGGCGATGGTTTGGCCTGTTGAGGCGGTTCCGTGAGATGCCGCCCAGTGAGGGGCGATGCCGCCCAGTGAGAGGCGATGCCGCCCAGTGAGTGGCGATGCCGCCCAGTGAGTGGCGATGGTTTGGCCTGTTGAGGCAGTTCTGTGAGATGCCGCCCAGTGAGGGGCGATGGTTTGGCCTGTTGAGGCGGTTCCGTGAGATGCCGCCGAGTGAGGGGCGATGCCGCCTAGTGAGAGGCGATGCCGCCCAGTGAGTGGCGATGGTTTGGCCTGTTGAGGCGGTTCCGTGAGATGCCGCCCAGTGAGTGGCGATGCCGCCCAGTGAGTGGCGAAGGTTTGGCCTGTTGAGGCGGTTTTCACACGAGGGTTCTATTAGTTCCGTGTTATGCCGCCCAGTGAGTGGTGATGCCGCCCAGTGAGTGGCGAAGGTTTGATGGTTCTATTGGTTCGATTAGTATTCTCTTTGAGTATGATATTTATGGCATATTAACTGTAGTTTCTTTTCAGCTTTCGTATTATCTATCTGCATACCTATTGTTTTGCGCAGCGGTAGACTTAGTGGGCATACCGTGGATATTGGTGACGGTACCCACTGGGAACTACCTTCTGCAGTAGTTCTTACACCCTCTGTGGTGACAGGTTTCCTGAGGTTGCTGTTCCGGCTTGGTTCGCGCGGAGACAGCTGACCGAGGTGAGGACGTGGCCGTGTAGCTCCTTACCCATTTTATTTGAGAGTCAGAGGTAGATGTACCTTGTATCTTTTATGATTCCACTTTTTTACTGGACAGTCTGAGTGATCTGTGAGGATTGTTTTATTTTTCATAGCTGAGATACTATGCATTGAGGATTTATTTATATTCGGATGTTCAGTTTTGTTCTTTAGCTTTTGGTTTTTAGTTTTCAGCTCTGATACATGTTTTTAGCTTTAGATCTGACTTGCAGGATTGACGCTTCGTCTGTGCGGCAGTTTCCGTACAGGTGGCGGATCTGTTGGCGAGCCCGGGGCGCAGTTTCGACTCCGGGGCGTGACAGATCTTGAGCACGGGGTTTTTTTGACCGTTGAAAACGTGATCGGAACCGTTGATTCTCTCCTCCTCATCGACTGAAACTTACCTTCAAAGTTTGAGGTGGATCGGTTGAGGATCCGCGCCGCACGTCGATGCCCTAGCATCGGACTTTTTGAACTTTCGCCGGAACTCCGCCGTCCGGCGCCGCCGCTCGACCCCGTCGCCGGCCACCACTGCAGGAAGGTCCCTGGTTTCCAGCAGAGTGTTTTGGTCCAAGTTGTAGAAGCCCGATCACCGCCGACCGGATTCCGCCATTAAAGCACCCGTTTTCCGGCGAACTTAATTTCCGACGATCCCGGGGCTCCGCGCAGTGGGAAAACGACCTAGGTATGTTCATGAGGTCTTGTTGGAGCTTCCCATTTCTTTGCATGCAAACTTGAACGTGTGGTTTTTAATTCGTGTAGTTGCACCCTTTCTTGGTCCGAGCATCTCCTCCGGCCGCCGCCGCCGCCTCGGGTTGCCGGCCACCGATTCGGGTAAGCTATAAGTATTAATTAGAGACTTTCTACCATTTTTTTTTAGGCCTAGAACCCCTGGTAATTAAACTGGCTCAACCTTGTTTAAGGTTGAGGATAATTGGGCTTTTCTCCGGCCGCCGCCGTATTCGGCCGCCGGCGCCAGGTTTGGCCGTGACCAACCTTCATCTGCAAGGGTTCTTGACCATGTGCTCACCTCTGTTACAGGGTTGACGTTGGTTTGATCCAAGTTGTCCAAACCGAGCTCTTTGCTTTGAGGTGGTGTTGCTCCGGCGAGTTTTCCGGCCGGTCTCCGACGCACCCAAGGTGAGCCCTCGACTCAATAGTTTATCCAGAGCATGATGCTCACTGTTATTTTAAATTTGGTCAAGTATTATGTGTGTATTAGTAAAGTGATATTTGAGTGTTTAAATGATTATGGGCCAAATTTGTATGTGGGTCTCTTGTCGGCCCAAGCTTGTGAGCACGGGTTCTGTCTCGTCAAACCAGACGCGCTGAAACTTACGGTGCGGTTTTTGGATTCCTGGTTTGCGAGAACGGGTCGAAATAGTGGATTAAAAAGGATGTTTTGTGTAATTTCTAATTGTATCAAGGATCTAGATGAAAAAGTAGCGCTCCGGCTGTCTTTAGACAGTAATTACATATCTACTGAGCATTTTGTTTAAGTTCCGTAGGCCCCAGTTGAGCGGAAATCGGATACTGTATCGTAAAAAGGCAAAATCGTCGATTTTACGGTTTACGGCGCAAGTTTCACGTTTCAGTTGGATTCTGGTCGACTGTTGTTGCCTCAGTTTTACCCTCAACACTGTCCTGATTGGTCTAGTGTTTGGAGGTTGCTGTTTGAAAACCCCAAAGTCCAAATTGGGCTTTAAGTGAGTTGCGGGGGTATTTTGGTAATATATGGACACAGTTAGTCGTGATGTCGACCCTGTCTACCTGAACATCTAAAATTTGATGTTTAGGGTCAGCAGGTGTGGTTTGGCAGATTTCAGATATTTGTAGACCGTCAGCAGGTCGGTTTAGTGTTTCGGTGGTTTTTCGAGTTTAAGCTTAAGTTGTATTTAAGTTTCCCGTGATAGTGTCATATTGATATAGTATTGTCGGGATGGGTTTGAGTGAGTCTGTTATTGATCCCAGTTATATGATCAGGTCCCAGCAGTTCAGCACCAGTTTCCCAGTAGTCTAGCGGGATTCGGGATCGGCCTACATTGAGGTGGGTTATCTTCGGTCCGGGCTTTATCTTTTCGGCCCTCTGGTTGCTTTAGTCCAGTCGGACACCTGTTCTTGATTTAGTCCTGATGATTTTTCCTGTTCTTGATTTAGTCCTGATGATTTTACCTGTTCTTGATGTAGTCCTGATGATTTTGCATGTTCTTAATTTAGTCCTGATGATTTTGCCTGTTCTTGATTTAGTCCTGATGATTTTGCCTATATGCCATATATTCTTACATGATAGAGGACACATCCTGTATACATGCTCATCAGCTTTTATATCTTAGTACATAGATTTTCATGGTCTGATCATGCCTGTTGATTCCTGCCATTGATTATATTCTGCATTTATATCCAGAGATACTTGCTTTACATTCAGATATGCATGATAGACCCTGATCGATATATACAGATAGATGATTCCCTGTTGGGATCTCGGCTTGTTGCCGACTACCCGGTCACTAGACCGTGAGTTTGAGCATAGCATGATGATTGCCACGCACTGCTGTACTTCACATACACTGAAGGTTTGGCCACCGTCGTTGTGTTCTTTACCAGTAAAGTGGTCTAAAGGAAAGAACCGTGAGCCCCCGATAGCATCTGTGCGTGCAGGGTTATGTCAGCGGATGGGGTGCGGATCAGTGGCATTGCCTGAGGTTCTGTGAGACCAATAGTGGCATTGATTGGGTACTTGATATTCTTGTGATTGATGCATAGCTCATATATTTCCATGTACTAGCATGCTTTACTTCAGTTAGACTTGATTACCACCATGATTGATTCTGATATTTCTGTACCCGTATATGCACAGCATGATTAGCATCATCTATCAGTACCTTTGCTTTATTTTCCCGATATGGTACTCGTTATACACAGTATGATGATTATGCTTCCTGCCAGTTCTGTTTCACATATCTACTATTTGATTATTAGCTTCTGACCAGTATACTTTGATTTTTAGCAGACCTGTTATTTGATCACTCAGTTTTCTGCTCGATTTTATACAGCGATTTATTTTCAGCATTTAGTTGACATCTACAGTTATATTCTTTTGTTCAGCACACCTATTCCAGTGTTATTATTGCTCTTATTGCTTATCCAGTCTATATCTATTGATCAGTTACTATCCGCAGATTTTAGTATCCAGTAGGTACGATTAGCTATTTCTCGGCTCGTCGTGCCCACTGGGATACACTGTCGATGTATCTCACACCCCCTGGGTGACTATTTTTCAGGTCTGTTGGGTGGTGAGATGTCAGGACGGTTTGGTGAGATGTTCACGATAGAGCTGTCCCCCTGAGGATCTGACATTTTGTGATGTGATCAGTTACAGTATTTTGGATTTGTATTATGATTATGGTAGGTTTACTTCCAGCACGTAGTTGTTTTCATATATTTAAGGACTTGTATGACTTAGTATATGCTTAAACTGATTGGGTTTTATTTCAGTTATTAGTTAGGTTATCTGTACTTGATATCTGATTGTATGATATTGTACTTGCCTAGCCGTGCATGTATAGGGGAGACTCTGTCCGTTTGGATAGAGGATTTCCTATATGTGTGGCGGTCTGTTACGCCCGATTTTGCGAACTCTGATTTTAAAAAAAAAAAATTTAGACTGAATTTTTAAACTCGGGGCGTGACAATTTTGGATTATTAATAAAATATATTTAATTAATGTAAAATTACAAGGTCTCAAATGGTGGATATTTAGATGAGAGTAGTCAGCGGTATGAGAAATTCGGCCAAATTCTTTCAAGTCCAATTTGCATAAAAAATTTATTGATTTTGTGTATTGGCAAAATTGAATCATCTTTTTTGTTTTTACATATTCGGTCTGAATTTTTAAAAACCTGACTAAAATATTATTATTATTATTATTATTATTATTATTATTTTCTCGTTCTTTTTTTTTTTTCGCACGAGGTTCATTTTCATCATCTTCTCCTTCTTCCTGAGCTTACCGCCTCACTCCCACACCCCACACAATGTCCAATTCATCGCCGTCATGGATCTTATCGGAGCACCACCCATCGAGGCCGCACCTGCGCCCACGCCCACACACATCTGATGGGCACAACAACATGGGCGCAGGCGCGGGTGCGGGCGCAGGCATCGCGGGAGGGAGCAAGCGCGGCTTTGAGGGACGACACTCCGATGGGGTTCATGGCGACTACAAGGGCGGTGGCGAAGAAAAAAAATGTAAGGGTAGAAAAAAAAAAAGATGAAGAAAAATAAAGAAAAAATATTTCTTTCGCTTGAGAAAACTATTATGTATCGTCGCTACTATAAAAAGGCCGAAGACTAGAGAAAAATGAAGAAAAGATGAAATTGCATTGCTTCCGACGAATTTTACACTGTTTTAGACGAAAATTATATTTTTTAAGACAAAAATTACATTCTTTGAGATGAGAGTTAACACTTTTTAAGCGAAAATTATATTGTTTGGACTAAAGTTGCATTATTTTTTTTTCTCCTCCTCATCCTTCCCCTCCACTTTCTCATGTTTCTTGTGCACCCTTTCGGGACCAGCGAGGCACCCAGTGGAGGTAAAGTAGAGTGCGACGACACCGGAGAAGAGGGTAGCGAAGGCAGAGGTGGCCTGCCTGGCGGGAGGCGTAGGCGAGGATCCATGTCTTGCCTCCACCGCGCCCGCACGCGTCGGTGGGGGCAGAGGCAAGCACCCCCGCCTTGCCTTCACTTAATTAAGAAAAAATTATTTTTTAATTAAGTGGAACTCTCATGCGCTTTTTTATACTGAACATGAAGAAGGGGATGACGACGACGAAGAGGAGACGTACGAGGAAGCACATCCTTGCCGGGCGGAGGCAAGGCAGGCCACCTCCGCCGCGCTCTTCCTTAGCGTCACCGCGTTCCCCTCCACCTCTGTCGCGTGTGTCGCCGGCTCTGAATGGGCGTAAAAGAAGCACGAGAAAGTGGAGGACACGAGAAAGTGGAGGAGAAGGAGGAGGAGGAGAAGAATGAGAAAAAATAGTGTAACTTTCGCTCAAATAGTGCAATTTTCGTCTAAAAAGTGTAACTCTCATATTAAATAGTATACTTTTTATTTTAAGAAGTGCAATTTTTGTCTAAAATAGTGTAATTTTTTTATTGCAGCTTCATTTACAGTGAAAAATTCTTCTTATCGTCGTCCTCGTCCTCTTCTTGCGAGAAAGCACACGAATATTCTACTTAATTAAAAAATTAATTTTTTCTTAATTAAATGAAAGTGAGACGGGGTGCTCACGTCCGCCCCCACCGATACGCGCTGGTGCAGTGGAGGCGAGGTAGGGGATCCTCACCGGCCTTCGTGCACCTCCCACAAGCACACCCGCAGCGGGGCGGAGGTAAGGCAGGTCGTCTCCACCTCCGCTGCCCTCTTCTCCGGCGTCGCAATGCTCTCCTCCACCTCCATCGTGTGCATTGCCGGTTCCGGATGGGCGCACAAGAAACACGAGAAAATGGAGGGGAATGAGAAAAAGGAGAAGAAATAGTACAACTTTAGTCTAAAAAAGAGTAACTTTCGTCTAAAGAGTGCAACTCTTATCTCAAAAAGTATAATTTTTGTCTCAGAGAGTGCAATTTTTATCTAAAACAATATAAAATTCTTTCAAAATAGTGCAACTTCATCTTCTTCTTTTTTCTCTGGTTCTTGCCATTTTTTATAGTAGCGATCGACGATACAATAATGATCTTTTCAGGAGAAAAAAAAATAAATTTTCTATATTTTTTCTTTTTATTCTTTATTTTTCTACTCGCCGTCGTCATGGATTCCGTCGGAGTATCGTCCCTCGAAAACTCACTTGCTCCAGCCATGCCTAAGCCCGCGCCTATCACATTGTGCCTATGAGATGCACGTGGGCGTGGGCGTGGGCGTGGACGTGGGCGTGGTAGGAGCGGGAGCGGCGTTGAGAAACAGCGCTTTGGCGAGGTCCATAGCGGTGGCGATTTGGACGTTGCGTCAGGCGAGGGAGTGCGGCTGTGGGCTCAAAAAGGAAAAGAGGAGGAAGACGAAACTCGAGCGGAGAAAAAAGAACAAAAAAAAAGGAGAGAAAAAAAATAATAAAAATATTTTGGTTAGTTTTTTTAAAATTCAGGTCAACTATGTAAAAACTAAAAAGATGACTAACTTTTGCTAATACGTAAAATTAATAAATTTTTTATACAAATTTATCTTCTTTCAATCAATTAAGCTGCTATTAATTTATTGTACGTAAAAATAAATTTAGAAAAATTAAAATTTTATACTTCACAACAGCTAAAGAGGATGTTAAGAAGAATAAATTGAGCAATGCTACATGTACACTTCAAAAGAAGTGTCCTTCACCACATCCCAACCCATTAAATAAATGGATTACAGAATATACACCTCTTTTAGAGTTTACAAGTAAAATTTTTTGAATAAATTTCTAGATATGCCCCTCAACTTTAGGACATTTTGATATAGGTTATTCAACTTTATTTTTCATATAATAATTATTAATTATTAAAAATTAACTTTTTATACTTCCAATGATGATCCACAACAAGGCAAAGTTGGAGTACCCTCTGTGGTTGTTTTCTAAAAAAGAATTTATTCTTTCTCTATTATACTCTTTTGGAGTTTACAAGTAAGATTTTTTGAATAAATTTTTAGATATGCCCCTCAACTTTAGGACATTTTGATATAGATTATTCAACTTTATTTTTCATATAGTAATTATTAATTAGTAAAAATCAACATTTTATACTTCCAATGATGATCCACAATAAGGCAAAGTTGGAGTACCCTCTGTGGTTGTTTTCCAAAAGAGAATTTATTCTTTCTCTGTTATACTCTTTTTTGTCATTACATGTAGAAATTTCATCAAAATGTTTAAAATATATTTATAATTTATTTAACTGTATACAACAATTAATTAAGTACTTGCATATTAGTATCGAAAGTTTCAAATTTAAAATTTAATTATTTTTATATTTTTAATTATATTTATTTATAAAAAATAATAAAATGTATAATTTACTATTTTTTTCTTAAAAATAAATTAAAAATTGAAAAAGCTTGCCAAAAGATTGGATCCAGCTTTTGGTGGTCAATTTCTTGGAATCTACTCACTGTCACATAGTCAATTCTAACTTTTTTAGGTTGGTTCTATCTAAATTAAAATAATAATGATAATATATATATATATATATATATATAGAGTTGGGCTGGAACGCTATTAATAGCACCAGCCCAACTTTGCCATCCATTTTGTAGCATTTGGATCGTATTGAGATTCGTGTAGATTCTTTAATAACAAAAAAAAAAAAAGAAAAAGTAAAAAGAAAACATAAAAAATGAAAAGCTTTTTTTTTTAATTAAAGAACTTGCACGAATCTCAATGCGATCCAAGGGCTACAAAATGGATGGCAAAATTGGGCTGGTACTATCAATAGCATTCTAGCACAACTCTATATATATATATATATATATATATATATATATATATATATATATATATATATATATATATATATATATATATATATATATATATATCCAATAACCAATCAAATTTTTGGTTGTATAATGCTTATGAGGTGTGCGTAGATAGGGCATGTGTGGAAATCTCTCTCTCTCTCTCTCTCTCTCTCTCTCTCTATATATATATATATATATATATATATATCCAATAACCAATCAAATTTTTGGTTGTATAATGCTTATGAGGTGTGCGTAGATAGGGCATGTGTGGAAATGGATATAGCTCATTGATATCCTCTAAGAGGAAGTTTTTAGTTGGGTTACCAAACATTCAATTATTATTGTTATTATTGTTATTGTTTGATTTGTATCATTTATTTGACAATAATTTATTCAGTATAATTTTTTTTTGTATAATTAAAAAATAAAAATTTGAATTTTGCTTCTCCAAAAGATATTGACATCCACAATTAGTAATAGTAAGATAATATATTTCATCTACGAAAAATTTTATTTTATTTCGAAAAAAATAACTAGAATGCCAAATATACTAATTTTGATCATAACAGTATATTTTCATCCCGAATAAAATACCAGATAAATTATTTTGAAATCCAAACGAGTTCAAAGATTTAAACTATGATTAGATTAGATGTTGAAAAAAATTATCCTTCGATATCTTATTTAGCAGACAAATTTTTTTTTGTATAATTTTATCTTTAGAAATCCAAAGTTTATATATATATATATATATATATATATATATATATATATATATATATATATATATATATATATATATTTGTAAGATTTTGTCATTCATAATCATAATTAGTTAATTCGCGAATAATTCATAAATTATTAGCGAATTTTTAAGAATTCAAATTAAATAGATATTTTCTAAATTTTTTTAAAAATTTTAAAAAATTTATAAAACTTTTAACCAAAATTATTATTCACGAATAATTGGTGATCGAATTTTTGAAAGAAAAAAAATCGCACCTACCTCTTTCAGAAAAGAAAAAAAAAATAAAAATAAAAACAATTCCTCACAACTCACACCACCCGACCTTCTCTTCTCTGTTCTCGCGCCCTCTCACACCCGCGTCCTCCCACCCCGCCCGCCAGCCCCGCATACGCTTGCCAGTTGCCACAGATCGAAAGTCGGAACTCCCGTGCCGCGTGAGCTCACCGCTCGCCATCGGAACCCCTCCTAGAATGCCCGCCGCTCGCCATTGGAACCCTCCCAAGCTGCTCGCTGCTCGCCATCGAAACCCTCCCAGGGCGCCCGCCGCTCTCCATCGGAACACTCCCGGCCGCGTGCCGCTCGTCATCTTCTTCGCCACTACCCTTTTGTGGATTGTGATTTTGTAAATTTGTGTATTAATTCAAAGTTTGGGCCGCGTGCAGAATTTTTGATCCCTATTTTTAATTGATGAATGCATAATTTTTATATAAATTGTGTATCCGAATAATTAACGAATTCGTTTTTAATCAAAATTTTCAACGAATTTAAAAATTATAAAATAATTTTATTTAAATTATATTCATACTAAATTTTTACCGAATTTGAATTAACTAACTATGTTCATAATTTAATAGGATACCGTATGATCACATTTCTCATGTACCAAACACTATAACTTTTTCGATAAATTAAAATATATACCAAATAAAATATTCATACATTGTAGTTTTATTATTTTTGACATTTTTGTGTAAAGTTGTCATAAAAGTGAGCACAGATATGGTGCTATTAAAGGTGCACTTGGAGTGCAGCCAAACACACTACTAATAGCTACTCAAATAAAATCTCTTGCATATATTCTAGTATACATTGGATAATATATACTAAAATTTAATTATGATTAATTATGTAACTAATTTAGTGATAAACATAAGATTTGATTTGTAAATAAATATTAAAATCTAAAATATTTGATTGATTCGGAAACGTGCGTAGCATTACTCTAAGAAGTACTCTTTTCTTACGTATGTGATTAACCCAGAACATCATCCTAAAGTACACTCGAAATTGGGATGTAGTTCTCACACCCGCAGTGGTGATTTTTTCCCAGGAACCTCTACTCCAGTTCCTGCTGCTCCAGTTGATGATCCTGTTGATCGAGGTAAGGGAGTCGCGAGCTAGATCCCCTTTATTAGGCTTTTGGGCCCAATTTTCGAGCGCCCCGGGGTTTCGGGCTGCTACAATAGCCCGAAAAAGCCCCCCGGCCCGGCCCGCCAACCGCGCCCGAAACTCCCACGGGCCGCCACATGTCCCCTCCGCGCCGTGCGCGCCCGGTGCACGCCAATCGCGGTGCGCCGCGTGGCCGCGCGGTCCACGGCGTAGACCGTGGGCCGCCCGGGTCATTGCGCCCGCCAATGAGTGGGCGACATGTGGCCCGGCGGGGTCAACCGTGCGCCGCGCCCGGCGCGGTCCGCGCGCTGTCGCGCGTGTGTTGACCCGCCAATCGGCACGCGCCAGTTGGCAGTGCCCTCCGTTGGCTACTCCCGGTGCACGCCAAGTGGGCCGTGGACCGGCCCACCCAAGAAATCGGCCCGTTTGGCCCGAAAATAGCCGATTTTCAACGTTATCGCGCGCTCAGTCCATTTTTTGGCATCTGCTTGACGCACAACGGGCTCGATACACCAATAATAGGTGTTTTCTCACAGCCGACCACCGAAACAGGTCGTACGGAAAAATCGGGACACAACATCCTCCCCCCACTAAAAGAAAGTTTCGTCCCCGAAACTAAGAAAACAAAATAGACGTACCTCAGCCAGAAGCCTCGAACAGGAAAGGATAGGTATCTCTCATCACCGTCTCTAGCTCCCAAGTGGCCTCACGCTCCTTGTGATTGCTCCAGAGAATCTTCACATACGGAGTAGCCCGGTTGCGCAATTCCCTCACCTCACGAGTCAGAATCCGCAACGGGCGCTCCTCCTATCCAAGGTCCTCACCGAGCTCCAATGGGGTGAAGTCAATCACGTGCGAAGGATCGAAGACATATCTCCTCAGAACAAAGACATGGAAAACGTCATTAACTCCTGCCAGACGTGGAGGAAGGGCAACACAGTATGCAATAGGGCCTACTCTCTCAAGTACCTCAAAGGGTCTAATAAAATGGGGACTGAGCTTCCCACGAACTCTAAATCTCCGAACCCCTTTCAAAGGCAAGACCTTCAAAAAGACATGATCACCAACCTGAAACTCTAGGTCTCGCCGCCGAGTATCAGCGTAGCTCCTCTGTCGACTCTGGGCTGTCTCAAGATGTCGACGAACCAATCTGATCTTTTCCTCTGCCTCCAGCAGTAAATCAGGTCCCAAAGTCATCCTCTCACCCACGTCACTCCAATATAAGGGCGACCGACACTTGCGTCCATACAACGCTTCAAACGGAGCCATCTGAATGCTCGCTTGATAGCTGTTGTTGTACGCAAACTCAAACAATGCTAAGTGTCGGTACCACCCTCCTCCAAAATCCAGGACGCATGCTCTCAACATTTCCTCGAGGGTCTGTATGGTGCGCTCAGACTGTCCATCGGTCTGTGGGTGGAATGCTGTGCGAAACCGGAGCTGTGTCCCCAAGGCTGTCTGTAGACTCCCCCAGAAATACGATACAAACCTCGGGTCCCTATTAGATACAATCGAAGCGGGTACACCATGAAGCCTCACCACCTCATCCAAATACAACTGTGCAAGTCGCTCCAATGGCCAAGTCACCTGTATGGGTAGAAAGTGAGCGGACTTGGTGAGTCTATCCACGATAACCCAGATCGTGTCGGCTTCACTCTGCGCCCTCGGCAGTCCCGTGACGAAATTCATGGTGATGTGATCCCACTTATACTCGGGAATTGGGAGACTCTGCAATTTGCCAGCAGGAACCCGGTGCTATGCTTTCACTTGCTGACAAGTTAAACAGTAAGCCACGAATCTCCCAATGTCCCGCTTCATTCCAGTCCACCAAAAGTGTGCCTTGAGGTCCTTATACATCTTAGTCCCACCAGGATGAATGGTATAAGGTGTATAATGGGCCTCTCTCAAAATCTGCTCCCTGATATCAGAATTCATAAGCACACACACTCGGTCCCTGTACCGAAGTACTCCCGAGGTATCCACTGAAAAATTCCCTATCTGCTCTGTCTGAATCTGCCATCTGATCCTCGTCAAGTGGGGGTCCTCACTCTGTGCCTCTCTAATCCTGTCCAACAGAGTGGGCTGCACAACCATAGACATAAGTCTAGCAGAGACCCCAGGGGATACAACCTCGATCTGTAAGCGCCTCATCTGCTTGACTAGCGGTGCCTGCTGTGTTATCATCATACTCAAGCTCTGCACTGTCCTCTTGCTCAAAGCATTTGCCACTACATTGGCCTTGCCAGGATGATACAAAATGCTCACATCATAATCTTTTTAGTAACTCTAACCACCGGCATTGCCTCAAGTTCAGCTCATTCTGAGTAAACAAATACTCCAAGCTCTTGTGATCAGTGTAGATCTCGCAGTGCTCTCCATAGAGGTAATGCCGCCACAACTTCAAAGCAAACACAACGACTACAAGCTCCAAAGCAAACGGTTGCCGTCGTCGTCGCCGTCTCTCTCGCTCTCTAGATCTCACTGTGAGCCTCTCCCCCCGCCCCTCTCCCTCCCTCCCTCCCTTTCTCTCTCCCTCTCTCTCTCTCACTGTGAGGCGGAGCTCTCACAGTGAGTCTCACTGTGAGAGTTCTCTCCCTATCTCTCCCTCTCTCTCACTCTCGCTCTCTCTCCCTCTCACTGTGAGAGTTCTCTCACAGTGAGGGCCTCACTGTGTGTAGTGTCCCAGGTTCTCCAGTGTTTTCCCCTGTTTCGGGGTATGGAACACCTATTGTTGGTGTGTTGGGCCCCAACATGTCAAAGGGATGTGTTGAATTGGACTCAGTGAGGATTTGGGATCAAGCCTGACCTTCGGCTGCCTTTGCCGAATTTTAGGTGTGGATTCAGGCTGAACGGAGGTCGTATTTGGATTCAGCGCGGAAAAACGCTTGAAAACGGCTATTTATTTGTATTTTTCTGAGTCCGGATGCCCAAAAACGGACCCCCGGAAGTTTTCTGCGCAAAATGGTGCATGGGGGGGGAGCCGTGGACCGCCTGGACACGTGGCGGCTCCTTATTGGGCCGGCGCACGGCTCTCGGTCCACGGAGCGGGCCGCCGGTGCACGGTGGACCGGCGGGCCACGTGGTAGGCGCCGGTTGGCCCGGTGCAGCGCGCGCGGCGCATGGACCGCGCGCGGGCAGGCCGGGCAGGCGCGGGGCAGAGGCGCGGCGCACGGTGCACCGGGGCGCGCCACGTGGCGGCCCCGGGTTGGACGGCACAGGTGCGCGCGGTGCACCTGCGGCCGTACGGGCACGCGGGGGCAGGCGCGCAGCGGCGCGGCCGGCGGCCGTGTCGGGCGGGAAAATGCGGGCCCACGTGGCGCCACCCCATTGGCTGGCGCCACCCACCCCGCCGCCCCGCGGGGGGGCACGTGGCAGCGCCCGGTTCGCCGGGCGCGCTGTCCCCTGTGCGGGGGACACGTGTCGCACTGCGGGCCGGGTCGGACGGCCGCGCGGTCCGACCGGATCCCGCGTGCGGGTGGGCCGAGTTTGGGCCGGGCCACTGTGTGCGCCCGGTTTCGGGGCCCGAAAGATTCGAGCGCCCGAAACCGGGACACAATGGTCATTTCCGCAAAAGATTTTGTGGGACTATAAATAGGCCTCCCCTCCCCTCTTCTTCTGCTTTTTCTGAGAGTTAGAGAGAGAATGGGAGGGAGGGACCTTAAGAGAAGTTGATCATCTCCTTATTCTCTACCTCGTGGTGCGTTCTCAGATTTTTCGGAAGATCGACAACGGCGATCCGGATTTTACAGTGTGCCTCGGTTTTCTCCCATTTTCGGCCCGTTATCGTTGCAATTCAGTCCGAGAAGCCTCCTGCGCAATACAGGAGTTCTTTTTCGATGATTTCTTCGTCGTTGTGTTCCTGAGAGGTAGGGCTTCGTTTTCCGTGTTGGTGATTTCTCTGGATTCCGATTCATTGGCATGATTCCCGAGGTGTTTTGACCCCCTCTTTTACTGTTTGGATGTTTGGACAGCGGCAACTTCGACGAATTGTTTCTTGGCGTAGGAATATCAGATCGAGGCGATTTAACAGTCGATTTTGGGCTACTTTTCGCGAGGAACGCAACCGTGATTTTTCTGAGATTTTTGGAGCTCGGGACAGAGGTGAAATTCCTCGTTTTGCGTGCTGATTATAAAAACAGCAAAATCTGTTTTGGGACTTGTAGTTTTTACACCGTGTGCAATTGTGTGATGTTGTAGGATACTGTTTCGGCTGACGGTGTACTTAGAGGACAGCGGGATATTTCTTGGAGTGTTGTGCATGCTTTTCGAGGTGGGTGGTTGCGTTTCCCTCTTTGTTGACATGCTCACTAGGAGTAGTAGAGTTCCCCAATTATATATGTGACAGCTAACCTTTAGTATGTGAACCTAATACATTACCCCCCTAAATTAATTGATAGCTTCTATGTGATAAATCTGGGACAATAAAGTTGGACAATTGCTAAATCTTAACCCGCATGCAAATAAGTAACCCAATAATATTTTAAAATAATTCTTTGCAAGAAACTTTAGTCACTTCTCTAACGCTTTTTAAAAGAACAATTGCATGCTTATTTGGACATCTAGTTAGGCCACTATTTTACTACAGCACTATATTATGGGACTTGACTTAGGAGAAAACATGTTTTATTGTCATTCTTCTCTATCGATGCATGATGCTCGAGTCTGATCGGGATTTTGAGATAGTGTAGTTGGATCTTGAGTCTGGGACAGTTTAGACTCGTCTTGGGGATTGTGGGGCATAGTGGCAACCGCGGACGTCAGGCGGTTGGCCAGATGTTTTTATCTTATCAGATTGGGATTTACGGGTTCAGCGGCGACCGCGGATTTTGGGCGGTTGACCGGATGTTATTATCATATCAGATTGGGGACCGGGATTGCATTAGTGGATGGAGTTTCCCACTTTGATCATAGTCATGATCCAGTCCTGCTATTGTGAGACATTGGTTACAGAGATGTTGATACAGAGATACTTTACTCGTGTGGGTCGCTCCCCTCCAGTGCCACTCCGGAGTAGGCTTTTTGACCGTGATGGGTGCCGGTCAGTTGGTGAGTTGTGAGTGATGACAGAGCAGGCAGTGCCAGTGCTTTCTGGCTTTTCTGATTGGGTTTTCTTTGGGCGGTTAGCCTTATAGTTGCATTCATACAGACATCTTTTTGGCACTGCATTTAGAGGCATTGTAGTAACAGTTTCTTTTCCAGCAGCCTTTATAGCTTACTACTGTTCCCTCCTTTTTGCCTCTTTATTCCTAGTGGGTGCGTCAGCATTAGAGGTTTTACCCACTAGGGGACGCTACTGGTTTATGTAGTAGTTCTCACCTCCATTATTGTTTTCTGTCCTTCTTCCCCTTTGTTTTGCAGAGTCGTCTGTGGGAGCTGCTGGGCCTTCAGCGGCAGATCGAGGTAAGAGGATCGCCGACTAGCTAGACTATCTACCCCGAGCGAGAGATTAGCTAGGCTTTTATTGTACCCCCCCTTTTGTATCTCAGACTACAGTAGTTTACTTTTGGGTCTGGCTTTGGCCAGCTGATTGTATATTTGTGGTGAGCTGGGAGTTTATTGTACTTTTATTTCAGCTTTTACTTTATTTCAGTCTGAGATTACTTTTGGTTCTTTTAGTTCAGCTCTGTTTATGCTCTTTTATTGTATATTATTTATCTGAGTAGGTTACCAGCGCTTCGTGTACATGAAAAATTCTGTGTGCACGGCGGATCTGTTGGCGAGCCTGGGTTCTGGTTTACACCCGGGGCGTGACACTGTGAGTCTCTCACAGTGAGGGATCTCTCACTGTGAGAGCTACTGTAAGAGAACTCTCACAGTGAGAGATCTCTTACTCTCTCACTGTGAGGTTTCACTGTTGCCTTTAGTACTGTCCGCGCGAGATTTCACAGTGAGAGGTTTCACTGTCGGTCTCCGACTGTGAAGTTAAAATTAGTATTTTGAAGTGGTTAATTTTGCTTTATAGTTGAAATGGCTAATCGTCGCATGTCCCTAAATGTTCATTAGGATGGACAGTTGGTTATCGATGAGAATGGTCCAAAATATATTGACGGTCGAAAAAAGTTAATCGCGATACGCTCTGATTCTACATATACTAGTTTCGAGACGAGAATGTATCATTTAGTACCCCAAGGTCCCCCGATTGTACCGCCTCCTATACGAAGGAAGATAAATCGTCCACGATCTACACGTATTCGTAATATAATGGACGAGTGGGGTGGCCGACGAGGAAAATACTCTATTTGTAAACAGGCAGGCCATTATAGGAGCACTTAACCACAAAATGTAGAAAGAATGCAACAAGGACGCCGGTGTATGACTTCCACAATTTTATTTATCTTGTCTTAATATTTATTTCTTTTTAGCTATCATGTTACTAATATGTAGATTACTTATTGCAAATGGCAGATCACGAAGACGCGGAGCCAGTTGATCCGTCTGTCATAGTAGAGCAGCATCGCCATAGGTCTGCATTTATTAGGACTGAGGTAAGAGCTATAAAATTTCATTTTCTTTTTTTCATAATATAAATAAGATGAATTGATGTAAGAGCTAATTATATTTTTTTTTGCATCACAAGGGTATCGTGTTGTCTTGTTCGCAGAGCATGGGCGCAAGATCAACCAGTGTGAGCTTCACCATCTAGTTGTAATAGATCTACTCCGTCAGTCTGGATTTTACCGGGTATCACGACTCAGACGATTAGTGTTGGATTAGGCTCTGTTGGGCGCCCTTGCTGAGAGGTGGAGACTGGAGACCCAGACCTTCCACTTCCGCCATGGTGAGATGACCGTCACACTACAGGATGTGGCGGTTATTTCGGATCTCCGTGTCCATGGTGCGCCGGTGTCGGGATCTACGCCTCATGATTGGCTAGCTCTCTGCGCAGATTTATTGGGGGTGGTACCTAGTGACATCCAGGGGTCACAGGTATCTCTAGATTGGTTATATCAGCATTTTCATCATTTACCTCTAGATGCCCCTGCCGGAGCAGTCGCAGCTACGGCCCGTGCATATATGCTATATCATATCGAGGGTAGTTTGTTTCCAAACCCTAGCGGATATAGAGTTCATCTAAAGTGGCTACCACTTTTAGCTGACTTTGATATCCGCGGCGCATATGCGTGGGGTGCTGCGACGCTGGCCTATCTCTATCGAGCGCTAGGAGATGCTGCACTGAACGGAAAGGCCGAATGTTGCTGTTTTGGGACCCTTTTGCAGGTATAAAATCTAATTTTTTTGATTTCAATATTATCTTAATATATTAGTATTGTATATTTTATTTATTATATTAATCCGTTGGCGTTGATTTTTAGATCTGGGCTTAGGACCATATTCATATCGGCCGACCTACAGGCGTCATAGCGCTGCCCAATATAGTCGATCGACCTCTGGGTTGCCGGTAGGATATTTATTTGATATAATAGATTTTTGTATTTCAAATGTAATTACAACTAATATATATTTTTTATAATCTAGATGGGGCAACGCTGGAGGACTACGTTTTGGAACGATTGTCAGGACGAGTGGCATTGAGTTTTATAGAGACGAGCTAGATCAGCAGCGAGAGGCGCAGGTATGTAGATGTTTTATTGAATACTTTAAGTATATTTTTCTTCATCACTTTTATAGTAGATTTGTGTATTTCAAATGTAAGTGCAACTAATATATATTTTTTATAATTTAGATGGGACAACGTTGGAGGACTACGTTTTGGAACGATTGTCAGGACGAGTGACATTGAGTTTTATAGAGACGAGCTAGATCAGCAGCGAGAGCGCAGGTATGTAGATGCTTTATTGAATACTTCAAGTATATTTTTCTTCATCACTTTTATATTAACTGATCATTTTTTCCATTAACAGGTTATATGGATGCCGTACACAGATGAGATTATAGCTACATTACTAGATTTCTGTGTGCAGGGCTCAGCAGTCTGGCGTGCAAGAACAGTCGTTATTTGCTTTCACATTATCGAGATGCACGTGCCGGACCGAGTCCTGCGGCAGTTCGGTCTTCTCCAATATATACCTCGCAATGTGGAGCCCTTCCGACGCATCACATCACGTGGGCGTCCGGATGAGGATTGGATCGTATTTCATGCTATCCACATTGAGAAGTGGTCCGGGAGGCTATAATAGATTTTTGATCAGCTTCCGGCTGCTGGTGAGGACCCACTGCAGGCGGCATCCGTATATATGCAGTGGTTCTGGACGATTACGAGAAGATGGATATCTCATCCAATACAGCGTCCTCCGCTGACTTTTCATCCCCGTGGGCATGTCGAGAGGAGACTGGTATAATAATTTATATATATAAATTTAACATGTTCAACTTATTTAATATAAATTTAATTTCTAAATTAAAATGCAGGCCGACACATTACGACAGATTCATACTATTGTCGGCCAGTTATTGCATGACCGACCGCCGCCTGAGTTCATATTTGGGACTCTAACAGAAATGAACAAGAATATTTAGATGGTACTACAGCATGTACCATCTGTACCTACGGCCAGAGTTTCAGACGGACCTTCATATAAGGGAGCGTCCTCGAGTCATCAGGTACTATTTAGCATAGAATTCAAATTAAGTTTTCAAGTTCAAATTAACAAACTATTTACGCTCTTACAGGTGCCACGATCTCCATCTCCTACCATTCATGCTCTGACGACATTTCCTTCGACGTCAGCGTCGCTCCCGCCACCAATATCACGGACTTCATATACTTCTACATATTCACGCCGTCGTCCCTCGTCATCATCACCACAGGAGATCCAGCATATTGCTGAGCAGGATGAGGGTGGTATCATCGAGGAGCTCGATCAGTTGGCAGCAGTCGAGTATCTCGATGATATACCTATTATGGAGCTTGCTGTTTCCCGTGGGCGAGGGCGTGGACGCAGGTGTGGCCGAGGACGTCGAGGTCGAGGACGTGCTCAAAATTGAGCTTTTGAGGTCGAGATTGTATTATTGATATTTTTGTAATGTTCATTTTTTGTTGTTACTCAACTGTGATTTTTGAATGTCATGAATGTTGTGAAATTTGGTGTTTGTGAATGTTGTTTTAGAATTCTGAATGTCAATTCTCATTGTTTGCAACTTGTTGTACAAATTTGAGTTTTTTTTAAAGTCAGGTAAAATTGTGAATGTTGTTTCAGAATTCTGAATGTCAATTCTCATTATTTGCTACTTGTTGTACAAATTTGGATTTTTTTTTTTAAGTCAGGTAAAATTTTGGATGATGTTCCAGCTAAAGGCGCCGAGCGACTCAGCGCTTTTAGTGTTCTACACTAAAAGCGCTGAGTCGCTCAGCACCTTTAGTGTTTTACACAAAAGGCGCTGAGTTGCTCGGCGCCTTTAGTGCAACATTTCAAGCGCATACGTGCCCTGAGGATTTGGCCAATTTTCAGGAAATTTGGTGAAGTCCCCAGCCACACTGAAGGCGCCGAGCGACTCAGCGCCTTTAGTGCAATATTACAACCGCATACGTGCCCTGAGGACTCGGCCAATTTTCAGGAAACTCCAGCCGCACTAAAAGCACCGAGCGACTCAGCGCCTTCATAGAAATTTTGTGAAGGCGCTGAGTAGATCGGCGCCTTCAAGGTGGACGCCCAACGTGGCGAAAGCAGGATTATTTTTATAAAAAAAAAATTTGAAAGGGTTATTTCGCAAATTTTGAAAATTGGGAGGGTTATTTAAAAAAAAAGTCTAGCTAAAATGCTATCGATAGCAAACGGGCTCTGTTGCCACCCATTTGTTTTCGATGATGGTACTTTCAAATCGACGATCGGTACCGTTGAATATGATCTAGATCATTTAAACTATCTCAAAATTAAATTTTAAATCTTTTCGTCAATGTTGACCTAATGATCAAAATGTTACAAAATTTATAATTTAATAGTAGATATGAGCTTTTTGCTAGTTTAACGATGTAAAAAATTCTAAATTAATTAAATTTTAGTTAATTTTTTTTAAACTATTTAAAATAAGATCTATACTCTTAATCTTGATTACAAGACTTCTATCATTACTTTATAAAAAATATTCATTTTTAGCCATTCATTTTTATGCCCACCCACTTGATGGATAAGAAAAGAATATCGAAAAAATATGAAATTTAATTTCTAAATAGTTTAAATAGTTTAGATCATATTTAACGGTACCGATCGTTATTTTGGAATCTCCACCATCGAAAACAAATAAGTGGCAACGGAGTCTTTTTTGTTATCGATAGCATTCCAGCTCATCTCTCTCTCTCTCTCTCTCTCTCTCTCTCTCTCCCTCTCCCTCTCTCTCTCCTATATATATATATATATATATATATATATATATATATATATATATATATATATATATTCGGTTACCATACTATCAATAGTATTAAACACTTAGTACTGTCAAATTTTTTACCCTTAAATGTTACCCTTTGATTATTTCTACCATTTAAATCATACTATTCTACCAACCACCCATTAAATCCTAAGGAACCACTATTATTCTAATCATACATTTTTTTTATCTAAAAATCGAAAACTTGATAATACCAAGTTATTGGTATTATTGATAGTATAGTAGTCTAATTCAAAGGCCGAAAATTTGATAATTCCAAATGTTTGATACTACTACTGATAGTATAGTAGTCTAATTCTATATATTTATATGGTCCATGCATGCACGGTACACAAATTCATAGATGTGCCCCGTATAACCAATAATTTACCATCTTACACCAATGATTTGCCATCTAATAGTAAATATATGTAAGGACTAAAGTGAAACTATTTCAAGAATTTAGGAACTCTAACATTGAAAGCGGTGCAAACTTACCCAAATTTTCTACAAGGATGTTTGCCTGAAGGGTATCTAGCTGTGATCGCCCAGACGAAAACATGTCGAGCATGATACAGACAATAAGTAAAGATTTGCTTACAAGTAACTGGCAGAAAGCATAAGAAGAAAAGCCCTGGGTTGCAATTTTGTTGCAATCATACAAGTCTACAAAGTGAATATAGATAGCAGATCACGATCATAATGATTTAGATGTTTTTGAAAGAGGTTTCAAACATTTCGAGCAATTCAAGGATGCAGCACACAGAGATCTCCACAGAAGGAGAATCATGTTAGCAAAGTTTTTACTGGGTCATTCTACAGAGGTGGGTGAATTTTCAACTTGGATTTGTGCCAAATGACAATAACCATGATTGTGAATAACACAGTAATATATGGTTCAATGAAGCTAAAAAGATTGAAAAATAATGATATATGCCACCCATAAGACAACTAAAGATAAGCTTTAAACCATTATATCAAAAGCATCTCAATGAAATGGTTAACTATATTAGCCATCTTCACTTCAAACAGTTATTCCTGTTTCAGGTAATTACTATACAAGAAGTGAAACAATTGCAGAATTACTAATCACCAAGATAAATGCAAGATGCACGCAATGATGACGACGTATCTATCAATTAAGCCCCTCATGAGTAATAAATGAATAAGCCTGATAAATTGGAAGCATGAGAGTCAATGCACATCTTACACACGACATGGAGAATCGAGAAAGCTCAAATCTTGTAATAGTATACTTATATTTTACAACACTAAACTTTAGGTATGTTTTCACTTCCAATCCTGTAACTTTTTAACTCCCACAAACACTACAATGGACTACAATTTTTATAACAATCCTTACACTCCATAAATGATATTAGAACAACTAGCCAGAAGTTCAAATGTGGATAATTGTGTTGGCTATTTATTTATGGGTTAAAAATAGGTCCAACTTCCTGCCCGTGACAATAGGCCCAGGAGACTAATAAGTTGAGTTGGGTGAGCCCAATAAGTTGAGTGGGGCTGCGGTCCACAATAGACCTAACGGCAAGAGGCCCAACAATAGACCTAACGTCCAGGTGGGTTGAGTCCGATCGAGACCCGTGGGCGCTGTGTCTGTACGCTTTAAGTGAATTGGTTGCGTATTTCTAACAGCTCGAACTTTTGGGATTAATGGTTAGCGCCAACGATCCTACAAGTGGTATCAGAGCCAGTGGCACGGGTTCGATTCCCACACGGTGCAGGTGTTGGGGGGGGATTGTTGGCTATTTATTTATGGGTTAAAAATAGGTCCAACTTCCTGCCCGTGACAATAGGCCCAGGAGACTAATAAGTTGAGTTGGGTGAGCCCAATAAGTTGAGTGGGGCTGCGGTCCACAATAGACCTAACGTCCAGGTGGGTTGAGTCCGGTCGAGACCCGTGGGCGCTGTCTGTACGCTTTAAGTGAATTGGTTGCGTATTTCTAACAGCTCGAGCTTTTGGGATTAATGGTTAGCACCAACGATCCTACAAATTGTACTTGATATTGGCTACCATCTGCCAATGGAGTATAGTGATCTCAGTAAAACAAGAGAGAGAGAGAGAGAGAGAGAGAGGGTATACTTTACAAAGATAAAACACACTAAAAGTTGTACTTGATATTGGCTACCATCTGCCATGGAGTATAGTGATCTCAGTAAAACAAGAGAGAGAGAGAGAGAGAGGTATACTTTAGAAAGATAAAACACACTAAAAGTTCAGTGCAGTGAAATTTCTTTTAGGACTTCATACTAAGGACGCCATACGCGAATGCAACAAATTAAAGTGCACTTTAAGTCTCTCGCCGACTCCACATAATGTCTAGTTAACAATTATCACGCTCAAGAATTTATTGCAGAAACAAATTAAAGTTCACTTTAAGCCTCTTACCAACTCTACATTATTTTTCTAGTTAACAATTATCAAGCTCAAGAATTAATTGCAGATTTTCAACAAAATACAGGAATTAAATTCCCAACTAGAGCAGGGGATGATAAAGTGAGGAGACAATGTTCATTCTGAATAAGGAGGTAAGCGAAAATATAAACTACCACAAGTCATAGTTGACGCCTGGGAAGAAACTTTTATTTGAATCTGCATCTAATAAGTTTTACAGTTGAACCAATTATTTTCTGCAAAAAACTGCTAACAGACAATTTAATTGTGCAAATGCTAAGATCTAATGAGAGTAGCTGTCTCATATCCACTGACTTCCTGCTTCACAGTTGAACCAAAAGGGCAGATCCCCACAGCACATTATTGAAGCAGCAGAAAAATTTTCCATTTCTATGCTGATCTGTTTATAGATTTACAGGTAAACAATCTTTGTCTAATCACACAATACTCAAATAGTATATTTGTTGTTCAAGTGTTATGAACTAACCACAGGGACCATCTCATACCCGATCGACTGTTTGTGTTTCAAACGAAGAAAGCAAGCGCCACCAAAACGCTGCTGCAAGTATATGAGCACAGCAAGAAGTATTCAACACAAGGAATAATTATATCCCATGCAAGAGTGTAGAGATCCTCACCCGGACTAGCATACAGATAAGAGGACATGAAGAGAGATACATTATGGCAAGCTCTATAAGCATCATAAACATGAGGCAGTGCCCGGACAAGTGTATTTCCAACATAAAAGGATGAGGCAAGGGACTTGTCTTTCGAATTGGAGAACAAGTTGAAGGTGAACTGAGGTAGCAAGAACCCGTCCAGTATCAAGCCGGCATAAGATATCAGGTCCTCCCAGAGAGTACGCCGATGTCCAGAGTCCAACAAAGAAATTTTCGATTGCATTCGATTAGACTGAATGTGAACAAACCAAGCTATTAAACCCCCAATGAGATACAAGGGTAAGCAAAACCAGAGAGCCTTCCTCTCGGCAACCCAAAAGCCTCTTTTGTTCTCATCTGCTGATCTTGCAGTCCATGTAACTTGAAGAAGCCGAACTTGCAATAGGAAAGCCACCATAGTAATGACCCGCACAATAATCTCATTTGCCTCGAGCCACCCACCACTCCAAGACAGGATATTTTGCTTGTTACGCCTCGTGAAGAACAAAGCCTCAAAGTTCAGAACTAGAGGGATCATGTAACTCAAAGTAAGAATTACAAGCATTGGGATAGATATCGAGGGGAGAACATTTGGATTCTTCTTCACATGGAATAGCTGCATGCCAACAAAGATACAGGACAAAGTTGAGGAGATCAGAACCATGGCGATTTCTAGATCCACTCTCCAGATTATTTCAACTGCTTGATTCGTGTAAATACCATATGAAGTTATCTCCAAAGGCTCAAAGAAAAGTAGGTCCGACCTCTCTCTTTTGCTCCTGATTATGCCTTTCAGATGCTCTCTTGACTTTGAATTCAGGGGAGCAAACTGAAAATTCAAGACAATTTCACAGTCAATAGAATCGTTCAGTGCTCTTACCTTTGCATAATCCAAGGAGCCTATATATCGACATCCTACTAAGCAAAGGGAACCAGTTTCTGTATTGTACACTCCTTCCGCTGAGATTTCTGTTGGTTCATTCATAATTAAGGACTTATTTGAAAAAGTGTAGAATATCTGGTAGCTCACATTCACTAGGCCGTGATTCAATGCCTCCAATGCCTGATTAGGCACTGGACTCACTAGGTTCCACACAGACGATCCACCAAAATACACCTCACCAATTGTAACTAGGTTTGCATAACCACGAGCACTTTTTCCTTCAGAATTTTCAGCAAGAAAATTAAATACGAAATCATTGGAAGACTTTCCAGCTGGGTATATCCCTTTCCTTTTCTTCTTCAAAACATCCTTCATGCACGAATCACTCATGACATCCATCATGGTGTAATTATATTTCACGCCCAGAAAATTATTCCCATAGTTCCCGATGCTCATAAATGAAACTGTACTGACGTTATGTAAATTGCTTTCATGACGGTCACTCCAAATTTGTCCAAGAACATTACTCCTACGCTTGATCGACCAAACAGCCGGGAACCAGAAACTCATCCTTAATGAGCAATCACCAACAGAAAAATTCAAAGTAGAATCATTCGAAATCAATACATTACAAGCAACAGCACAGAGCCGATTCCTCTTCTGATCCCAAACCCCTTCACCAACCAAAGCCTTATCCCCGACCTGAAAGCTATAATGCGGAATAGTACTCCAATTCTTGAACACCAGATACATACGTACCTTCCCATCATCCGTGCAGCGGAACTGGTTCACGGACATGTAATCGCCACTAAAATCAAGACTCCCTTTTGAATCTAACCTAAATCGGGTTTGCAATCGATTTCTAAGGCTACCACAAGAAAAGCTAGAGTTAAACCCCAGCGATTCTTCGTAAGCATCCTCGCGAGAACAAGAGTTCTCGGCCGCAGCAATATGTGTATACTCATAATTTTCCTCGGCATAGGCTACAACGGATATAGTATCGAAGTGATTCGAGCTATTGGGAGCATCTATACTCACCAAACTCCCGGTTATGAAGCTAGTGGAAAGATTGGAGGTATTCGAGTAATTGAGCTTGAAAATGGCGGCGAGGGAGAGAAAGTTACCTTCTATGGAGCGGCCGAGGCCGCTCCCGACCATGCAGAGCTCCCCGGTGAGCTCGGACCACGCGCCGTCGAGATCGAAGGAAGCCGAGGCTCGCAGGGAGAAGGGGCGGGGGAGGTGAGGTCGCACCCGGTGGAGGTGGGGGCGGCCCTCAGCGAGCTTACCGCCGCCGCTGCCCAAGCCGCGGCCACCGCCGCCGCGTAGGGTTAAGGTTCCGGCGATGCGGAGGACGCCGGGGGTTAGGGTTTGGCGGACGGATCCGGGATAGAAGGAGAAGGATCTGGCGAAGGGGGAGGCGGCGGCGGAGTCGCTGCCGAAGAGGGCGTCGGCGCCGGCGCCTGCGAAGTAGCCGTTGGAGATGCGAAAGGAGGCGGCGGACGCGGCTGTGTCGGCGGCGTCGGTGGGTTCCGGCGAGGCTCCGCCGCAGTGGGCGGAGAAGGAGATGTCGTGGGAGAAGGAAGGGGAGAGAGAGGAAAGATGGAGGAGGAGGAGAAGGAGAAGCAATGGATGAGAAACCCAAACCCTAGCCATGGTGTTCGTGGAGAGAGGTGGAGGAAAAGACGCCATTGTCGACGCCTCGATGGGGGAGTGATCTTCGGCGACATGGGCGAGGAGGAAGGTGACATTTATTTACGGAAGGTCCACTATCATGTAGGTAAAATTGCATAGAGACCTCTCAACTATATCCAATTTTAATTTACCCTATCAACTTGGTTTATTATTATTATTATTATTATTATTAGTATTATTATTATTATTTTAAGCTAGACTTGTGTGAAATTAGATGCACGTGACCTCATGCTGTTTAGTCGTTAAATTTTATTTAAAGTATTTAAAGTATATAAAAAATAATTTTTATAAATTTTTAATATTAGTGAGTTATAAATTAATAATTTTATTGATCATGATAAATTATTTATAAGTTTAATAGTATAAAAATATTTAAATAATATAAAATTTTGCTAAATTTTTTTATATTATATAAAATAAAATTAATATTTTTTATCTAAAATTTTAATGTCATATTTTTATTATTTTGTTAGATTTTTATTTTTAATCATTAATTTTGAATTTTTTTGATTATTAGACAAATAATATCAAAAAATTATAAAATTTATTTTTAAAATATTTTAAATATTCTAAATCAAGTGTATTTAAAAGTTCCAGCATCAAAAGTATTTTGATAGCATAAAAATTTTTGTACTTTTAAAAACATACATACCGAACTATATTATTATTATTATTATTACTACTACTGCTACAAAACCATACATAACGAACTATATTATTATTATTATTATTACTACTACTACTACAATTGGTAATTTAACATTTTTAATTTTTAAAAACAATTAAATGATTTATTCCGAGTACGGTATGAATTTTATCACATTCAATAGTAATTCCATAAAACAAAATTTTAAAAAAATTATCGGCCATTTTTAGATAAATGGCCCCCTCAACTTATTTTTTTAATGCTAAATTATAAAAAATTTCTCTATAATATATCATTTTTTTACTTGCCCCCCTGTCTTTCAAAAACCTATATTTTGTCCTCTCGCAATTACGGAATTATGCATTTACCCCCCGCTGTCAGCGTTCTGTGAGTGAACCGTCAATTTCTGAGGTGATATACCCAAAATACCCCTCCCCACCCCCCTCCAGCTCCCAAAAGTCAAACCTTTTCTTCTCCGTTCCACTCCTCTCCCTCTCTGTCTGTACCTTCCTCATGAACGAATCGGGAGCGCCGCCGTGGGGGAGTTGGAGGCGGCGGAGCAACTAATCATGTGGTGGGACTCGGCGGCGGTGCCGGAGGAGGATCGAATGCTTTTCGACGGCACCGATCGCTCCGAAGTCGAGTGCTACCTCCACGCCGTCGATAAGCTCCGTCGCTCCGTGAGGGATCCCGCCGCCGCCGTCGGGAGCCCCCAACGATCGTCGGCGCAGTCGCCGCCCGGGCCCTCCCCAGCGACGGCGCTCCAGGTCTCCATGGCGCAGCTCGAGGACGAGTTCCGCCACGTGCTGGAATCCCACGCCAACGACGTCGAGTCGCTCGTCGATCTGAGCTCCCTCTCCATGTCCAGCTCCCTGGGCACCGCCGACCTCTCCGACGGCTGCGGAGACGACGACGACAACGACAACAGGGGGAGGGAGGAGGAGGAGAACTCGGAGGGGAGCAGCGCGGAGGTGGCGGTGAACTCGGAGGGGAGCAGCACGGGGGTCTCTGCAGCGCGACGTGCGAGAGTGCGTGGGGCTCTCTAGGCGTGCGGGAGCGCGTGAGGCTCTGCAGGCGTGCAGGAGCGCGTGGGGGGAACGGAGGACGGGGAAGGAGAGCGCGGTGATGGAGGCGGGGGCGAGGGCGGCGGGGACAAGGCGGGGGCGACGGCGACTCGGAGGGGAGCAGCGCGGGGGGCTCTGCGGCGCGGCGTGCGGGAGCGCATGGGGCTCTGTAGGCGTGCCGGAGCGCGTGGTGGGAGCGGTGGACGGGGAAGGAGAGAAGGGCATTTACGTTATTTTTTCTGTTCGGTTAACCCCATTGCCCCCTAAAAATAATTTTATAATTATGAGGGGACAAAATGTAGGCTTTTAAAAGACAGGGGGGGCAAAATGAAAAAGCGGTATATTATAGAGGGGTTTTCTGTAATTTAGTCTTTGTTTAATTAACATCTCTTTGACTTTGAAGTTGGAATATAGTGTATTTTTTTTATTGAAAATTATATCTAAATAACGGTGATTCAATCAACTTAAATAATTTTATTTATTTCCAGTAAATAAAAATAAAATAATTATAGACTAACTGGAATTAACAAAATTCTTTTAAAGCAATTTTTTTTACTGTAACTAATTATGAAAATTCAAATAATTAAATTCAAGAGTTAAGAAAATATTAAAAAAATAAAAATAAAAATACATAAAACTTACTTTAACTATGAACTATTTGAATTTGGTTATGTAATCCTTCAAAATTTTAATTTTAGTATTCAATCTGTTAATTTATTTGATTTGAGTCACTCCATAATCTTTTAATTTTAAAATTTAAATATGTCGCATATTTTTAATAGTTTAGTTAATATATTTCATTTAATTCTTGCGATTATAAATTTATTAAAATAAATAAATAATTTTAATTTTAAAGTTAAAATATTTTGGATAAATTCAAATCAAATAAATTAAAATATTAGTTTTTAAAAAATTAAATAGTCAAATTCAAATGACTAAATTTTATATATTTTTATTTAAAGAAAAAAAAGAGTTGAGAGGAATATTTTAAAATAATCCATAGTTAAGGTATCTTTATACACATATAGAGAGAACAAAGCTATTCGTACACTCAATTTTGGATGTACAATATACATTCTATTCATTTTATGGTGGAAACTTAACACTAATCACTTCAAAGTGACTAGTGAAATTCATCCCATCCTAATTATTTCGAAGTGACTAGTAAAATTTACTCCTTCGGAATGGATGGGATGTATATCGAGTGACTAGTGAAATTCACCCATCCTATAATGGGTGAGGTGTAAGATGTACACCCCATTTGAGTATACAACAAATATTTTGCATATATATATTCGGCTACAATGCTTGTAAAAATACTAAGTAATTTGTGTTTATAAGTTTTCTACCGTTAGATTTATCTCTATCTCTTTAACTAATTTCACATTTTAAATCATACTATTTCACCAATCACTCACTAAACTCTAGAGGGTCATTAGTCATTATTATTCTAATCGCGCATTCCTTCATCCAATTACCAAAAACCTACGAGCACTAATGAGCACTAATGAGTTAGTACTTTTAAAACTATAGGAACTCATATATATATATATATATATATATATCTATATCATATATATATATATCTATATATATATATATATATATATATATCTTAGGGCTACTATACTCTTATGAGTATAAATCCTTTATACTCTTTTTTTCATACTCATAATTTTTCATCCGGCTACATGCTAGAGGATGACTCAGGTTCACTTGGATGTGTGGTAGAATGATAGTGGTCCCCCTAGGGTTTACTAGGTTGTTGGGGAAATAGTAAACTCTTAGAACTACTATAATCTAACGCACATTCTTCATCCAAGGGATCAAAATTTATTAGAACAAAAAAATTTTAGGTCTAAGAGTATAGTAGTCGGACCATTATATATATATATATATATATATATATATATATATATATATATATATATAATATATATATATAGAGAGAGAGAGAGAGAAGAGAGAGAGAGAGAGAGAGAGAGAGAGAGAGAGAGAGAGAGGTTGAGCTAAATGATATCAATAGCAACGGGCGGGCCCGTTGCCACCCATTTATTTTCGATGATGGTACTTTCAAATCGACGATCGGTACCGTTGAATATGATCTAGATTATTTAATCTATCTAAAAATTAAATTTCAAATCTTTTCGACAATATTGACCTAATGATCAAAATGTTACAAAATTTATAATTTTAATAGTAGATATGAGCTTTTTGCTAGTTTAACGATGTAAAAAATTCTAAATTAATTAAATTTTAATTATTTTTTTAAACTATTTAAAATAAGATCTATATTCTTAATTTTGATTACAAGACTCCTATCATTATTTTATAAAAATTATTTATTTTCAGCTATTTATTTTTATGCCCACTTGATGAATAAGAAAAGAATATCGAAAAAGCATGAAATTTAATTTCTAAATAGTTTAAATAGTTTAGATCATATTTAACGATCGTTATTTTGAAATCTCAATCATCGAAAACAAATAAGTGGCAACGGAGCCTTTTGTTATCGATAGCATTCCAGCTCAACTCTCTCTCTCTCTCTCTCTCTCTCTTCCTATTCTATATATATATATATATTATATCTATTATATATATAATATATATATATATATATATATATAGTTGAGCTCCTATGCTTTTAAAAAGTATAAAGTCATTAGTGCTTGTGACTTTTAAACTCTTGGATGATAAAATGTAGTGAACCCCTTGGGTTTAGTGGGCCGTTGGTGGAATAGCATGATTTAAGGGGTGGAATTAGTCAATGAGTTAGATCTAAGGGCCCATTTGAAAAACCTTCAAAACAGAGTTTTGGACCACTTTATTCTGTTTTTTTAAGAAGTCTTCTTTTTTTTTTTTTTATCAGTCAGCCTGTTTGAATAGCCCAACAGCGTAAAAAGATAACGACGTTTTATTAACATTTTGAAGTATTTTTTGGGGAAAAAAAAAGACTTAGACCGGCAAAAAAAATTTTCCTATTTTCGTGTACGACTTCTCACTCGCCCTATTTTGCATTTCACTTCTTTTTTAAAATTTGAAATTTAAAATGTAAAAAAATTTGAAAATTTAAAAATTTAAATTTAAAATTAAAATTAAAAATGTTAAAATTTAAATTAAAATTTACAAATTAAAATTTTAAATTTGAAATTTAAAATTGAAACTAAAAAATTAAAAAATAAAATCTAATTTAAATTTTTTAATTTTGAATTAAAAATGCTAACTCTAATATTAAATTTTATTATATTAAATTAAATTTATAATTTTAAAATTAAAATTTATTATTTTAAATTAAATTTATTATTTTAAAATAATAAAAATTTATTTTCAAAACAAAAATTAATATTATAAAATTTTAAATTTTTAAATTTTATATTTTAAATTTAAATTTAAATTTTAATTTAAATTTTAAATTTTAAATTTTAAATTTTAAATTTAAATTGTAAATTTTAAATTTTATTTCTAATTTTAAATTTAAATTTAAATTTTAATTTTTAATTTTAATTTTAATTTTAATTTTTAAATTTTAATTTTTAATTTTAATTTTAATTTTAATTTTAATTTTCAAAGTTTAAAATTTAAAATTTTAATTTTAAATTTTAAATTTTATATTTGAAATTTTTTAATTTGAAATTAAAAATTTAAAATTTAAAATTTCGCATTCAAATTATAAAATTTTAAAATGCAAATTCAATTTTGAATTTTAAAATTTAAAATTTCACATAAAAATTTTAAAATTTTAAAATTCAAATTCAATTTTGAAATTTAAAATTTAAAATATAAAATTTCACATTCAAATTCTAAAATTTTAAAATTCAAATTCAATTTTGAAATTTTTAAATTTAAAATGTAAATCCTAATTTTAAAATTTTAAAATTAAAAATTTAAAAATTATATTTTTAAATTTAATTTTGTGTATTGAAAGTTTAAATTTAAAACAGAGTTTTTTTTTAAGTTCAAAATCCAAACAGTGAAAACAGAGTCATATTTTTATAGAGTATTGAATTTTTCAATATATTAAATACGTTGTAAAATAAACTCTATTTTATTTTTTAATGATTGTCAAACGGACCGTAAGGGTGAAAAACATACAAGCACCAGGTATTTGATACTTTTATACACAATAGTAGTCGGACTCTATATATATTATATATATATATATATATATATATAATATATATATATATATATATATATATATATATATATATATATAATTAGTAGAGCTATATACTTTTCAAAAGTACGAGTCCAACAATACTTTAACAAATAAGCACGGAATCTCAATACAAATTTAATAGTAAAAAAAGCACAAGCATGTGCTTGTAGATTTTTAATCCTTAAATAAAAGAATGTATTTAGAATAATAATGAGTCCTTAAATTTAATGGATGATTGATGAAATAAATAATTTTAAGAGATAAAATTATTTAAATAGATAAATCTAACTATAGAAAATTTACCGACAC
>CM054948.1:5071456-5097688 GCA_029168755.2 Tillandsia fasciculata | reverse complement strand
TTTGCAGAGTCATCTGCGGAGCTGCTAGGCCATCCGGCAGCTGATCGAGGTAAGGGGATCGCTGAATAGATAGATCTCCTGGGAGACTGAGAGCTGTAGATAGGCGTTGTACCCCCACTCAGACTGTGAGATCTCTCCTTTTATTTTGGGTCTGGCTTCCGCCAGCGGGTTGTATTATTACAGTGAGCTGGGAGATTATTCTACATATTACAGCTGTATTTGTAGTTCCAGTCTGAGATACTATGTGGTTCTTCTATTTCAGCTCTGTATTATGCTCTTGTTGTACATTTTATACCAGAGCAGGTGACCAGCGCTTCGTGTACGTGGGAAATCCCATGTGCACGGCGGATCTGTAGACGGGCCCGGGTCCTGATTTGCACCCGGGGCGTGACAGATATAATGACAGTCACCCCTTGGAAAACAGCAGCATCCAACAGGGAGAATGGCGAAGGACGGATCTGCCAAAAACCAAGAAAGATAGGCACCTGTTCATGAACCTCTCGGGCAGTGAGCAAATCGCCTGCCAGGATATGGGAACAATCGCAGAACATCATCACCTACGCCATAAGTTGACTCAATTTCGACAATCGCCTGAACGACGCATCAAGCGATTGTTGAGGGGGCATTGTTGAGACCAGAATTTTTGCCACTTGAGGGAGTGACACGTCGCGTCTACCATCGGCTAAAGGTATCAGCCGACGGGAGTTTTGAGTTAGTAAAGAGTGACTCACGTCTCGATTGAGACCAGTTTCAGTCGTGTAAGAATGTTGGGTTGTACTAATATGGATCTAAATAGGGGAAAAAATACCTAGAGGGGGGTGAATAGGTGTAAACAATAAACACTCAAAAATCATTGCGCAATAAAACCCAATGCGGAAAAAAAAATGAACACGCAAGATTTTTACGTGGAAAAACTCCAAACCGGAGTAAAAAACCACGGGACCGATAACACGGCGAAATCCACTAGAATTAACACACGTACAAGGTGATATAACGTACTCACAGACGACTCAACCTTTACCATACGCTCCTAGTAGATCTTCTCCGCTCGCTCCACGACGCTTCTCGAATCCACGATCTGCGCCCAACGCTGAATCCACAGCGTCCAACGTCGAGTCCACGACGTCCGACCGAATCCACGGTCTTCACCCAGTAGCACGCTTCGAATCCACGAACGTACCTCGCTCCGAATCCACGAGAGCGGTTGCACCTTGAATCCACAAGGCCACGCGAGTCCACGCGCCGATTTTGGGTAAATCGTTGTTTTTGGGTGGTGATGATCCGCCGAATACTTAGATTAAAATAGATCGGAAATACCATCTAAGTATTCATTGATTTGATTCTACTCAAAATCTGAGTATGGAAAACCTAGAATCAAATCAATCAATATAGATGAAGAAACATAGAATAAATCTATTGATTTCCTTTCTTCTCTATATGTGGATTTTTCTCTTTCGGCTATTTTTCTATTAAATTCCGTACCCTAGAAATGAATATAGGGTCTATTTATAGGTTAGAAACCATTGGAAGAAGATAAGGATCAAAAACAGCCTTTTCTGGAAAGTTTTACCGACGGCGATCCGGATTGGATTGGGCGATCCGGATTGCAGAAGCAGAAAGACGATTTCCAGAAAATGCCTGTTCGGGATCCGGATCGTAGTCCCCGATCCGGATCGTTCATACAGTTTTACCAAACAACATTCGGGATCCGGATTGCAAATCCTGATCCGGATCGTGCAAGTAAAAGGTAAAACTAGTGTTCGGGATCCGGATCATGAGATGCTGCGATCCGGATTGAACCAGTGTATGAACAAACACCCTTCGGGATCCGGATTGCAAGCCCGATCCGGATCCTGAACATGTCCCATGTCCAGTTTTTGATTTTATGCAATTAAACATTCTTCCAGGTGTTTCTACACTATAAGAAGTATTCGGATCACCAAAATCTTTAGTTAAACATACCTGATCCTTTTGAATTCTTCTTTCTTGAGATTGAGGTATATGATCCAAAGTTCTTTCATCTTCAATCTTCAAGACTTAACACTTTCACGAAATACGCCAACTCAAATTCCGTAACAATCTCCCCCTTTGGCGGTTTCGTGACAAAACACAAATCCACAAAAGAAAATTCAAAAAGATATTTTTGTTGCTATCACCATACAACAAAAATTTACAATGGAGATCCAAAATTTAAATACATGAGATAAACTCCTAAAACAGACTCTAGACTTAGACATCTGTACTCTCTGCAAAAAAATCATTCTTGACAAACAAATCGTTAGATACCTCAAGAATTGAAACATACAAAACCAAATACAGAGATAGAGTTTATTCTCATCATGACATTTGAGAATTCAGATATGTAAGAGAATCATAGTTAAAAACCAACATATCTTCTAAGCAATCAAAAACCAAATGTCACAAAATGTTAGTCCAACATCAACTTGTTAGTCATATTACATGCCCAAATAGTTAGTCAAATAGTTAGTAGGGACATGCAACAAATCACAAATAAAAACGTTGAAGTTGAAGTCATACTTACCTTAATGTTCACACATTCACATCATCATTGTTCAAGTTCTCTCTAAACTCTCTCCCCCTTTTTGTCACAAAACAAAGCCAAAACGTAGCAAAACTACAAATGTAAGGAGAGTTAAAAGTTCCAATATCATGAAAAACCTAAGAACTGAACTAAGAAATTAGAACAAAACTAAGTCCTAAAATCCTGCACAAAAAGAAAAGAAAGAAAATGAGTCAAAGTAATCAATCATCAGAATCCGAGTCTTCAGAGCTCGTGCAACCCATTTTAGAAACATCTTTTTCACCCGCTTGTTCATTGAATTGACCTTCTTAGTGATGGTAATATGAGCTGCTGTGATAAGTTCAACTCATTGGAAATTCTTTGCTGTTCCTTCGAAATCTGTTCTTGCTTAACGGATAATCGTTGTTGTTCTTTGAAGATGGATGAGACTGATGCTTCATCGTTGGTGCTGGTGCTTGTTGTGATGGTGATGCGGCAGTGCTTGTACTGGGTTTCGTTCCGCTTGCAGGAACTGGAGTGACATGTGGCAATTTGTGGAGGGACTTGACAATTGTTGACTCATCTATCATGCTCAAACATTGATGATAAGTTGTTGAACTCGTATCAACTGGAATTTCTTTAAGATCCTCATTATAATTAAGGAAATGGAAGTCTTTCAGTGGGATGAGGATGCTCAACATATCTCGCCATTCTATTCCAGATAATGTATGGAATGTTGATATTTAATGCCGTTGCTTCTGACGGATTTCCTAAGAGATACAAAAATAGCAGCGATCCCATCTCACGACTTTCGTCTGCATGTTTGGAAGGATGTTGTAACATGTGATGAAGTTTAAAACCTGTACTCAAGACGAAGTTCTTTAGATTTGACAGATTTCTCCGTTGATTGTGTTCCCTCCAAACAAATTCCCTCTATAACCTTTTGCCACATCATGTTTGTCAAAGTTATTCCCTTCAAGTAATGAATTCCTTCTTGCTGGCTTGCATTCCCAAAACTTCGCCAATCAAATGTGGAGTAATCTTAATCTTGTGCCTTGGATATTCGGTAAAACTCCATTGGACCGTTTTCAAACTCTCGAAGTGCCGTGCATTTGTATAGAAGGTCCTCACAAGATGCAGACAGTAGCCAAGCGTTTCTGGGAATCGGCACACTTGAATAAGGTTCGCTTGTTCAATTAGAACACCAAACTCAGGGGAGTGACCTCGTAGTTCCTCAATGTTAACATGTCTCTCGCCAATGCATTCGCGATGTGCAAAAGCTCTAAGACGATCAGCGTTAACGAATACTTCTTCCACACGTGGTGGGGAGTCAGGAGCTGTCGGCGTGTCAACATTAGTGTCCTGTCGTAGTCCAAAGCGTCTAGTAATCGCTTTCTTTTCACAGAGATGGTTGGTGCAGCCATAGGTGCTTTTCCTGTATCCATGGTTGCCTTTCCCTTCGAACCATCGAAGGCTTTTCCTCTTGAACCATCAGACGCTTTTTGTTCAGGCAATGAGTCATCATCATCTGTCAATGTAGTCCAATCTACCTCATGACAATCTACTTCTGTGTCACTGACCTGAACAAACTCGCCTTTTTGTTGAACTTTCTTGCCCTTTTCAATTTGTTTGTAGCTCGAGTATGTACCATTGAAACCAGGAGAAGAATGATCCAGAGAATTCCATTGCTGTGAGTGCTTTAGAAATTTGAATCCTGTGAAGACCAACTCAAGAACATGAAAATTTTCAGTTGAAAGATTTGGAAAAAATTATACCCAAACAATCATAATCATGTAGAGAAGCTAAGAATCAAATTAGTTTTGGAAAAAGAATTTTAAAAATAGATCAATTCCATGATTTTCAAAAATTCCTATTATATGCCCTAAAACCGAATTTTTAGAAATCGAAGCCCAAAAATTCGTTAATCTTGAGAAAACCCAGCATATAATCAAAACTAATCACCCAGAGTTCTTATTTCAAAAGAAATTTGATCAAAAACCATTCACAAACGAAAAAGATCCATGATTTCTACTCACGTTTTGAGCAAACAAGAAAAACTGTGAAAAACCGAGATTTTGATCAATAAAACTTACTTGGAATCGAAGAACTTGAGTTTGAGAGCTCCAAGATGCAAGAAATCTAGAGAGAGAAGCTCTAGAGACTTGAGAACAAAAGATTAGGGTAAAAGAAATCAAATCCCTTTGTTCTATTAAAAACCCTAGCCGTGATCCGGATCGGATCGAGAATGTGATCCGGATCGGCTACCCGCAGGAAGAAGCCTGCGTTCGGGATCCGGATCACTTACCCCGATCCGGATCGGCTTCAACTTTTTCTCCAGAAAAATTTAGAAAAATTCCATAAAATCCAGAAAAAGTATGTAAGCACTTTACCATATCAACTTTAAACAAAAATCATCGTTTCATACAACAAGAAATAGATTATACAAAATCTATCAAAAATACTCAAAAATGAAACGAAAATTTACGAAAATTAAAACACTTAAAGTTGAACAACTTCAATTACATCTATCCTGATCTTATGCGTAATGCCTTTATCAAATCATCAATTTTGGTAAAGAAAATGAAATACCAAGATCAATAGATGTTTGAAATCCCAGATAAGTTAGATAATATATCTAGACAATCTGTTGAAGGAGTGGCTCTTTGAGCATCTTTTATCAAAAATCCCACCTTATACCAACCATGAAATATGACTGAGTCAAGTATTTCAATATGCATTTCATCAACAATTTTAAAACAAAAATTTGCTTTGCATTCATGGGTATCTTTTTCTTTTCTTTTTCTCCATGTGGTGGTAGTTTTCACACTCCTCATTGGGATGTAACTCTTTCCACATCTTTTGAGCATTTTACATTTCTTTGACTCCCCCTCAATTGGCTATCAATTATTTAATATATAAGGTATTCAACCAAAATTGATCTCGCATTCATACTCGACTAAGCAATCAAATAAGATAATGACTATACCAAGAGATCATTGAGAGAGAAATTGACTTTGATCACTTAAAAGATGACTTAATTAACATAAATGATCATTGCAACATTGAAATATTATGATATCAAAAGCATAATAAATTTCTAAATGCATGAAAGGATGCAATTAAAGTCAATTATGATTTATGCTCAATTAATGTCCTATGTACAAAACATAGATAAAGAACAAAACAAAAACAAAAACAAAACCTAACCTAAGCAAAGGTTTCAAAAAGGTTATTTCAAGGAAAGCATGCCAATTGCTTTACGCAAGTGAATAAAACGTTTTTGATCCAAAGGTTTTGTTAAGATATCAGCTAATTGATCCTCAGTTGAAATATATGACAGTTGAAGAATATTTGATTCAACTAGCTCTCTAAGAAAATGATATCTAAGTTCAATATGTTTTGTTCTAGAGTGCAACACAGGGTTTTTGAAATGTTAATAGCACTAGTGTTGTCACATAAAATGGTTACCGAAGATGCTGAAATCCGGAAATCGCTCAACACGCTTTTCATCCAAATCAATTGGGTTGAACAACTTCCTGCAGAAATGTACTCCGCTTCGGCAGTCGAGAGTGCTATGCAATTCTGCTTTTTACTGTGCCATGCAACAAGGCAATGGCCAAGATAGAAGCATGCACCACTCGTGCTTTTCCGATCATCCACTGATCCAGCCCAATCGGCATCTGAGTATCCAACAATATCCAAACTTGTTCCCATAGGATACCAAATTCCGAAATTGATTGTACCTTTGATATATCGGATGATCCGTTTCACCGCTTTCAGGTGAACCTCCTTCGGTGCTGATTGATATCTCGCACAAATCCCAACACTGAAGGATATATCCGGGCGACTAGCCGTGAGATATAGTAGACTTCCAATCATACTGCGATACAGTTTCTCGTCTACATTCTCACTATGTGATTCACTTCCAAGTCCCTTATGGCTAGTTCCCATTGGAGTCGGAAAATCCTTAGAATTTTCAAGATCAAACTTTTTGACCAACTCCAGTGCATACTTGGATTGACACAAGTGAATTCCTTCATCGTTTTGTTTAACTTGTAATCCAAGAAAATAAGTCAATTCGCCCATCATGGACATCTCAAATTCGCTTTCCATGGTCTCCGCGAATTTAGAAGCATCATTATCTCTTGTTGCGCCAAATACAATGTCATCGACATAGATTTGAGCAACTATGAAATTGTTTTGATAATGCTTCACAAAGAGAGTCCTGTCAGCTCCCCCTCGAGTGTAGCCCTTTTCCAAAAGGTGCTTTGTCAACCTTTCGTACCATGCTCGCGGTGCTTGTTTCAGACCGTAAAGAGCCTTTTTCAGACGAAAAACATGGTTAGGTAGTTTATGATCCACAAAACCTTTCGGTTGAGCCACATAAACTTCCTCATTTAAAAACCCATTTAAAAAGGCGCTCTTAACGTCCATTTGAAATAATTTGATTTTAAAATGACAAGCAATCGCAAACAAGATACGAATGGACTCGAGTCTAGCTACAGGGGCGAAAGTTTCATCAAAGTCTATACCTTCTACTTGAGAGTAGCCTTGAGCAACTAACCTTGCTTTGTTCCTGATGATAGTACCTTCTTCATTTTTCTTGTTCTTGAAGATCCATTTGGTACCTATCACATTGTGTTGCTTCGGAGGCTTCGTTAATTCCCAGACTTTGTTTCGCTCGAATTGATGGAGCTCTTCCTGCATTGCTTTAATCCAGTAGTCATCTTGGAGAGCTTCATCAACATTCTTTGGTTCGATTTGAGATACATAGCATGCAAATCCGCAAACCAATTGTCTCCGTGTTCTAACTCCTTCTTGTGGATCTCCAATGATGTTCGATTCAGGGTGATCCTTGGAGATGCGTAACGTTTGAGGTAGAGGAGTAGTCGGAGGTACACGAGATGATTCCTGCACATCAGATAAACTTGAAGAACCGTTAGATGCATCATTATTATCGAAAGAATTGTTAGAAGAAGATGCATTAGCAGGTGTATCATCATCAAGAGAGATATCGAGGGTAGATTTTTCAGATTCAAAGTGAAAAGCTTCATCTACCTTAACATTTATCGATTCTACGATCGTCTTAGATTCTAAGTTAAAAACTCGATATGCTCTACTGTTTGTAGAATAACCTAAGAAAATCCCTTCGTCACTTCGAGAGTCAAATTTTCCAAGATTTTCGCGATCACGTAAAATAAAACACCGACTCCCAAAGATACGAAAATATTTGATGTTAGGTTTTCTACAAAACCATAGTTCATATGGTGTATTCAAAGTCCCCGGGCGCAAATACACTCGATTAATAACATAGACAGCAGTGTTCACCGCTTCAGCCCAAAAATATAAAGGTAGGTTCCGGCTATGAAGCATAACACGTGCCATCTCCTGTACGACCCTGTTTTTGCGCTCGACTACACCATTTTGTTGAGGTGTATAAGGTGCGGAGAATTCATGTTTAATGCCGTTAGAAGTGCAAAAATCAATGAATTTGGAATTTATGAATTCTCCACCTCTATCACTTCTAACTCGAGTAATCTTTTCATTCTTTTCAATCATAATACGATGGCAAATTTCGTGAAAAGAATCAAAAGTATCAGCTTTTTCTTTTAAAAATGCTACCCAAGTATATCTAGAGAAATCATCAACCAATAAGAAAATATACCATTTACCTCCCAAGATGGTTGACGAGTTGGCCCCATTAAGTCCATATGCAAAAGTTCCAAAGGCCGTTTTGTACCTATGTGGTTCAAGTTCTTGTGTGCAGTCCTAGACTGTTTTCCCTTTTGGCAACCGCCACACACAATGTTTTGTTCAAAAGAAAGTTTCGGAACCCCCTTGACCACATCTTTGTTTGAAATTCTAGCAAGTTCCTTAAAGTTTATGTGACCTAGCCTTTCATGCCAAAGTGTTTCATTTTTCAAAGATGCTAGGTTACATTTTTCAGAAATTTAGTAGGAACTACATAACAATTGTTTTCTGATCTAACCCCTTTTAAAAAGAAAGCATGGTTCTTGTCAGTTACAGTGCATTTATCAGATGAAAAATTAACTGAATAACCATTATCACAAAGTTGACTTATGCTTATGAGGTTAGTCTTAAGGCCATGAACAAATAACACATTATTTAGAACCGGGCCATCTGGAATAGCTACCGTTCCCTTTCCAACAATTTTGGAAGACCGACCATCTCCGAAAACAACAAGTCCTCCGGAGTTTTTCTCAAATGTTTGAAAACAGTTTTTGTCACCGGTCATATGACGGGAACACCCGCTATCCAGATACCAAGACGAACTATCATATGCATGCAAGGAAACATTGGTAACAAGACAAGGGAAAATTTCACCTTTGCGCACCCAAACCTTTTTGGAATGCGTCGGTAATGGTCGTGAAGTTGATTCTCCTAGGTGAAAGCGTCTTGCTTGAAGAATTGCTGCTCCTTGATGATGTCGTCTTGAGCGGTGAACTACCAAGGCTCTTTTCCTTCAAATGATTTGCATTTGATTTCTGAGGAATCACCCTTTTGGTAGTCATTGCAAGAGGTGCTTGAGGTGTGCGTTTGGCTCCGTCTTGCAATTTCTCCTTATGTGCCCTGAAATGCCACAACGAAAACATACCTTAGATCTTGACGATCCCGAGGAGGATGAAGTAGGCTTGTTGTCGTTGCTTGTCGTGAATTCCGGTGTCGGAGGAGGAGATACCGACTGAGGCACAAATACTGTCCCACTCGAACTTGGAATGTCTCCAGTTTGAGTGTATCCGAGGCCGAACTTATTTGTTTGACCAAGACCAAGAAGCCTGTCCAACTTACTCCTTCCAGAAGAAAATCTCTTTAAGTCATCCTTTAGTTGGCGTATGGTCTTTGTCATTTCCATTTTTCCTGTCGAGCCTCGCCGTAGAGCTTCAAGAAGTAATTCGCTTTGTTCACCATATCCATATGTTCTTCTCGAAAGCTCATTGGACTCTTGAAGGGAAACATTTGCTTTGGCTAGATTATCCCTTTCCACTTCAAGATCGGTTGAGAGAGAGGTTACCCTTTTTACTTCTTCTTCGAGATCCTGCAATCTCCCTCTCAACCCCTTGTTTTGCTTTGCCAGTTTCTTTGAATCCCTCAAAAGCTTATGGTAGGCAAGAGCAAAATCTTCACCTTCAGAATCTCGATTCATGTCCGTTGCAATCTTTTCAACAGGGAGGAGTTGGACAAGGAATCGGATGTACTTGCCATTAAGCACATGAAGGGTGAAGATGTAGTGGACGCGTGGAATGCTGTCGCGTTGTCTTCTTCATCACTTGAGGATGACTCATTTGACGTGGAGTTGTCATCCCAAGTGACGACTTGCATCGCCTTCTTCTTTGCCGGATTCTTGTTGGGACACTCCGTTGCAATGTGGCCGTAGCCTCGACATTTGAAGCACTGAACTTGTCCCTCTGAACTTTTCTTATCCTTTGAGAAGTTCTCTTGCTTTCTTGACTTGTAGCTTGAAGAACCCTTGCCTTTCTTCGACTTTCCGAAGGATGGAGTTTTGCTTGAATTACCCCTTCGAAAGTTGCGGCGAAACTTCCTTGTCAAGAGAGCGAGCTGCTTCTCAAAGTCCTCCATAGATAGGTTCTCGTCATCGTCCGAGGAGGATGAATCCGCGTCTTCTTCTTTAGTTGATTTCAATGCGTAACCTGAAGACTTAGAAGAGGATGCCTTTCCAGAAGAATAGTTAGTAGGAAATGTCATTTCATAAGTTTGTAAAGCACCTACTAATTCTTCTACACGCATTTCGTCCGGGTGTTTAATTGTTTCAATGGCTGCGACCTTCGGGCGAAATCGTTCAGGAAGAGTTCTTAGAATTTTTCTTACAACTTTAAATTCTGGAATCTTCTCTCCCAAGTTAGCACATGAGTTTACGATGTCTTGCAATCGTGTGTAATAGTCAGTGAAAGATTCATTCTCTGCCATAGAGATAGAGTCAAACTTGCTCGTAAGCATTTGCAGTTTCTGAATCTTCACAAGGTTAGTTCCCTCATGCGTAACTTGAAGAACATCCCAGATTTCTTTCGCAGTCTCACATGCCGAGACGCGAGAGAACTCAGTTTGTGACAAAGCATTAAATAGAGCATTAATTCCTTTGCCATTGTAAGAAGATGAATCTATCTCTTCCTTGGTCCATTTCGACCTAGGTTTTAAGGTGCGAACATCAGAAATAATTTCAGTTGGATTAGACCATCCTAATTCAATTGATTGCCACACCCTTTCGTCGATGGAAATTAAAAAGGCTTTCATCCGTACTTTCCAGTACGCATAATTTGTTCCATCAAAGAAAGGGGGTCGATTGATGTTTCCACCTTCAACCATTGTTTACAACCCTATTCCCGCTCTGATACCACTTGTTGGGTTATACTAATATGGATCTAAATAGGGGAAAAAACACCTAGAGGGGGGTGAATAGGTGTAAACAATAAACACTCAAAAAATCATTGCGCAATAAAACCCAATGCGGAAATAAAATGAACACGCAAGATTTTTACGTGGAAAAACTCCAAACCGGAGTAAAAAACCACGGGACCGATAACACGGCGAAATCCACTAGAATTAACACACGTACAAGGTGATATAACGTACTCACAGACGACTCAACCTTTTACCATACGCTCCTAGTAGATCTTCTCCGCTCGCTCCACGACGCTTCTCGAATCCACGATCTGCGCCCAACGCTGAATCCACAGCGTCCAACGTCGAGTCCACGACGTCCGACCGAATCCACGGTCTTCACCCAGTAGCACGCTTCGAATCCACGAACGTACCTCGCTCCGAATCCACGAGAGCGGTTGCACCTTGAATCCACAAGGCCACGCGAGTCCACGCGCCGATTTAGGGTAAATCGTTGTTTTTGGGTGGTGATGATCCGCCGAATACTTAGATTAGAAATAGATCGGAAATACCATCTAAGTATTCATTGATTTGATTCTACTCAAAATCTGAGTATGGAAAACCTAGAATCAAATCAATCAATATAGATGAAGAAACATAGAATTAAATCTATTGATTTCCTTTCTTCTCTATATGTGGATTTTTCTCTTTTTCGGCTTATTTTTCTATTAAGTCTCGTACCCTAAAAATGAATCATAGGGTCTATTTATAGGTTAGAAACCATTGGAAGAAGATAAGGATCAAAAACAGCCTTTTCTGGAAATTTTACCGACGGCGATCCGGATTGGAATTGGGCGATCCGGATTGTAGAAGCAAGAAAGACGGTTTCCAGAAAAATACTTGTTCGGGATCCGGATCGCAGTCCCCGATCCGGATCGTTCATACAGTTTTACCAAACATCAACATTCGGGATCCGGATTGCAAATCCTGATCCGGATCGTGCAAGCAAAGGTAAAACAAGTGTTCGGGATCCGGATCATGAGATGCTGCGATCCGGATTGAACCAGTGTATGAACAAACACCCTTCGGGATCCGGATTGCAAGGCCCGATCCGGATCCTGAACATGTCCCATGTCCAGTTTTTGATTTTTATGCAATTAAACATTCTTCCAGGTGTTTCTACACTACAAGAAGTATTCGGATCACCATAAACCTTTTGAATTCTTCTTTCTTGAGATTGAGGTATATGATCCAAAGTTCTTTCATCTTCAATCTTCAAGACTCAACACTTTCCACGAAATACGCCAACACAAATTCCGTAACAAAGAAAACAGCTCGCAACACATGCCATCGGCCGAAGGCATCAGCCGACGAAAGATAAAGTCAACTGAAGAATGGTCCGCGTCCCAATCAGAACCAAGCTTGGTCGAGTAAGGATGCGGCACGCGATGTACGCCACTGGCTGAAGGTATCAGCCGATAGGAGAACCAGCCGATAAGAAGATTATCGCCACATCCAGGAGCGATTTCAGCTGAAAGCAACCATTAGACCACTCTTGTCAAGCGACAAAAAAGATGAAAGTCAAAGTCAGCTTTCGTCTGCTCGGACCGAAAGAAGGAAGACTTTGGAAGGGAGGAGTGCAGGATTTGTGCGTGAATCTCGCAACTGACCCGGAACGACATGTAGCGCTCGACATTGAAAAGCACCGGGAATCATGCTCTGGCGCGACAATAAGGGATTGAACTTGGACGGAAATTCGCAACTATCCTATTCGAGGGATATTTGACTCAAAATGTAGTTGCTAATTATCCGATAATGTCCTCTAAATTACGCCAATAATTCAAATCGGCGCCTAATAACGTGGTTCGGAAAGTGTATAAATATCCGAACCATCAAAGGAAAAGGGGTCCGGCAATCTCGTAAGCCCGGTAGCACCCCAACTTTTTCATATCTATGAGTAGTTTAACTTAACTTTTACCGCTTTCCTTTACTGCTTTCCTAGGGGTAGGCTTAATTGTAATTTCTATCCCTTTTTTCTTCCTTGTATCTCCTTCCCAAGCAATATAAAGTTATAATTGGCTCATCAGCAGTGTCATTATCTTTGTCTCTTGTACCCGGTTCGGCTACTCTAAATCGAACCCAGCAATCCCTCTCTACCTCTCCCGATTCGGCTACTCTAAGCCGAACAATCGCGAGAGTTACCAGAGGAGAACTCGGCCGAGCAGATCCCTTCTCGGCCCGATCGCTTGATCTATTGGCACGCGGCACATTCGACAATTCTGAGGGTCACTCCCAAGGGCAACCATTTTTGGCCCCAACATAAAGAAAGAAAAAAGAGGGAAGAAATAAAATAAAATAAAAAGAAAAGAAAAAGAGGAAAACTACACCTCCCCTCTATTAAGTACCAAGAGAGAGGTGGGCTCCTTCTTTACCAAAAAAAAAAAGGAAAAAAAATGAAAAACAAAAAAGGCTAAAAAGGGGGAAAAAAAATAAAAAAATGCTAAAAAAATTGATTGGCATCAAATGCCTTTTAAAATAATTTTTAAATTAGTTTCTAAATAAAAAACTTTTTGAAACCCTTATAAATTGATGGGTGAACTCAAAGAGAAGTAGGTTAGAGAAAAAAAAAAAAAAAAAAATTAGAGAGAGCAAAAAGAAAAGGAAGAGAAGATTTCCAAGAGCAAAAAAATAAAAAAAAAAAATAATAAAAATATATATAAAAAAAAAAAAAGAGAAGAGCTTTATTATTTTATTTTTTTAACTTACTCTCTCTCTCTCCCTGCCACACATACAGAGGGGGTTTCTCTTTCTCCTATCCTCGCGCGCCGACACGCAAGCAGAGGGAGGGGTGCACTCACCCCTCCTCTCTGATTGGCTCAAAAAGAAAAAGAAAAAAATGTGCGATGGGTTTCGAGCTTTTTGACGACGATGACGACGGCGGTAACAGCAACGACGAAAGCAACAAAAGCGACTTGACTTCCACAGCAACAAAGAATGACGTATACATACAATCGATGCAAATGCAATTCTCTTGTACGGTTGACCGAGCGGTCATCTTCGCGATAGGCTCGACACGGTCAAATCCGGCATTAGATTGCTATTTTCATTGTGTGTATGTATTGTTAACCCCTATACCAAGCGACAATCTTCGTGATAGGCTCGACACAGTCAAAACATCACGATTCAAATCGAACCCTTTTCATTGGTTTGATCGAGCGACCATTTCGTTATAGACTCGACATGATCAAACTCACCTTATTGACAAAAAAAAATAAAATATAAAATAAAGTAAAAAAATATAATAAAAATAATAAATAAATAAATAAATAAATAAAGTGAGAGTTACTTTAAATCTCCAATTTCGTGATAGGCACGATTTGAGTCATATTCCATCTTCATGATAGACATGGCTCGACTTGATTAAATCACTATCTTCGTGATAGGTATGGTTCGAGCCATATACCATTTTCGTGATATGCACGGCTCGATTCGATCAAATCGTCATCTTCGTGATAGGTACGGTTCGAGCCATATGCCATCTTCGTGATAAGCACAGCTCGATTCGACTTACACAACAACAAAGAATGACGTATACATACAATCGATGCAAATGCAATTCTCTTGTATAGTTGACCGAGCAGTCATCTCCACGATAGACTCAACACGGTCAAATCCGGCATTAGATTGCTATTTTCATTGTGCGTATGTATTGTTAACCCCTATACCGAGCGACGATCTTCGTGATAGGTTCGACACGGTCAAAACATCGTGATTCAAATCGAACCCTTTTCATTGGTTTGATCGAGCAGTCATTTCGCTATAGACTCAACATGATCAAACTCACCTTATTGACAAAAAAAAATATAAAAAAAAAGTAAAATAATATAATAAAAATAATAAATAAATAAATAAAGTGAGAGTTACTTTAAATCTCCTTTTTTGTGATAGGCACGGTTCGAGTCATATGCCATCTTCATGATAGACATGGCTCGACTTGATTAAATCACTATCTTCGTGATAGGCACGGTTCGAGCCATATGCCATTTTCGTGATAGGGACGGCTCGATTCGATCAAATCGTCATCTTCATGATAGGCACGGTTCGAGCCATATGCCATCTTCGTGATAAGCATAGCTCAATTCAATCAAATCGCCATCTTCGTGATAGATACGGTTCGAGTCATAATGTCACAACAAGTAACCAACTATACATGGTAGGCTAAGTGCTAACAATGCATATCAATATTACATAACCATAGTATACCAGTCTCACATAGATAGGCTAAGAATTAACCGGGATAAATCATTCAAGCATGATCTACAATGGGGTGGTGAAACGACAATCAATAAGTCGTGGAACACTCTAATAGCCCTAGTGACTAAGCCGTAGAAAGATGTGCTCAACAACCCACCTAGAACACGTAGATCCGAAATCTGATCGGGCTGAAACTTGGCTTGCGTGTTCCCCCTGCTCCCACGGTTCCAACAAATCCAAGAACTCTCGAAAACTCCTCCCGGATCAGCGGTGGCCACCAAAACACTCAACGCTGCCCAAACAGTCCAATAGAAATTTAGTGAGCGCGTCGCTAAATTGTAGAAGCTAAACCGAGCGTAATATTCATCCGGGACCAAAAGAAAAAATGTTCACCTCTATCGTGATGAAGTTCTCCAACCATTACTTTCCCCGTGAAACTCCAAATTCTCCACAAAAGCTGTAACATTAGCCGAACATAGTGTAAGTTACAAATCCCCAAAATCCTGCATTTACTGTTTTGTGCAATAGTCCCAAAAACCACAAATTTTCACCTGTGAAGAGCCCTCGAAAAAATCTAAGAAAAATACAGCTATGTTCCTCTCGAAGTGTAGATGCAAATCGAGACCTTAATCTCCCAAATCCGCTAACCGAAGGCCGAGAAAATGCAAGAACACTCCTCCGTTGTCCAGAATAATGCAGCAGAAAAGGGGGTCTAAAGAAGCTCCGAAAAACCCCATAAAAACCCAAAATGGAGAGGAATGGTAAATACCAAAATCGAAGGCCTACCTCTCATGAAAACGTTGCTCCAAAAATCGGCTGAAAACTCCAAGGGATCAGCTCAGGGGAGTCTGCGGACGAAATGTCGACGGGAAGGGCCATAATTGAAGGAATGTCGAAGCGCGCGGAGTCGGGGAAAATGTCGATGCAACGGCCTCCAAAAATGCCAAGGATCCTTAGAAGAGTAAAGGACTAAGAGAGGATTTTTCTCAGCCAAAAAGGGCCCCAAGAACTCTCTAAAGAAATTGAAATGGGTCTCAAATGGCCTATTTATAGGCAAAACTGGAAAAAAACTAAATTTGGGCTTTGGGGTACACTTTCGGGCGCCCGAAATATTCGGGCCCCGAAAGTGGACACGCAGCGGCCATCCGCATAGCGTCTGGATCGCTCCGGGCGCGCCGCGTGTCCCGCCCCGCACCGCGCTCGGGCGCTGGCCAACCAGGCCGCACCACGTGGCCTGCCAGCCTAGCGGAGCGGTTGGCGCCCGCCAACCGCGCTGCGCCACGTGGCCGCGCGTGCCTGCCACGCCGCCTGCCACGCCACTTGCCGCCCGCGCAGCTCCCAATCCCTGCCTGCCACGTGTCCCACCCCGCGGTTCGCTGCTCCCGGTGCACGCGCCCTGGGCTTGTGGACCGGCCCGCAGCCGAAATGGGCCCAGTGAGCCTAAATAGCCTATTTTGACCGTTTTCGCGCGCTGAGTCCGTTTTTCGCGTCCGTTTGACGTGTTATGCACTCAATGCACCAATAATAGGTGTTTTCTCGCAGCGGACCACGCGGTCAAGTAACACAAGAATTCGGGCCACCACATGATGATAAGCACGGCTCGACTCGATCAAATCGTCATCTTCGTGATAGGCACTGTTCGAGCCATATGCCATCTTCATGATAGGCATGGCTCAACTCGATCAAATCGCCATCTTCATGATACGCACCTTTCAAGCCATATGCAAAACTGAATCGAAAAGGATTAAACTTGAATTGAAGGCAGTTCGACCCAAACCAAACTACAAGTTGGTTCGACTTAAACCAAGATGCAAAGAATTCAACTTGAATTGAACCATAAATTGGTTCAACACGCACTGAACTATAACCAGTTCAACTTAAATCAAATGATAAATGATTCAACTTGAATCAAACCATAAGTTGGTTCAACATGCACTGAACTATAACCGGTTCGACTTAAATCAAATGATAAATGATTCAATTTGAACCGAACTATATGCCGGTTCAACACGCATTAAACTACAAACTGGTTCAACCCAAACCGAACCACATGAGGTTCAACCCAAACCGAACCATAAGTCGGTTCGACTTAAATCAAACCATGAGGGATTCAACTTGAATTAAAGTTGGTTCAATCCAAACAAAACCACATTAGGCCCAAGCCTAGTCAAACCAAATAGAACCAAACTACAAGCCGGTTCGACTTAAACCGAGCCACAAAGAATTTAACTTAAACCGAAGTTGGTTCAACCTAAACAAAACCACAGAAGGTCCAAACTACGCCGAACTAAACTACAAACCAATTTGACTCGATTAGACCTACATGAGGTCCAAGTTGCAAGCCGGTTCAACCCGAACTGAACCACAAGCTAGTTCGACTTAAATCGAACCATAAAGAATTTAACTTGAACTACAAACTGGTTCTACCCGAACCAAACCGCAAAGAGGGCGACTCAGACCAAACTCAAAGGCGTCTTAAATCAAACCACAAAAGTTCAATCCAAATCAAATGCAATGGAGTTTCAAGTTGAACAGAGCCATAAGAGCTCAACTCGAATCAAACTCAAATGGATCTCGAACCAAACCATAAGGTTATGATCCGAACCAAACTGAACTACAAAAGGGTCCAAGTTGAGACGAACTATAAAGGCCCGACCCAAATCAAATTCAAAGGGTTTCGAACTAACTTATAAGGGTTCCACCTAAACCAAATCTCAACAGGTTCTGTACCAAAGTATAACGATTCGACCCAAATTAAATAGAAAAGGGGACAAATCGAGTGAAAGCCTAAGGCAACTCAGCCCAAATCAAATGCAAATGGTTCAAACTAGTTCAATTTGAACCCAACCTAAACAAAAGTTTAGACCAAACTTCAAGGATGAATTGAATCAATTAAATCAACTCCACTTGAACTGAAGCAAATCAACGGTTCAAACCGAGTTGAATTCAACTTAATCGGCTAAGTCAATTTCATCGACTCGCAAGCCGAACCCAATCTGACCGCCAAGTCGTTAAACTGAGCAAATCAAATCAAACTCAACTCAAACTAACCGCAAATCGTTAAACTGAGTAAATCAAATCAAACTCAACTCAAATTGATCGCCAAGTCGTTAAACTGAGCAAATCAAATAAGACTCAACTCAAATTGAACGCCAAGTCGTAAAACTAAGCAAATCAAATTAAACTCAAACTCAACTCAACTTGACCGCCAAGTCATTAAACCGTGTAAATCAAATTAAACTCAATCTAACTAGACCGCCAAGTCCATAAACTGAACATTTTATTTATGTATAGTAGAGGTATGCCTCTGCTTAAGCCATGTACACAATAAATTATATTAATAAAATTTTATTCTTTCACGCTTTGGTCTCTTTCATTATCGGCATTCATTTTTGGTCTCTTATTCGAGAATTCCTTAACACTACAAGTGTGGAATAATTAACAACAGATTCTTGAGTTTGCTAGAAACTACGAGTCTACAAACTTGATTTCAAATTAAAATTTAAACAAACTCGATTTGTATCATAAATGACCACTCATTGTGGGTCGGTTCGTTCGTAGCGGCAGACAATATGTTTGTCCATGCCTGCTACTTCTGTTTATGCATGCTTATTTTTTAAAAGTAATTTAGTTATGATTATGCATATACTTACGGAGAGCTCTTTACATTTTAAAATTTTATATCACATAATTTGTCATCATCAAAAGGGGGAAGATTGTTGGTCTAGTGGCGTTAATCCACAATTAGTTAATCCACAATTAAATTTTGATAATAACAAATAATTGGACTAATTCTTCTATCCTGAGTTTTATGATCAGAACATTTAATTATTGGAAAGGAACTCAAGACAGATATTTTGCAAACACTAAGCTTCACATCTTGAAGCTATCTTTACTTACAAGGTCAAAAGATCAATTATATTCTCTCTATGCACTAAATTATTCAACAATCACTCTTAATTAGAGTTGAAAAATTTTGAGCTAAAAATTAAATACTTTCATCAATTTATGGCACACTTGAAACAAATCTTTTTATGATCAAATCTGTGCTAATAGAATGATGCCAAAACTCTATTTATAAATATTAAAGGCATTAAAACTTATTCAAAAACAAATGTTTTAAAATTTCTAACAAAACACATGTTTCGGGCTCACATTTAATCGCCGAAACTGGATCTAACTAAATTAGGTTCCTTTCGTTGTGAAAGTAAATTTGGGCGCCCTAAGAAAGTTTTGGGCTCCCTAAATAGGTCGTGGGCACCCTAAAGAGGTTCTGGGCATTCTAAATAAGTTCTGAGCTCCCTAAAGATCTGGACTTACTAAATAAGTTTTGGACTCCCTAAAGAGAATTTGGGCAACCAAATTAAGTTATGGGCGCCTGAAACCTGTTCCAGGCGCCCGAATAGTTTGAAATACGAATATTTCGGTAAATTCGAACGCCCAAAAAGTGTTTAGGGTGTCCGGATTTTGAATCATGTTTCATTCTCAAGAGCATATTCGGGCGGCTAATTGAAGATTTGGCAGTGCAGTCTTAAAACTAACGCGTATTTACTCAGCGCTATGCTATGAATCAATAGACGCGAAATTATGAACTATGAGTCCGAATGAAGGCAGCTTAATATGAAGTTCGTGGCAATAAATAAAAGGGGACTGAGGGACCGGTGATCAACCAATTAAGCTTCTGAGCTTGTAAACCTAAGAAGTTGGCGGGGATATAGGCAAAGTGCCGAACCTCAAAACAAATCAATCGTGTATTGCTTGAGTTTGAATATTTTTCTTCTCTTACCTATTTTGTTTGATTTGGAATATTAATTCATCTAATTAATTAATATTTTATTTTAAAAATCTAATTCATCTCTCCTCTTAGATTGTCATTTCGTTTCTCACTGTCAACTGTCCTTGCTCAATACTTTTTATATTCTTCAAGATCACATCCAAGCATTATGATTTAATGGATCTAAATTTTTCTTTAACATATAATATTATGCGATTGTTAGAGTACTTATAATAAAATAGACTTTGTCTAACAAAAATTTATTTTTAAAATGCCAATTCATATTTTCTTTCATATATTGAAGACAGCAACGGTGTGCATTTTTATTGTGGAAGGCCGAATTAGTATAAGTTATGCAAAAACCAACATCTCCTATAATTCTCTCCTTCGCAAATTACAAATACTAAAAAATATATACTATTATTTGTATATATAGTCGTCACTATCTATACATCACCTTCGTACTTACCGTACTTGTGAGTATACCACGATAGTATGTTCAAGATCACTAACAGGACCAGAAGTTCAAGCAGGACAAGTGATTAATTTTTCGTAGGCCATGTTGGAAGTTCGACCGTAATCGAAGGGCTCAATGAGCCGAGATGACGATCTGCCGAAATAGTGACACAACGTGAACGAAGACCAGCAAAAACAGCCTAGTCAAAAATAGGAGTTATAGTGCCGAAGGAAAGGCGATGAGAATTGGTAAAAAAAAATACCAATTTTCTTAATAGAAAGGAAGAGAGCTTCGAAAATTCCAATCCTCTTCAACTCCTCGGCCTTTTCAGATTTTTTTTTTTTTTTTTTTTTTTTTTTTTTTTTTTTTTTTTTTTTTTTTTTTTGGGCCCCAGCAAATTATAAATTTTTTAAGGATTTATTTTATAAAAAGTCTATATGAAGCAGTAATATACAATGATCAGCTAGAAAATCTCTCAAAACAATTATGGAAATTTGGCAAACCAATTTTTCGGCTTTACATCAGCCCTTCGCAATTGGTTTCAGTTTCTCGACTAAGAACAAGCCAAGGAAAGAACTTGCCACAAAATAACCAACTTTTGAGACAATAGCTACATAGTAGTTTGATTTATTTCCAAGGGAGATATCAGAAGGTCAATCCTCAAGTCCGAGCTTCCAGCTTCTCAGGTAAAATAGAAGTACAGGTTATTGGGATCAGAGACAGATAGGCAACATCCGGAAAAAAATTTTAAAAAAAAAAGAAGAACAAAAGCTGAAGAGATAGAAAATAGACCTTCCAACTTGAGACAAAAGTTACAAAAGCATTTCTCCAATTACGGAAACAGAACAGACAAGATAGAAATGTATAACAATGTAATTACAAAAATTTAGAAACTCTCAAGATTGCCATATACAGAAATGTATAACAAGAGAAGACACAAATTAAATCTTAGGACTCTGCTACATGGTATGGAGGATAACAATGGGATGCTCACACGTTATTGAAGCACTATGTAGTGACTCAGGTAGGTTGTTGAAGTACTATGTAGTGACTCAAGTTGTTGCTACAATAGTCGTCTGAGATGATGAGTGAACTAAACGAATATGTAGCGACTTTAAGTAGTTACAGGAACAGTTTAGAAGATATCTCTGTAAGCCATTTACGATCCAGAATGAAAAATATAGTTACACCAATTAGAAGGGTTCCCATGAAGCAGGTAGAAAGAAGATGGGTCCATCTGCAACTCACATAACAATGTTATAACGTGTAGTTAGTCGGCAATTACGGTAAAGGAAATAAGAGGTTTAATTACAAATTTAACCACTGTAAGTCCTGACTGGAGTTCCAATATCATTTCTCAATCAGTTGTAACAATTTAATCCTGAGATTTGATCTGAATTCCAATTTTCATCTGCAGAGTATCAAATTCAATGCTGAAGTTTGACTTCAATAGCAATTTTGTACCTGAAGTTTGATCCTGTTCTCCAGTTTTAACAACAAAAAGGCTATAATAGATGGTACATGTGGCACTTCTAAGGCATTATAAAGGAAGGATTCATTGTTAGGCAGAAAAATTTCACGAACTAAATTAAAATCTTGAGGATTAAATCGAAATCTGGGCAAGATTGGCAAACAAATTTGTAACTAACCAAAAAGGTATATACGGACATTCTTTGGAGAAAAAAAATCTGAATGGCCATCTTGAAGCAGCAGTAAAATTTTGTACCGTTTATTTGGGCATGAAGCCACAATCAAGCCTCCTGTTCATTATGAGCAGTTTCAAAAAAAAAAAAAAAGACCCTAATTTTAAATAATTTCAGGTAAGTCCTCAACATTTTCATATGTTATACAAGTACCTGAGTTATTGACTTTTTCCTATAAATGTCCCTATCGTGCATCTTTCGCTAAATCAAAATGTACAACATCACAAATTTTGACTTTTATTCTTTAGCAGATCTTTGCCCATTAAATTTGATTTGCATACAACATTTTAAAAGGTATGTATTAGACAAGGATAAAATTGCAATAAAAGGATGTGTATATGATATTTACAATGAAAAATCTACGAAAATGGGGTAAAAAGTTAAAATTGTTAATGCTATATTGTTAGATTTCTTTAAAAGATGCTGAGCAAGGAACTTAAATGAAAGAAAATTGAAAACTCAGGAGCTTACATAAAAAGACGAAGAGTTATGGGCTTGTGAAATTAGCTGAAACGTTAAAAGGACACATTTGAAAACTACCCATTCAATTTACATCGACCAAAGGCATAAGAAAGGACATTGAAATAAGCAATTCCAGTCTCTGCATATTATTCTAAATCTCAAGTCAAAATTAGAACAAGCCACCCAATGAAGCCAACAGAAATCCTACCCAAATACTAAAAATAAACAGTTGGTTCAAAGCTCTCGATGGCTGGTCAAGGGGATCATCGAATTATAATTCTCCATATTTGATTTTGAGATGGGAACATTACAATCTTTGTTACCTGTGAATGTTATCTAAGGCACTGGGTTCTCAAATCTCAACCTGTGAACTTCCCATTTACTATTGTACCTTTCCTATTTGCTATCCCGTCCTTATGACTACTAATATTTCACTCTATTATTACAAGCATCTCTATTTGTCAGTTCCTTTTTCAGTCTGTTCCTTCTTATATGTTCTTTCTCTACTTTTACTTCTTCCACTTGGCCAATGTTTGATGCCATCCTTTCTAATACTCTTCGGAGTGCTTAGAATACTTGGCCAATTGATTACTCATTAAATATCCATAACATAGTAGTCATAAAATCAATGTTTCATGTCATGTGTTTAAGTGTCATAAAACAAGGTTCTTAAAATGTTTAGGAGCATGATTTTCACCTAAGGTATATGAACTATACATTACTTCACTTCGAAATGCATATTGTAGATTCATAGATAATCGAGATTAAGAGTCATGGCCTATGATATTCATATCAAAGATTTATTTGAACACAATACACATTAGTGTATTCCTTTCTTCAGTTTTTTCCATGGAAGAAAAAACAAGGACCAATAATCAAATTGCGGGATAGCCATTCATAGAGGTTGTTTCTAGTGCATTTGCTATGATATATTAATACAAATGTTTGACTGGAAGAAATAAAAAAAGTGATAAAAAAAGTGATTTTATGCAAAATAAAATAAACAAGAAAGGCAATCACATTTTATACTTCTAATACCTCAGACAAAATTTGACATCATATCATCGCATCCTGTACTTCTCAGGACCTGCAATCAGATCAGTAGATATTTGAGAACAAAGCATTTCCTTAGCTAAATGAAGAAAATAATTCGTCCAGAATCTCACCAAACATGTTTGATTTCAAGGGAAATCGGTTTACTATGCCTTTTGATTTTAGTTCCTTAAGTTCCCGGTGTTTAGTCTTCTTTTCACTAATCACCGAGTTGTTACTTGTCTCTCCCATTAAACTGGCTCCTTTCTGGACCTTTTCATGATAAATTGCTGGAGGCGAAAGTCTCACTTGGGGTAAAATGTCTACTTGAAAAGGCTTTTGGGCTTTATGGAGACTCTTCAATATTTCAAACTGAAAGAACAACATCCTTCTTGGTCTAAGCAAGAGCCGGAAAACATAAAAAAGAAAGAAAAAAGCTTTCTTTGATAGAAAGTTCTATGTACCCGGGGTATTTGATGAAGCCCACGAGGCCTCTCTGCAACGTCTGGTTCATGCAGGTATTGAAGATTGATTCCTTGCGACTGTCGAAGGCTTGATGACTGGTGTTTGACCAATCCATTCTCCACATTAACTGATTTGTTCCGTGCATTTGTGTTCTTCTTTGGAAGACAAATTGGGCATCCAACTGAGGAATCTGTATGTGATGACTTGGTTTGCTCCGATTCACAAATAAGATGGGTTGAATGACCACAATTAAATATTCTAACTCCTAGAGTAGCAGGGCCTTTGGTGAGGGGGCAATTACAAATGCAGCAAATGAAATCTTGTGGAGCAAAAGCATGAGAGACTCCCTTCTTTAGCAAGCTCAAAGTGTAGAATGTGTCGTCCTCTATTACCAATTTAGCTGTATCCTAGATCAAGGAACAAAAAGATCAAAATTTGAAAAAACTTCTTGTTATAATATAGGCAATACTTGAAGAATGTTGATCACTAATGTCTGATAAAGTATTGATGTGCTTGAAGGTAAAAACTACGCCATACTTTATAAGATCATTGAAGAGACCTGCAATAAAAATAAACATTGCAACAATCTACTAATCTTGCAAATTAAACACATGACACCAAACATGCATTGGAAGGAAAGGAACATGTAATATAGGACAAAATACAATTGTTAGGTGCGCGGACAGCAATAAAGTGTACCGCCAGAGCAACGTATCATTTTAACATACCTTCCATATTCTCAGAAGAGAGTACAAGTTTAAGTTGATTGTGCAGTTAAGAGTTTTAATGATGATAAGACAATATACATGGCCAAGTTAGGAAAATGGTTTCTCATTGTTTACAGTACAAATATTTTAAATCCAACATTTTTGAGTTGCACCATTTTATTCTACAAGACAACATTTTGCAATTGGTATTTGAATCTCTTCAGTGAAAAGGTTACAAAATAGTGTATAGCATCTGCAGTGATCATAATCTGAGTCCAATAGGCCACTCCAGCATCAAATATCCTAATCTCGATAGTAAAAGCCCATGCAAAAGGAAAAACGCTCAGAATGTACCTCTATATACTTACCAGTATTCTTTTTTCATAGCCATATGTTCCCAGCATTCTCAGTATGATGAGCTTAAAATCACCAAACTCTTGATCCACATTGTCAGAAAGGACCTTGGTCATAATTACTGGGAGGGGTATATATCCAGCCATTCCCTCAATTATTTCTCCAACAAATTGTGAGAAAACTCTCCTCAGAACAGCCACACATCTTCCATTCTCGGATAGCCTCCTAAACGTGAAGTCCTCATTTACTTGGTCACCACAAATTGCAGATACCTTTCCAACCTGACTTCTTTCAGGTACGTCTTTGATGCCACAGAACCTCTTCAGTGGTTCAGAAAAGCTGAATTAACAATTTAAAAGCTCCAAGCATTAAACACGATTATGTAAATTAAAGATAAAAGGTCGAATGTCACACTTCAATAACTTGGAAATGAGATTATCCTAAAGTAAAAAAGCATGGTGACAATTTTTTGTGCTCCCTTACTGTTTAGTTTTTTTTCTAACAGATTTTACTTCAAAATAAGGATTTAAGTGCCATGGCACGGGGTCGTGCCAAAATCGTGTCGGCACAGTACGATATAGTGCGTGCCGAGCCATGCCGATGTGTGCCGATTACAAAAAATACAAGTATGCCGACACATAATGACATTAAATATTTACTTTCTTTAGCAACAAAATATTATAATTGCTTATTATATATTTTTTATCAAATCTTTTAAACTTGTTGAAAAAATTACTTCCTAATTTTAAAAAAAAGCGAGTTTTGAGTTGTGCCATCGGCACGGGACTGTTTCATGCCAATATTTTGTCAGCATGATACGGCACGATAGATACGGCCCGTGCCAATGGGCACTTAAATCCTTGCTTCAAAATAACAAGTATATCTCAAATGAATGTTAACAATGCATCCGAGGCAATATTTGTTATTCTCAAACACAAAGGGTGATTAAGAATAACTAGGAAAGCAGTAGCAAACCATTTTCATCACTGCAGAAAGCACTTAACAACTGTAGTGGTATATGAAAAAAAATAAAACTTATCTATTCTATATATAAAAGCACGTATTTTGAATTTGGGTCTGCCGATGGACCCACTTTTTGGCAGGAAAAGAATTTTGATTCTTTCCTTTTTCTTCCGCAAAACAAA
>CM054948.1:5049035-5071356 GCA_029168755.2 Tillandsia fasciculata | reverse complement strand
TACAATTTACAATCTTGGTTTGTTTTCAGGTGGATGCCCTGTGATTAAAAGGGAATAAGTGGTGATCTACAGGGTGGATGCATGTCCATGAGTACAAAGCCTAAATTACCAAGCTAGAGGTATTTTCCTTTTGTACTCTACTGTTCTGCAGAAAAGTTTTTTATTTTTATTCTCGTAGTAGATTTTTTTGAAAAGAATAACCATCTCATTTGTAATCTTTGTTACTCCCACGGTGTAGAATTAAGGTTAGTAGAGCCCTATATATTTTGTTTACTAATGGAATGTAAACAACAGTGAAGGAACTCCACACTAATCTGAGCCTTATACTATTTTTTTTTTCCTCTGCTTCTATAAAGTGGCAGTAGTCTTTTGTTGACTCAAAAGAAAAAAAGGAAAATGCAAGTCTTTCATTGACCACAAAATAAAGAAGGATAAATGTATTTGTTCTAAATCATCTCCATCATTCTTCTACCTTTTTATCCTAAACTCCAACTTTAACTCCACTCTTCATTGTCCAGGAGCAGATTAATTTTCTGCAGTTTCAGCAATGACCATTCGATTCCAAGAGCACTCAATTGCCTCAGCACTTATGTAGTGCTCTAAACCATAAAAAGGATGTGGACACAACGGATTATATCATTTATTGCATAATTTAATCGAGTAATAAGATGTTTCTTGCACGCAAATAAAGTTTTTACAACCTTCTCAGCCACAACAGTAAGGAAATTAATTGGTAGCACATGGCCTTATTTGGTATTGTTATTATTATTTTTCTAATAATACTCTTCTTTAGCAGCCTTAAAAATAAAAAATGAAAAATGAAAAATGTGTGCATGCTTGAGAAAGTGTTTCGCATGGTATAGATATGCCCAGTTTGAAATTTAGATGAAAAATCAAATTTAAAATTTGCCAAAACCGGTGTAGAATGCATAGATAGAACACACTTTTCTTTTTTAAAAGAATCAACACAGCACTGTTATGCTTTTGACTATGTCCACACACACACAATTTTTGAAAAAGCATCCTTACTTGGCTATAAATACTCATGTACAATTACATGCATGCATGTAAAATCAAAGAATTCGTGTGATTTTTGCACAGATAAGGTTGAATGACTTGGATAACTTCTCAATTCTAAGTGAGCGTATGATTTTTGCACAGATAAGGTTGAATGACTTGGATAACTTCTCAATTCTAAGGCATAGCATTTTTCTCTTCATAAAATATATTATCTGAGCTTTCAATAGCTGTTTTACACTTACAGGATCGAAACCAAAATGAATACATCAATAACTTGTCATTCATTTCGAATGTTTCGGAACCAAATTAGTAATTTGTTTGCGTCGTGTTGTTCTGGTATGATATATATTTCGGATGGGTTTTTGTTGCTTCCGTTTCTGCGATTTTGTGGATTCTCCATGCTGTTGTAAATTATGCTACGTTACTTGATCCTGATTTTATTATTTCCAGTATTTGTTGTTTTATTTGCATTGATTAGGTTGTACGTCCTTCATTATATGCAGGATTTTAATGTTAGATGCTCATTTTGATTTCAGCTGAAAAGAACACACGCAACGGTCTTTAACCTTCTTGCTGTCTATACGGGTCATAAAATAGCTTTTGGCTGAAAAAGTATTTTTCGTCTGTTTGGTTTTTCGAAAAATAGTTTTTTTGGAAAAAAAAATTTGTTCAGATTTGATGGAAACAAAAACTGTGGGAAAAAGTATTTTTCATGGAATACTTTATTTTGCGGAAAAATAGTTTATCACTACTTTCTGAGAAACCAAACACCCCTTATGGTAGAACACTCTGAGATGATCTGTCAAGAAATTTTTTGTGCTGTTGCTGAACAATTGTACTAATATAGCCCTTTTCTCTACTGGCAATTAGGAAATTTATAAACTATTACTTTGATGGGAAGCTAGAACAATATTGGGATCTGGATAACACAAGGTCTAATTTGGGGAACTGTTCAAGTAGGATGTTTTCACAAATAGAAAATTCAGAGACTATTATGTTGGGGGAAAGCTAAAACAAGATTTTGACCTCCTATTGAAGTAAGAACTCTAATTTATAATTGATGAATGTTGCTATATTTTGTTAAATAACACTACATCTGAAGACTGTCAAATCATTCACAAGCCTTCTTAACCTTGGTAATCTCAAAGTCCAAGATTAGTCTGCCAACTGGACTCATAAAAAAACAAGTGAGTCCTTTGACATAATTGGTTGGTGTGTCTGTTACAACTACAAGCAAACTATGGACTCCCTATCTCTGAATGAATGTGGGTAGATATTTCTGGGCCCAATTGGGTAATGTTACTCTACTACTCTCAAAGGGTTAGATAATTCTGACAGCGTCAACAGTGACAAACTTTCACAACAAATTTCTTGGCTCTAATTTTCCCACCAAATTGAAAGATGCCCATTCATATCCTTATATACTGTGTGAGACCTGCACAGTGCAGTAACTGCAAGCATTTGGTGATGATGAGCAATTTTACCTTCTCTCATCTCATTATTCTCTCATTTCTGTTAGTGTTTCAATCTCATGGAACTTTTGTTGCACCAAGGGATTGTTTTGTGAATGCTATATATAGTTTCGGAGACTCGATCGCTGACACCGGGAATCTTCTTCGGGAGGGTCTGGTAGGGTTCTTCGCCACAATCGGAAACTATCCCTACGGGGAGACCTACAAAAAGCCCACCGGTCGCTGCTCTGATGGCCTCCTCATGATCGATTTCTTCGGTATGTCACTAACCTGCAATATTAACTAGATTTCAATTAGGTATGAAACGGATACCTGAACTTTTAAAAATTTTGATTTTATTATCTAATCTTTTGCTACTTTCAATTTCAAAAAGTACCATTAAGTCTGCCAAAAAGTTACAGAACATTCAGTGACAAGATGCTCCATTAAAAATTTGAAGTGCTGCTGGTACTATGAAAATCACAAATTGAATTCCCAGGATGAACAATCAAATTAGAACCAATTAATTTTGTGTTATTTCCCTCTTTACACAGTAATTGTTGATAAATAATTAACTATATGTTCCGAAAACTTATCTAGAGATAATTGTATATATAAAATATATATAAAGAAATATCAATCTATTGGATTGTACGGATAGGAAAAAAACCACACAATGTTTATTTTTTTGAACGAATGAGTCACTATAATTATATAATTTTATTAATTATTTAAATTTGATATTTATAAATAAATAATATGCATGTCTCTAATTTGAATCTGGACGGTCGAACCAATAAAATGTTTATCTTTTCCGTTGGCCTAAATAATTTTAAATTTCAGCGGATTAAAATTACTATGTTATTAAAGTGACTTTATATAATATATACCTCCAAATCAAATTCTAATTAGAATTGTAGACAAAATTTCATTGATATATGGTTATTTGCTCATCTAATGTGACTATTGAACTCCATGTCATAAATAGAAAGAGTCTACATGGTTTGTTCAGTTTCGTTAAGAAATTGCTAAACTAACCACAATATATGGCAATTTCTTCTATTGATCTGCATGTAGATTTCTAGAGATTCTAAGCTATCTTTTGAATAAGAAAATACCTGCTCTTGGATTTACTCTTTTCTGTAACACTTTCTCAATACCATATTTATTTACTTATAATAATGAGTGCTTTTCTATATATATATGCAGTGTCTCTCACCAGCTGTTTGGTTTTATGATTTGAAAAATGTCCGCATATTAGCGTACATCTACTAACAGTTAATTTATTTATTTATTTTTAGCACTTTTTATACTCAATAGAATGCCGTATAAGAATGTGGTTTCTTGGAGCGCCTTGATTTCGGGCTATGGTCAAAATAGGTTTGTGGGGGATGCTCTGTCGGTGGTAATCCAGATGCAGGATTGTGGGCTGCAGCCTGATTTGGTTGCACTTGTGAGTGCCATTCTAGCTTGTGTTCAAATTGGATTTTTGGAATTGGGTAAGTCGATCCATTGTTCCATCCAACGAAGGCTTGAATTTGAAAGGATGTCGGGTACTGCAGTTATTGACATGTATTCAAAATGTAGTTCCTTAATAAGTGCCCGTGCCCTTTTTGATCGGATTAGTTCAAGAGACTTGATCTCCTGGAACACTATGATTGCTAGCTCTCACGAGCTAATCAAATCAATGGTGATTGAGCCAGGGATTGCAGTGTAGGTCCCTCTTCTTTCTGGGTGTCTCAATTATAAAACATAAAGCAGTCTGGATTAGATAGCCATCAGCTGAATATAATCCTCAAAATCGACGTCCAGGTATGCCGTATGCAAATACTTATCCTTATGTTGCCCTAAATAACTCTCTATTTATGTTTTAATTCCAATAATTAGTACCTCAATTGTGATAAGAAGTTACTTTTTTATAACATAATCTCTGAACCTTCTTTTGGTAAAATAAGGATGCTATGCCAATGAATATGCCCATTTTTGTTTATATATTTAAGCAACTGTGGGATTTGCCTCTCCATATTCATCGCAACTTCTGTTTTCTTTCCAACTTCTAAGATTTCCATTTAAATCAGGGTTCAATTGAAGCTATCAGGCATGCAGTTCAAGTGCTTCCACAAGGTAATGTTTCTCTAAAATCCCTACTTCAAGCCCCAGGTGATGTTAATTGCTTGCATTGTAGTTGGAATTAATTGGTCCTCCAGTAGGACCATTGTCCAGTCCTGACAAAGAGATTCTGCAGATGGAAGCAAGGACAAGTCTTGGGACTAAGGTAATTGTAGTTCCTCTTTTATACACTTTTGTATTTAATATAATAATTGTGGTAGTTTCTTCTTCCTAACCATTTTGTGTGAATCTAATAACGGCCTTCTCCCGCCTGCCTAGAGATCTCAGCTTCATAGAGCACACAAGCCACTTGGGTTGGAAAATGTAAGGACATGTTCAAGGCCCTTTTTCATCTTTTTTCTTCCAACTGTTTTTACTGTTTTGGGGTTTGAGGAAGCTTAGATTCAGCTGCTGATGGTTGGAATTCTTAGTTTCTCAGAAGAAGAAGGGCGAGGCCAATCATCATAGACCCCGCACTCTACACTGTAAACAAGTCCGAGATCATGCGGCCTACCCAGAAGAGGAGCCTGCGCACTGCTTTCAAGCTCTACACAGGTCTGCAAGTGAAAGCCATACATTAATTTCCATTTTTCATAGTTATCTAAATTTCCTCCTAAAAAACGATATATTCCAATCATGATGCTTGCATTTCGAGATGAGACATTTATAAATACATGGTTAATACTCGGGGAGGATGAGCCTCCCAAGTTCGAACATGTCGGGATTTTTTTGAGCTTCCTTTTGCTAGCGGAGAGTGTTTTTATGCTATGAGAGGTTCGTCAGTTTTTACTAATATATGCCTACTAAGACTACCTACACATGCGTTTTCTTCATGAGTACTCTGAAATTTTATTTCCTTTCCTATATAATTCCTAATGTTGTCATTTTATTCACTTTCAGGTTTCTAATTAAACCAATCTGGAGAAGCATATTTTAGAAGGTATAATTTGAAGATCAGAAGGAACACCCACCCTTTGTTTGTTCCTACTTATGTTCTTTTGTTTGTTGCCTTTGTTTGTTTCTTTTCACACCTCCGGTTTGGTATGAAAATTTTGATCCGCATTTTTGATTTTACATGCATGCAAACAAATGTTGATTCCGTTCTTTTGTACCGCCTTGGAAATCTCTCATTGTTAGCTTACTTGATTTCTTTGCTCTTACTCCCGAGGTTTGCGTCCAACATCCCAGGATTTGCGCTGAGGTTAGAAGGATGCACATGCATTTTCCATGATTATTCTAAAAAAAGAAAACTTTAGTTAATATTTTTTACCATTATGCTTTTATTTTCTTCCAGGTTTGTAATCAGCCCAATCTGGTGAAGGATATTTTACAAGGTATAATTTCAAAATCTAGAGGACCATGCAATCACGAGGGAGTGTACCTTCCTTTTCCCTTTCCTGCATCTCTATTTTACTGTACATTTTTTAATGCTTACTATACTTTTTTCGTTGTTCCTTCCCAAGCCAGGAAATTGCTTTGTAGAAATCTGTAGACCTGAGGTTAATGTGAGGTAATGTAAGAGATCTCTGATTTCTTGGTTACTTAAGTTTCCTATATAGAAACGTGGTGTCCAGGTGCTGTTTTCCATGCCTTTTCCATGCCTTAGGCATTTAAGAAATTTCTGACCTTGAGTTTAATCTTAACTAATTTAAAAATCTGGTATTTTCTGCTAACTTATGTTCTCCTCGGATCCAAGCAGCAGGTAGTCCAATTTTGTCACAACCTGTTACTTTTCTACTATTGTATTTTATCTTTTTTGGGGTACGGTTATGTGTTTACTATGATGAATTCTCCTTTTGACTCTTTTTTAAGATTATGCTCAATACTGTGGTGCTCTAACATGTTGTTTGACCCACCTTTACTTCCAAACTCACTTGAGGTTGTTCGGTTCTATTGAAATAATATTTTTCGTGTAGTATTTTGATGAAATTACTAAATTGCATACGAAATTTTCGTAAAAATGCTATGATGACATGCCCTTTGATACTAAATCCTTTATGGATAAGTTGTGAGCTGTAAATTTTAAGCTTACGATTAGCGAATATTGGACGTCTATCACATGCCCTTGGATACTAAATCCTTGATGGATAAGTTGTGAGTTGTAAATTGTAGGCTTATGGTTGGCGAATATTGGACGGCCTATTTTGTAGGCAACCTTTCGCTTCCCTGTATATTACAATTTGCTCTTTCCCTCACTACCTTATGCTTTTGGTTTGGTTGATACAGTATGCTCTCGGCTTGGTTCGTGCGGTTGGCTACGGAAAGAAAATAGTGTTCTCGCTCAATAAAATGATGTCGATATTTAATTAATGGGCAGTCTGAGCAAAATATATACTTAAAATTAATTCCGCATTTTCATTCTCTCTACAATTCTATATTTTTAAATACTATTAAGTCCCTCATTTTATTTGCAATTGTTTTTTGTATGCTACAACATTCATTGCTTTGAATACCGAGGATGCTTCACTGTCAAGTTCATGTATATTACATTGTTCTTTAATCTAAGGAGACGCAAAATACTTTAGCTCAAACGATCATGTATTATTCTCTTTGTTTTTTTTAAACAGCTTATAATCCGGAGGAAGTGAACGGAATGGTGAAGTACCGGGTTCAAACACTAGCGAGTATAATAACCTATGCAGGTAAACACACCTAATAAGATAAATACATTGCTTCCTTTGCAGTTGCTTTAGATTTCGTCTTTTTCTTTGTGAAGAAGTAAAGAAAAGTCAAACACAAACTACTTTTGCTCAGGCGATCATGTATGCTTCTCTCTTTGTTTTTCTTAGGTTATGATCCAGAGGAACTGAACGGAATAGTGAAGTATCGAATTCAAACACTGGCGAGTACAATTAGCCTGTGCAGGTAAACACACCTAATAACATAAATACATTTCTTCCTTTGCACTTGCTTTGATTTTGACTTTCCCTGCATGAAGAAGTACGGAAAAGTCACGTTGAATTAATTCATTACAATTCTGAAAATCAAAAAATCTGAAAGTATTTCACTTCATGTGGATTTTTTTGGGTAAATTTCACTGGTCCCCAAATTTACGGCCAAGTTTCAGTTTGGTCCTCGAACTTAGATATTTGACACCCTACACTTTTGAAAGTATCTCACTTATCGTCCTTTTCCTTATTGTTAGAGGGAAAATTATTGCCAACATTGGTGCATCTACACATCCGTGCACCACGCATGTAATGGCCCTTGATCCCATCCTCTCTTAATCGTACCATCCAGTGAATTGCAGCCTTTTCTCTACTTAGAAATTGGGTTGTTTGATTGGAAGTATGAGAGAGACTGAGGGCTGATGGATTTGTTGTGTATGGTTGTATTGATAAGCTGGGTGCAGGCAATAATTTTTTTTCTAAAGCGAAGGTAAAGTGAAATGCTTCCGAATAGCTGTGAAATGTTGAATCCAGAAGATTGAGGACCAAAGTGAAACTTGACTAAAAATTGAAGGATTAGTATACCAAAATGAAACTTGATTGTGAAGGATTAGTAGTGCAAATACCCTTTTGTTATGCTTAGTCAAGATGAGAACAGTATAATTGCAAGAATCATTCATTACTCGAGTAGTAATTTCGGTGCCTGTTTGAAAATTTCAGAATAAAGACTAATGTCCTATTTCTAATAGCTCCAATAGGCAATCTGTAGGATTCATGGTATGTTGTTCCTATTTAGATACTCCTGTTATTGAAACCAGGGAATAGTGGCAGAGCAATAAATCATATGGGACTGAAACTTAGCTAAACATGTGATAATACCGAAGAATATCTTTGACTTAGATGGCCAGAAGACTAAAAACAGTGACCCAGTAAAGTGACTGTGAAGTGGCCAGAAGACTTAAAAAACAGTGACCCAATAAAGTGGCTGTAAAGTAGGAACTAATTCTGTTAGAGAATGGTAGTGACAATCTTGTTTATTGTTACTGCTTGGGCACCCAACCTTGCATAAATTCAACTTTTTCTCATTTTAGTGACCATTTAGATTTTTTTACTTTGCCAACAGGTTCTGCTTGGGCACCCACTCCTGAACTTGTTATTTGAATTATATGAGCCTTTCTATCACCAGTCTATTTGCATCTTACTCAGTTTGCTTATAGCTATTTGAATGCATCATTAATGCATCCTTTAAAAATAAGCAGTTGCCAGTAATATTTTTGGAGGTTGGTCAAATGCTCTTGCTTGAGTCCCAGTCTTATTTGGGATCTTGAATTTATTCTTTTATTTTCTGCCACTTTATTTATTTTTTTTTATTTCACACAAATGACTGCTAGAGTATAGACCACATTGTCAAATGGGATATAGACCCCTTCCGTGTCACCCACATTCATGACTGCGAAATCTGATTATGCAAAAGAAAGAATCATTTGCATATTATATCATCGCTCAATTTCTTTGTTACTTGGCTTTGCAGGCTTTTATAATTGCATCGACTGCTACTGAGGAGGAAATGCTACGCTGGTAATATTTCAAACTATATTAGATGTTTTAAGTGCTATAATTCTGTCTCATACAAGGGAGAGCATAAATTCATTTAACGATCTTCCCAGTTGGAGGAAGCCTGGAATATATATTCTACTTGATGGATTTGTAGAATGTTCTCATTTCTCATTAAAGCCAACAAATTCTCTCTGCCTTTTTGACCCATTTGTAACATTACTTTACCACGCCAAAAGTTATACTAATACTAACTTTGTTCCGGGCTTCCAGGAAAGGTCCAACTGTGTAATTAGTGAAACATATAGATTTTAGGCATCTTCTATTAGCTCAAATTTCTGTTCCTTGTCAGGTACAATGAGCACGTTATCTGGACAGACAAACAGTTAAATCTAAAGCTTCTCAGGAAGGGAATCTTGACGCGAATCTATGCTCCAATGGTATCTACTGCTTTTTATATTAGCTATGTTGGATTAATTTAATTTTGTAGATAGCAAAATGAAAAGCTCTGTTAATTATGGTGGTTTTCCTGCATTATAGCCTTGAAAATTAAAATTTTAGAATAAAGGCTCAGAATACGAATGGTTATAAATAAACTATAAAAAATAGTTTGCAGAGAAGTTCATTTTTGAAAAAATTGCAAGTTATAAAAAAAAAAAGATAAAAAAATATATATATTGGTATGCTGATAGGTGCAAGTCTAAAAAATAAGGGTTACAACCATTACGAACACTCTTTTCACAAAAAAAACTTAAAAAGGCTTAAGAATAAGCTTCAAGCAGTATCTACTATTTGTGGGGCTTAGATTTTCTATGTTGTGACAAACTCCAAAGATGGTTACTTTGAGTTTTCTAAGTTGTGGCCTGAAATTAGCATGAGGTTAATTAAAAGAATTAAGCTCAAGGAGAGCATATATGTGAAGATAAACACCAAAGAATATATATTAATTTTCCAAAAAAAACAAACTTAATGACAGGACAACTTGCAAAAATACAATTAATTAAAAGTTTGAGTTCAAGTCGAGCATGCATGTAAAGACAAGATCCAAAAGTACAACTTAGAAGAATGAACTTACAAAAATCAAGAGATAGTGAGTTTAAATTTCTGTTGCAGCTCCCGCGACGAGCTCGACGCCGTGTGCTCCGCGGTCTCCAATCTCTCCTTCATCTCCCTCTCACCTCTGGTACATGGCCATCATATTCCTTTGCTTTTTGTTATTTGATTCTCATTTACTACATTGTTAACTACAAAGATTGGATTTTGACTAACTAGGGCTTATGATCACAGTCTCAGTATTCTCCAATTTTTTTTGAAAAATTCGGGAATAGTTCTTAAATCTTCAGTTGCGCACATATTTATAGAAAACTACGGATAGGGAATTATCAATCAACTCATTCAAGTGTTTATTACTTACTCATTGCCAGATGAATTATTTGATATGTTGTCAATATTTGTACCTTAAAATGATGAGACAAAGATTGGTTTAATAAGAATCTTACACTTTTATATATTATTAGTGCTATATAGTTATATTTTACCAACTGAATAATACCGAAATTTATTGACTGACTATGGCAACGAGCAGCAAGTGTCGACAATTACGCTATTGAGGTGGTGAGTACTATCACTGTATATTGCGAACTCAGTCAACTGCCCTTTGTCGACTTCTTTGAACCACGAGTATCTTCGCATGACTCAGTTCTTGAATGCAGTACAGTGACCAGGCAGAAGCTGAACGTGCGTCTATATTGGAAAGATTTCGCCACGCAAGTGCCCAGTGGATCCAAACTTACAATGCGGATCCCGAGGTTGAATCTGGGAGTGTGGATAGTAAGTCATGCATGATAGTCGTAACAGATGCCTGCCTACCTCTAGCTGCATCAGGAGAATCACCTCTCACGGCTCGCGTTTTGATAAACTACGAATTACCAACAAAGAAGGTATTGTGCGTGTGCTTATCATTATTCCCCTGATGAGATTGTAATTTAAGATATGTGATCATATTTTGTTGAATCAGATCAGATTGCTTTTTTTCCTTTATGAAACTCGACAGCCTAGACTTGTCTTAACTCAACTAAATTCAAGTAAGACATCGTGGTCGTGATCTAATGGCATCACCTTTGTATATTGTTACTTTTTCTTTTTGGTTCAGAAGCGGTCAAATATAATCTAGGATGTGAATGTGAATAAAGATTTTTGATGTTTAGTGATGATGCCTGTCGATTTTTTTCAGGTTCCACGCTCAGTAATTGTTATTTGGTAATCTGGTTTTATGCTTAAATGTAAAGCTGTTCCTCATTTTCCAAAATCTTTGTCATAAAATGCTTTGGCTTAGTAGGATCATGCCTGTTGGGGCAGGAGAGATTATTATTGTCGGATGAATGTCGTATTGATATACTTAATTTCCTTTAGGAGGCATACTTTCGGCGCATGTCAACTTGTTTATCAGCAGGTTTTCTCTTCTTTCACTATTCGATTTGTATTCCTTGTACCAAATTACAATGCTAAAGATCATATCGATGCTTTGCAGATGGAATTGTGATTAACATGGTTGTCGGAGGTGAGGTTGTGACCCTTAAGGGGCTCGAAGAGAGCGGTGGTCTTGTCATTGCGGAGATGCCAATAAATGTGAGCTTTAAAGGATAGGAAAATCTCCTTTTCTTTCTATGATCATCCACTGTTTTGAGTAATCTGCAGTGTTTTGTGTTGCAGATATTCGAGATCTTATGACGGTACATTGTCATGAAATTCCATAAGGTTTGTTCTTTGCGTTAATTCTTTGTTCTGGCCCTTCTTGTGCTCGTGATGTGTATTGTATTCATTTATTGCAGTTCCATGAATTATAGACCACTTGTAGTTGTCCTATATTTTCTTAATTAGCTCTTTATCAACGCTCTTGTGCTATTTTCCAGAACAGTATTATCGTTATACTATTGATTTAGAATTCTAATTATTCCATTTTTGCAGTTTCATAACTCAAGGAGGAGGAATCTTGGGAGGGACTAAACTAAATCTTGCCCTGCCCTGTACACTGGTGAGCCAAGGAGAAAGTAGTATAATATAAACATTATTCTTGTTAATGTCCATGGATTTTCTTATCACAACTTATGATGGCCTGTAATAGGAAAATTATTTGATATTCATTTGGATTACCATTACATAGTTGTTTTGTTATCGAACGATAGAAATCTCACTGGACCGTAATTATTTATTAGCTCTCTTCGCCATGTTTACTGATCGAATTAAATACAATAAAAATTTGATTAAGTTTCTTGGACTTACTTTTTAATGGTCATTTTCTGGCTACTTATGCATGCACCTGGCAAGATTTTGACTCCCTGAGTTTGCACGCTTCATTTGTACTGTTTTTTTTTTTTTTTTTTTTTTTTTTTTTTTTTTTTTTTTTTTTTAAACTCTACTTTCTTTGTTTTCCCAATATTCCATGTTCTTTATTCTGGTTATAATCCATTATCTGGTATATAAATTCTATGATAATGTGTATGTTTGTAAATCATCCCTACCTGCAAATATGTCTTTTTTATTTTTGTATTTTTGTAATAGAGAGTGATTAATATCTCCCAAGTTATTTAAATTTCTTATTGAGGATCATCTGATGCATTAATAACCTTTTTTTTTTTTTTTTTTAATTTCTGAAATTGTCTGTAAAACACAATACATTTTTTGAGCGTCCACATGCTCTTTATTTATTTATTTTATAAGGCTCAAAAAATCTCTATTCCTGTGTTCTTCTTGGTAGGATCGTACTAATTTTTATGCACCTCTATTCCAGATGTATTCAAATCAACGAGGCGAACAAAGTAAGACTCAACTCCCGATTTGTACTCATTTTTATGCACCTCTATTCCATTTCTCACACTATGTTGTGTCATTGCAGCTTCGGCAGCCCAGACTTATCTACACGTGATTAGGATTACGAGCGGCATGTCCAATTCACTTCTTTTCAAATCTCTAAAACATTCTACCCTAAGGTTCATTCATATGCTTTTCAAAAAAGAATTTAAAGAGATCTTCACCATGACACTGTAATTGTTCTAATACACTGAGAATACTTCTTTTTTTTTTCTGTGGGACTTTTAAAATAGCTACCGGAGATCATAACAATATTCTTATACAATTCCCATATTTCCCTTATACATATAATGAAAAAACCAAGTGAAATAATCTAAGAGAGGCCACAAATTTTTCATGCAAATTTCCAGAGGCATTCATCACCTGAGAAGAATGAGATTCTATACTATGCAAAAGAGCAAAGAGGGGGAAAAAAAAATGAAGTCCATATACTCTCCTATTATGAGTGCGATTAATTAATTTTTCATCTCATGAAAACAATTAGGGTTCCTTGCGCAAAATAGTACACATTTGTGTGTAGTGTTGATCGACCGGGTCGGTTTTCACGCGTACAAATCTTTGTTCGAGCTCCATGCAGGCGCTTTAAGATCGGTACCATCGGAAACTGCACTTGATCCATTGTCGATGGTGATTAAAGGAGTGGACTCACTTTCTCTTACCTTTTGTATAACCAAATAGAAAGAAAGAAAAATTAGTAAGAAAGTAAAAAATCTTAGTTCAATTCATTTCTTAGCTGAGGGATGTCGCCAATTTTGAATAAATTACATAAGAAAATAGTGGTTGATGGCAAAGAAACAATGATTCACAGAATTGTAAGAAAAGCAAATGTTGAGAAATCTCTTAACAGCTTGTTTGAACGTCCTAACAAGTCATCCAGTGATAACTCTGTGCCTGCGAACTCATATTGTAGGCCATGCAAGGCCCTAAGAATCAATATTTCCAGTACAAAGCATCTAAACTACAAGAGGATTTATCATATTCCGAGAAAATTACTTAGAGGAAGCATATATGCTGCAGTAGAAATCTAATCATACTCATCCACCAACTATTGCATAGCCCTTGAGAAAAGGGAAGAGAAGTGATGAATAAGATGCCCTGCCATCAACAAAAGCCCAAAGGTAACTTTATATAATATATATCTCCAAATTCTAATGACTTTATATAATATATACCTTTAAATTAAAATTTAATTAGAATTTATAGTCTAATTAAACTCTTAATTAAATTTTATTTATATCTAATAATTTAAACTTCACATTATCTTAATTTGATTATAATTTGATTTTAATTTAAATAAATATAAATTTAAATCAAAATATAACACAATCCAATTAGTAAATGAATAAGGGCACTTTGGTCATTCACAGATAAAAAAAATTGTTTTTGAAACTTTCAAGGCATGCATATTAGATATCATTCCAAAAAAATTAGAAAAAAAAAAGAAGAAAGAAAACAAAATTTGTCTCACCTGTCTTTCACACCATAATTTGGCACAAACAAGTGGAGGACATTGAAAGCTCAAAATTAACTTTCAAAAGCCAAACCCCACCTTTTACACCCAAAGAAGAGAGAGAGATAGAGAGAGAGAGGCCTCACAAAATCTAAGCATTGAACATTTGGCAACATTGCACAAAGAAGAGAATAAAATAAGTTAAAAAATTACATAAAACTAAAGGTGATTAATTGTTCTGATTCTATGTATTCAACCATACAGTACCCAAATGTAACGTGGATTATATTATGAAAAATTATTTTGTGGAAGTATTATTTTGTGCGAGAAATTATTTTGTGTTAATGAATATTTTTGTGCTTTGAAGTATTACTTTGTGTTAGAGATCTTTTTGTGTGAATGATTACTTTTATGCTTTGACTATTTATCTGTAAATTTAGTTCCTTATTATGATGGTTTTTTTTGCTTAGCTTGCTTATATTCCTTTGTATTTACTTTGCTTTTATTCTATACCTGTGTTGGTGGACTGCATGGTTATTTTGTAGGTTAGATAATATTTATCGAAAAGTATGAAATAAAAAATAATATTTGTTAAAAAAATTATACCCGCGGCGCAGCGCGGGTACTTCACTAGTAAGTAAAGATTTGCTTACAAGTAACTGGCAGAAAGCATAAGAAGAAAAGCCCTGAGTTGCAATTTTGTTGCAATCATACAAGTCTACAAAGTGAATATAGATAGCAGATCACGATCATAATGATTTAGATGTTTTTGAAAGAGGTTTCAAACATTTCGAGCAATTCAAGGATGCAGCACACAGAGATCTCCACAGAAGGAGAATCATGTTAGCAAAGTTTTTACTGGGTCATTCTACAGAGGTGGGTGAATTTTCAACTTGGATTTGTGCCAAATGACAATAACCATGATTGTGAATAACACAGTAATATATGGTTCAATGAAGCTAAAAAGATTGAAAAATAATGATATATGCCACCCATAAGACAACTAAAGATAAGCTTTAAACCATTATATCAAAAGCATCTCAATGAAATGGTTAACTATATTAGCCATCTTCACTTCAAACAGTTATTCCTGTTTCAGGTAATTACTATACAAGAAGTGAAACAATTGCAGAATTACTAATCACCAAGATAAATGCAAGATGCACGCAATGATGACGACGTATCTATCAATTAAGCCCCTCATGAGTAATAAATGAATAAGCCTGATAAATTGGAAGCATGAGAGTCAATGCACATCTTACACACGACATGGAGAATCGAGAAAGCTCAAATCTTGTAATAGTATACTTATATTTTACAACACTAAACTTTAGGTATGTTTTCACTTCCAATCCTGTAACTTTTTAACTCCCACAAACACTACAATGGACTACAATTTTTATAACAATCCTTACACTCCATAAATGATATTAGAACAACTAGCCAGAAGTTCAAATGTGGATAATTGTGTTGGCTATTTATTTATGGGTTAAAAATAGGTCCAACTTCCTGCCCGTGACAATAGGCCCAGGAGACTAATAAGTTGAGTTGGGTGAGCCCAATAAGTTGAGTGGGGCTGCGGTCCACAATAGACCTAACGGCAAGAGGCACAACAATAGACCTAACGTCCAGGTGGGTTGAGTCCGATCGAGACCCGTGGGCGCTGTGTCTGTACGCTTTAAGTGAATTGGTTGCGTATTCTAACAGCTCGAGCTTTTGGGATTAATGGTTAGCGCCAACGATCCTACAAGTGGTATCAGAGCCAGTGGCACGGGTTCGATTCCCACACGGTGCAGGTGTTGGGGGGGGATTGTTGGCTATTTATTTATGGGTTAAAAATAGGTCCAACTTCCTGCCCGTGACAATAGGCCCAGGAGACTAATAAGTTGAGTTGGGTGAGCCCAATAAGTTGAGTGGGGCTGCGGTCCACAATAGACCTAACGTCCAGGTGGGTTGAGTCCGGTCGAGACCCGTGGGCGCTGTCTGTACACTTTAAGTGAATTGGTTGCGTATTTCTAACAGCTCGAGCTTTTGGGATTAATGGTTAGCGCCAACGATCCTACAAATTGTACTTGATATTGGCTACCATCTGCCAATGGAGTATAGTGATCTCAGTAAAACAGAGAGAGAGAGAGAGAGAGAGAGAGAGAGGGTATACTTTACAAAGATAAAACACACTAAAAGTTGTACTTGATATTGGCTACCATCTGCCAATGGAGTATAGTGATCTCAGTAAAACAGAGAGAGAGAGAGAGAGAGAGGGTATACTTTAGAAAGATAAAACACACTAAAAGTTCAGTGCAGTGAAATTTCTTTTAGGACTTCATACTAAGGACGCCATACGCGAATGCAACAAATTAAAGTGCACTTTAAGTCTCTCGCCGACTCCACATAATGTCTAGTTAACAATTATCACGCTCAAGAATTTATTGCAGAAACAAATTAAAGTTCACTTTAAGCCTCTTACCAACTCTACATTATTTTTCTAGTTAACAATTATCAAGCTCAAGAATTAATTGCAGATTTTCAACAAAATACAGGAATTAAATTCCCAACTAGAGCAGGGGATGATAAAGTGAGGAGACAATGTTCATTCTGAATAAGGAGGTAAGCGAAATATAAACTACCACAAGTCATAGTTGACGCCTGGGAAGAAACTTTTATTTGAATCTGCATCTAATAAGTTTTACAGTTGAACCAATTATTTTCTGCAAAAAACTGCTAACAGACAATTTAATTGTGCAAATGCTAAGATCTAATGAGAGTAGCTGTCTCATATCCACTGACTTCCTGCTTCACAGTTGAACCAAAAGGGCAGATCCCCACAGCACATTATTGAAGCAGCAGAAAAATTTTCCATTTCTATGCTGATCTGTTTATAGATTTACAGGTAAACAATCTTTGTCTAATCACACAATACTCAAATAGTATATTTGTTGTTCAAGTGTTATGAACTAACCACAGGGACCATCTCATACCCGATCGACTGTTTGTGTTTCAAACGAAGAAAGCAAGCGCCACCAAAACGCTGCTGCAAGTATATGAGCACAGCAAGAAGTATTCCAACACAAGGAATAATTATATCCCATGCAAGAGTGTAGAGATCCTCACCCGGACTAGCATACAGATAAGAGGACATGAAGAGAGATACATTATGGCAAGCTCTATAAGCATCATAAACATGAGGCAGTGCCCGGACAAGTGTATTTCCAACATAAAAGGATGAGGCAAGGGACTTGTCTTTCGAATTGGAGAACAAGTTGAAGGTGAACTGAGGTAGCAAGAACCCGTCCAGTATCAAGCCGGCATAAGATATCAGGTCCTCCCAGAGAGTACGCCGATGTCCAGAGTCCAACAAAGAAATTTTCGATTGCATTCGATTAGACTGAATGTGAACAAACCAAGCTATTAAACCCCCAATGAGATACAAGGGTAAGCAAAACCAGAGAGCCTTCCTCTCGGCAACCCAAAAGCCTCTTTTGTTCTCATCTGCTGATCTTGCAGTCCATGTAACTTGAAGAAGCCGAACTTGCAATAGGAAAGCCACCATAGTAATGACCCGCACAATAATCTCATTTGCCTCGAGCCACCCACCACTCCAAGACAGGATATTTTGCTTGTTACGCCTCGTGAAGAACAAAGCCTCAAAGTTCAGAACTAGAGGGATCATGTAACTCAAAGTAAGAATTACAAGCATTGGGATAGATATCGAGGGGAGAACATTTGGATTCTTCTTCACATGGAATAGCTGCATGCCAACAAAGATACAGGACAAAGTTGAGGAGATCAGAACCATGGCGATTTCTAGATCCACTCTCCTGATTATTTCAACTGCTTGATTCGTGTAAATACCATATGAAGTTATCTCCAAAGGCTCAAAGAAAAGTAGGTCCGACCTCTCTCTTTTGCTCTTGATTATGCCTTTCAGATGCTCTCTTGACTTTGAATTCAGGGGAGCAAACTGAAAATTCAAGACAATTTCACAGTCAATAGAATCGTTCAGTGCTCTTACCTTTGCATAATCCAAGGAGCCTATATATCGACATCCTACTAAGCAAAGGGAACCAGTTTCTGTATTGTACACTCCTTCCGCTGAGATTTCTGTTGGTTCATTCATAATTAAGGACTTATTTGAAAAAGTGTAGAATATCTGGTAGCTCACATTCACTAGGCCGTGATTCAATGCCTCCAATGCCTGATTAGGCACTGGACTCACTAGGTTCCACACAGACGATCCACCAAAATACACCTCACCAATTGTAACTAGGTTTGCATAACCACGGGCACTTTTTCCTTCAGAATTTTCAGCAAGAAAATTAAATACGAAATCATTGGAAGACTTTCCAGCTGGGTATATCCCTTTCCTTTTCTTCTTCAAAACATCCTTCATGCACGAATCACTCATGACATCCATCATGGTGTAATTATATTTCGCACCCAGAAAATTATTCCCATAGTTCCCGATGCTCATAAATGAAACTGTACTGACGTTATGTAAATTGCTTTCATGACGGTCACTCCAAATTTGTCCAAGAACATTACTCCTACGCTTGATCGACCAAACAGCCGGGAACCAGAAACTCATCCTTAATGAGCAATCACCAACAGAAAAATTCAAAGTAGAATCATTCGAAATCAGTACATTACAAGCAACAGCACAGAGCCGATTCCTCTTCTGATCCCAAACCCCTTCACCAACCAAAGCCTTATCCCCGACCTGAAAGCTATAATGCGGAATAGTACTCCAATTCTTGAACACCAGATACATACGTACCTTCCCATCATCCGTGCAGCGGAACTGGTTCACGGACATGTAATCGCCACTAAAATCAAGACTCCCTTTTGAATCTAACCTAAATCGGGTTTGCAATCGATTTCTAAGGCTACCACAAGAAAAGCTAGAGTTAAACCCCAGCGATTCTTCGTAAGCATCCTCGCGAGAACAAGAGTTCTCGGCCGCAGCAATATGTGTATACTCATAATTTTCCTCGGCATAGGCTACAACGGATATGGTATCGAAGTGATTCGAGTTATTGGGAGCATCTATACTCACCAAACTCCCGGTTATGAAGCTAGTGGAAAGATTGGAGGTATTCGAGTAATTGAGCTTGAAAATGGCGGCGAGGGAGAGAAAGTTACCTTCTATGGAGCGGCCGAGGCCGCTCCCGACCATGCAGAGCTCCCCGGTGAGCTCGGACCACGCGCCGTCGAGATCGAAGGAAGCCGAGGCTCGCAGGGAGAAGGGGCGGGGGAGGTGAGGTCGCACCCGGTGGAGGTGGGGGCGGCCCTCAGCGAGCTTACCGCCGCCGCTGCCCAAGCCGCGGCCACCGCCGCCGCGTAGGGTTAAGGTTCCGGCGATGCGGAGGACGCCGGGGGTTAGGGTTTGGCGGACGGATCCGGGATAGAAGGAGAAGGATCTGGCGAAGGGGGAGGCGGCGGCGGAGTCGCTGCGGAAGAGGGCGTCGGCGCCGGCACCTGCGAAGTAGCCGTTGGAGATGCGAAAGGAGGCGGCGGACGCGGCTGTGTCGGCGGCGTCGGTGGGTTCCGGCGAGGCTCCGCCGCAGTGGGCGGAGAAGGAGATGTCGTGGGAGAAGGAAGGGGAGAGAGAGGAAAGATGGAGGAGGAGGAGAAGGAGAAGCAATGGATGAGAAACCCAAACCCTAGCCATGGTGTTCGTGGAGAGAGGTGGAGGAAAAGACGCCATTGTCGACGCCTCGATGGGGGAGTGATCTTCGGCGACATGGGCGAGGAGGAAGGTGACATTTATTTACGGAAGGTCCACTATCATGTAGGTAAAATTGCATAGAGACCTCTCAACTATATCCAATTTTAATTTGCCCTATCAACTTGGTTTATTATTATTATTATTATTATTAGTATTATTATTATTATTTTGAGCTAGACTTGTGTGAAATTAGATGCACGTGACCTCATGCTGTTTAGTCGTTAAATTTTATTTAAAGTATTTAAAGTATATAAAAAATAAATTTTATAAATTTTTAATATTAGTGAGTTATAAATTAATAATTTTATTGAACACGATAAATTATTTACAAATTTAATAGTATAAAAATATTTAAAAAATATAAAATTTTGCTAAATTTTTTTTATATTATATAAAATAAAATTAATATTTTTTATCTAAAATTTTAATGTCATATTATTATTATTTTGTTAGATTTTTATCTTTAATCATTAATTTTGAATTCTTTCGATTATTAGACAAATAATATCAAAAAATTATAAAATTTATTTTTAAAATATTTTAAATATTCTAAATCAAGTGTATTTAAAAGTTCCAGCATCAAAAATATTTTGATAGCATAAAATTTTTTATATTTTTAAAAACATACATACTGAACAATATTATTATTATTATTATTACTGCTACTACTACAAAACCATAAATAACCAACTATATTATTATTATTATTGTTACTACTACTACTACAATTGGTAATTTAACATTTTTAATTTTTAAAAACAATTAAATGATTTATTCCGAGTACCTTATGAATTTTATCACATTCAATAATAATTCCATCAAACAAAATTTAAAAAAAAAACTATAGGCTATTTTTAGATGGCCGCCTCAACTTATTTTTTTTTTTAAGACTAAATTACAAAAAATCTCTCTATAATATATCATTTTTTCACTTAACCCACTATCTTTCAAAAACTTATATTTTACCCTCTCGTAATTACGGAATTGTGTATTTACCCCCTCCGCTGTCAGCGTTCTGTGAGTGAACCGTCAATTTCTGAGGTGATATACCCAAAATACCCCTCCCCACCCACCTCCAGCTCCCAAAAGTCAAACCTTTTCTTCTCCCTTCCACTCCTCTCCCTCTCTTTCTGTACCTTCCTCATGAACGAATCGGAGGCGCCGCCGCGGGGGAGCTGGAGGCGGCGGAGCAACTAATCATGTGGTGGGACTCGGCGGCGGCGCCGGAGGAGGATCGGATGCTCTTCGACGGCGCCGATCGCTCCGAAGCCGAGCGCTACCTCCATGCCGTCGACAAGCTCCGTCGCTCCGTGAGGGATCCCGCCGCCGCCACCGCCGCCGCCGTCGGGAGGCCCCAACGATCGTCGGCGCAGTCGTCGCCCGAGCCCTCCCCGGCGACGGCGCTCCAGGTCGCCATGGCGCGGCTCGAGGACGAGTTCCACCACGTGCTGGAATCCCGCGCCAACGACGTCGAGTCGCTCGTCGATCTGAGCTCCCTCTCCATGTCCAGCTCCCTGGGCACCACCGACCTCTCCAACGGCGGCGGAGACGATGACGACAACGACGACAGGGGGAGGGAGGAGGAGGAGAACTCGGAGGAGAGCAGCGCGGGGGTCTCTGCGGCGCGGCGTGCGAGAGTGCGTGGGGCTCTGTAGGCGTGCGGGAGCGCGTGAGGCTCTGCAGGCGTGCGGGAGCGCGTGGGGTGAACAGATGACGGAGAAGGAGAGAGCGCGAGGACGGGGCGCTGGCGGGGAGCGAGGGCGGGGCGGGGCGGCGGCGGACTCGGAGGGGAGCAGCGCGGGGGGCTCTGCGACGCGGCGTGCGGGAGCGCGTGGAGCTCTGTAGGCGTGCGGGAGCGCGTGGTGGGACCGGTGGACGGGAAAGGAGAGAAGGGCATTTACGTTATTTTGCCTGTTCGGTTAACCCCGTTGCCCCCTAAAAATAATTTTATAATTATGAGGGGACAAAATGTAGGCTTTTGAAAGACAGGGGGGCAAAAAAAAAAAAAAATGGTATATTATAGTGGAATTTTCTGTAATTTAGTCTTTTTTTAATTAACATCTCTTTGACTTTGAAGTTGGCATATTGTGTATTTTTTTATTGAAAATTATATATAAATAACGGTGATTCAATCAACTTAAATAATTTTATTTATTTCCAGTAAATAAAAATAAAATAATTATAGACTAACTGGAATTAACAAAATTCTTTTAAAACAAATTTTTTTACTGTAACTATTTATGACAATTCAAAT
>CM054948.1:4756535-5046535 GCA_029168755.2 Tillandsia fasciculata | reverse complement strand
ATTTAAAAATTAAAAATTTAAATTTGAAATTTAAAATTTGAAACTAAAAAATTAAAAAATAAAATCTAATTTTAAATTTTAAATTTTGAAATTAAAAATGCTAAACTCTAATATTAAAATTTATTATATTAAAATTAAAATTTATAATTTTAAAATTAAAATTTATTATTTTAAAATTAAATTTATTATTTTAAAATAATAAAAATTTATTTTCAAAACAAAAAATTAATATTATAAAATTTTAAATTTGGAAATTTTATATTTAAATTTTAAATTTTAAATTTTAAATTTTAAATTTTAAATTTTAAATTTTAAATTTTAAATTTTAAATTTTAAATTTTAAATTTTAAATTTTAAATTTTAAATTTTAAATTTTAAATTTTAATTTTAAATTTAAATTTAAATTTAAATTTTAATTTAAATTTTAATTTTTAATTTTAATTTTAATTTTAAAGTTTAAAGTTTAAAATTTTATATGTTAATTTAAAATTTTATATTTTATATTTGAAATTTTTTAATTTGAAATTTAGAATTTAAAATTTAAAATTTCACATTCAAATTATAAAATTTTAAAATGCAAATTCAATTTTGAATTTTAAAATTTAAAATTTCACATTCAAATTTTAAAATTTTAAAATTCAAATTCAATTTTGAAATTTAAAATTTAAAATTTAAAATTTCACATTCAAATTCTAAAATTTTAAAATTCAAATTCAATTTTGGAATTTTTAAATTTAAAATGTAAATCCTAATTTTCAAATTTTAAAATTAAAAATTTAAAAATTATATTTTTAAATTTAATTTTTTGTATTGAAAGTTTAAATTTAAAACAGGGTTTTTTTTTAAGTTCACAATTCAAACAGTGAAAACAGAGTAATATTTCTATAGAGTATTGAATTTTTCAATATATCAAATACGTTGTAAAATAAACTCTATTTTATTTTTTAATGATTGTCAAACGGACCGTAAGGGTGAAAAACATACAAGCACCAGGTATTTGATACTTTTACAAATATAGTAGTCGGACTCTCATATATATATATATATATATATATATAATATATATATATATATATATATATATATATATATATATGAGTAGAGCTTATATATTTTCAAAAGTACGAGTCCAACTATACTTTTACAAATAGCACGGATCTCAATACAAATTTAATAGTAAAAAAAGCACAAACATGTGCTTGTAGATTTTTAATCCTTAAATAAAAAATGTATGATTAGAATAATAATGAGTCCTTAAATTTAATGGATGATTGATGAAATAATATAATTTAAGAGATAAAATTATTTAAATAGATAAATCTAACGATAGAAAATTTACCGACACCAATTATTTGATATTTTTATAAGTATAATAGTCATTCTCTCTCTCTCTCTCTCTCTCTCTCTCTCTCTCTATCTCTCTCTATATAAATAATATATAGATATATATATATATTAGAGCTTATAATTTTAAAAAACAATTTTTCATATTTGTGAGTTTTTTACCATTGAATTTGTATTGGAATTTGTATTTTTGTAAAGTCAACTAAAAAGAGAGAAAGATAAAGTAAAAAGTATAAATCCTAATACAAATCCAATAGTAAAAAATTTACAAGCATGAATATGCGTGCTTTTAAAAGCATATATATATATAAGCTCTACACACTCTCTCTCTCTCTCTCTCTCTCTCCTCTCTCTCTCTATATATATATATATATTATATATATATATATATAATTGAGCTCCTATATTTGGAAAGGCACTAAATTATTTGTGTTTGTGAGTTTTTTACCCTTAGATATAGGAATGTACGATTAGGATGATGATGGACCCTTGGATTTAGTGGGTGGTTGGTGGAATAATATGATCTAAGAGGTAGAATTAATCAAAATATTAGATTTAACGGTAAAAAATTTACAAGCACTAATTGCTTGGTGCTTGTCAATCACCTCAAGTGATGGGTATCTATATATAATATATATATATATATTATATAATATATGAAAAAGCTAAATGTACACTCCAAAAAGAGTGTACATGGTACATCCCATCCATCTAAAGGTGGGATAAATTTCACCCATCACTTGAAGTGATTGGTTGAGAAGTCCTCACCCTTGGATGGGTATATATATATATATATATATATATATATATATATATTTATTTATTTATTTATTATTTTAGAGTAAATTGCACGGAGACAGATTCTCCTCGTGAGCTCCGCCCACCCGGCGGGCGGTGGAAACAGACATTCTTCTATTTTGTTATTCAAAATGTCTGTGTTTTATTGTGTGTTGCTTGGCTTTAAAACATAGAAAATTATTTTTAGTTTGAAATTTTATTTTTCGTATGTTTATTCAAATATAAAACTTTTTTAAAAAAATTAATTTTATTAATTCGACAAAAAATAACAATTCAAACTGTTTAAAAAATTTTCATTCATTTTTATCATCTGAGCCAAATAAATATATATATATATTTTCAACCAAATAAAAATTTATGAAAAATATATTTTTTTTCAGCAAACTAAACATCACAAACGTAAAATTTTGTTTCATAAAAAAAAAAATTATATAAAAAATTATTTTTTATGATTTTATGTGCAATCAAACACTCCCTTGTTTGTTGGAGGATGATATTTCTAATATTTTCTATTCAATAATTTCTAGTTTTTTTTTTTTTTTTTTTTTTTTTTTCTCCAACCATTTCTCATTTTGTTTCAGTCGCCACAACTGACAAAATAGTTAATGGATATCTAATAAATAGAGGTCTTAAGACGTGTATCAACACTTTTTTAAAATAATATTTGTACTCACTTATCGACCGTTTTCATCGGAAGCAACAAAAGACGGTTGGTATTCAAAATTTTAAATTTTAAATTTAATTATTTTATATTTTTAGTTAAATTTATTTATTAAAAATAAACAAAATAGATAATATGTTATTATTCTCTATAAAAAATTTAAAAAAAAAATTAATGTACGCTTGGTTAAAATTGTTAAGATCAGAATTTTTTGTCTCTCAAGCAGGTGACACGTGGTGCCAACCAACGGTTATAGGTATCAGCCGACGGAGGTTTGAGCCAGCAAAGAGGGACTCGCGCTTCGATTGAGACTGGTCTCAGTCACGGAAGAGAACAACGCACGATACATGTCATCGGCCGAAGACATCATTAGCCGACGAAGGAAGAGGGATCCGCGTCCTGACCGGGCAGATCCCAGCAGCGCAGGAATGCGGCACGCGACATTGGTTATCGGCTAAGAGCATCAGCCGATAGAAGAAACAGCCGACGAAGAAGACCAGTGCCTTGTCTAGAACTATCTTCGGCTGCCACCAGACATCGAATCGCCTCGATCAGACGAAGCAGGCGGAGTCGGAATCAGCCTTCAGTTGATCAAGCCGAAGAAGAAAGGACCCACGTCTTGTTTCAGACTGGTTTCAGGTGCACAACAGTACAGTACGAAGCGCACGTCATCGGAGAAGACACCAGCTGACGAAAGGACGAGTTAGCCGAAGAAGGGTCTGCGTCCCGATCCGGACCGACTTCGGTCATCATAAAGGCACAAGACGCGAGAAATGCCATCAGCTGAAGGCGTCAACCGGTAGGGGAGTCAGCCGACAGGAGAAGCCGCCAACAGGAGGACTATCGTCTTATTCAAGACCGTCTCTCAGCCGATGGAAGATACTAGACCGGCTTAGTCAAGCAACGGAAGAGACGAAGTCAAGGTCAATCCTTAGCTACTCGGAACTGTAGAAGGAAAGATCTTGAAAGGAAAGAGTACGAGATTTGGACACAAATCTCGCATTTGACCCGGAATAGTAAGCGGCGTCCAGCATTGGAAAGCGCCGAGGATTACGTTCCGGTGCGACGATCGGGGGACGAACCTAGACGAGAAACAGCTACTATTCTTTTGAGGATAATTGACTCAAAAGAAAGTGGTTGAGGAATTCATGATAATTTTTTTCGATTACGCCAATTTCTAAATCGGCGATTATACATCTTAGTTCGAAACTGTATAAATAAGCGAACCAACAAAAAAAAAAGGGTCCGACAACCTCGTAAGCCCGGTACCACCCCAATATTTCTTCATATCTAGGAGTAGGTTAACTTAACTTTTCACACCTGCATTTACCGCTTTCCTTTACTGCTTTCTTACGAGTAAGCTTACTTGTAATCTCTCTATCCCTATCTTCTTTCTTGTAATCCTTTCCTAAGCAATATTAAGATTTAATCAATCAATCAGCCGTGCCACTAGGTCTGGACCACTACAATTAATAAATATAATAATTTTAAAAATAAAATACTAAATAAAATAAGCAAGACAGTATAATGCTAATACTAATAGATATGTCCAATATTAGATAATTAAATTATTAATTTTAAATACTAATATATCATATTAATTTTAAATACTAATTAAATACTATTACATAATTAAATGTTTTAAAATACTAATATTAAAACAGGACAACTTCTCGGGAAAGAGATGAAGACAAAAATGACATAGTAAATGAGCAATAAAAACAAGACGGTAATAACTATCCAATAAAAAAGATTAAAACTTTCTATTGCCTCCTTAGGGATAAACCAAGAATAATCCTAATTTTAGGAATGGAAAAAAATTAATTTTAATGATTTATTCAAATTTATCTTGTAATAGCCCGCTTTGACAGGATTAAGTTATTTTTATTTTTATTATTTGGTAGAAAATATGGAGTAATATGTATTATCGCTTCTTATTTTATTACCAAACAATATATGTTAGGATTTGATTAGATTTGTAACTGAATCCTAGTTGGTTAAGATTAATATTTAAATACCTTAAAGAGATAAGTTGTTACGATTTAAATATTAATTAGAATAAAAATCTATTTAGACTAGGATTTTGGATAGCTTTTGATGTACGCTATAAATATATCAATGTGTTATATTATTAATGTGGTATTAAGGAGGATAAACCACGATGGGGTGGGGGCTACGATTTAGCACACCCATATAGTGGTATCACAGTCGGTGGTGTTAAGGTAGATATACCCACGGTGGTGGTAATACCCATGGAGGTGGTGGGGGCTAGAATTTAGCCACACCCATGTAGTGGTATCCACACCCACGGTGGTGGTAACACCCAAGGAGGTGGTGGGGGCTAGGATTTAGTCACACCCATAGTCTTCTAGGTTTATAGAAGACGAGAGAAGGGAGTCTTCTAGGTTTATAGAAGATGAGAGAAGGGTGAGAGAGATTCAGGAGGTAGAAGTAAAGAGAAGTCGGTGTAATTCTTTTCTTAATTAATGAATCTTATTTCATCCGCATATTTTTTGTTTTGGTTTTCGTCTCTTTGTGGTTATGCTAATTCCAGTTATATTGAGAGGACGGATTTGACGTTTCCGCTGCGGAATCCCAACTCTAGGCGGTACCAGAGCGGATTGTGGTACTGGAGCGGGTTGCGGATTCAGAGAATCTGGTACCGGGGCGAGTACCGGATTTTTCCAACAATTGGTATCAGAGCTAAAGGTTGGCGATCCTCAGGAGATATCGACATCAGAGTACTGGATTACCGATCATCACGGGAGACGATCATAATTTGATCTCAACGTGTTGGACTCGAAGGTATGTAATTTTTCGGCTTCAGGTGGAGCTAGAGAGTCCAAAAGCGAGATCGGAGATGCAGTCGCTCAAGGTGGAGCGGAGGAGAGCTCGATGTAGCGATTGAAGATTACAAATCAAATCAAGGTGGAGATTGTTAGGATTTGATTAGATTTGTAACTAAATCCTAGTTGGATTAAGATTAATATTTAAATCTTAAAGAGATAAGTTTGTTAAGATTTAAATATTAATTAGAATAAAAATCTATTTAGACTAGGATTTGGATAGCTTTTGATGTAAGCTATAAATATATCATATGTGTTATTATTTTAATGTGGTGTTAAGGAGGATAAACCCACGATGGTGGTAATACCCAAGGAGGTGATGGGGGCTACGATTTAGCCACACCCATATAGTGGTATCCACACCCATATAGTGGTATCCACAGTACGGTGGTGTTAAGGTAGATATACCCACGGTGGTGGTAATACCCACGGTGGTGGTAATACCCATGGAGGTGGTGGGGGCTAGAATTTAGCCACACCCATGTAGTGGTATCCACACCCACGGTGGTGGTAACACCCAAGAAAGTGGTGGGGGCTAGGATTTAGCCACACCCATAGTCTTCTAGGTTTATAGAATACGAGAGAAGGGAGTCTTCTAGGTTTATAGAAGATGAGAGAAGGGTGAGAGAGATTCAGGAGGTAGAAGAAAAGAAAAGTCGGTGTAATTCTTTTCTTAATTAATGAATCTTATTTCATCCGCATATTTTTTGTTTTGGTTTTCGTCTCTTTGTGGTTATGCTAATTCCAGTTATATTGAGAGGACGGGTTTTATGGTAAAAATTCGATTTGACGTTTCCGCTGCGGAATCCTAACTCTAGGCGCTACCAGAGCGGATTGTGGTACCGGAGCGGATTGCGGATTCAGAGAATCTGGTACCGGGGCGAGTACCGGATTTTTCCAACAATATATATAATTATATTTGAAAGTGTTTGAAACCGTAAATAATAATAATAATAATAATTTTAATATTAATTTTTTATTAAAAATTCAAAAAAAAAATTCAAAAATATATAAGCTATTGCCACTTTTAATAACATGAAACATACCTTGCACATGCATCACGCCAGTTAGCAGAAACCGACAAAAATTAGAGGTGGGTGGTTAATTGCAATAAACGAATTGTTCGGACAGTTATTGTCAACTTTTAAGTTAAAGGTGGCTATCTGCAGCTGCACTATTGCCAAGTCGGTCCCGGTCAGTGCATTAATTAATTTATCACATATCAATTTAGTCCACATGGTTTTAAACCTTACAGTTTAGGGTCTACAGTTTAATAAATATAACAATCATTAATTGTTTCTAGTAAAAATGACAAAAAAAACTTAGTGGTTAATATTTAAAGTTTTGAATTTGAAAGTTAGTTGGTTCACATTTTCAACTAAATTTATTTCAAAATAGGCGAAAACGAAATAGTAACTATCTATCTCTTTTATATATATATATATATATATATATATATATATAGATATATATATATATATAATATATATATATATATATATATATATATATGAGTCCGGCTAGAATGCTATCGATAGCACCAAACAATTGGTGCTATCAAGTTTTCAGCCATTGGATGAAAACATATACGGTTGGGATTATAGTGATCCCCTAAGATTTTTTACTATTCAACGAACCACCTAGTAAACCCTAGGGTCCCACTATAATCCCAACCGTATATTTTTTCATCCAACAGCTGAAAACTTGATAGCACCAATGACTTGTTGCTATCGATAGTATTCTAGCCGGACTATATATAATTGGATAGTATTCTAGCCGGCTGAAAACTTGTTTTTATTGCTCATTTACTTAAATCCCAACCGCATAAAATATATATATAGTCCGGCTAGAATACTATCGATAGCACCAAGTCATTGGTGCTATCAAGTTTTCAGCCATTGAATGAAAAAAATATGCGGTTGGGATTATAGTGGGGCCCCTAGGGTTTTATTAGGTGGGTTGGTTGAATAGTAAAAATTTTAGTGGACCACTATAATCCCAACCGCATATCTTTTCATTCAACGGCTGAAAACTTGATAGCACTAATTGTTTGGTGCTATCGATAGTATTCTAGCCGGACTCTATATATATATATTATATATATATATATATATATATATATATATATATATATAATGAAAAATATAATTGGATTGCATTGGAGTGTAAAATGGATTGATGAATTATCTAAAAATATTTGGTTTATTATTAAAATAAATATTTAAAATTTTGAGTGAGCTTTATAGTTAAGAGAGAGAAGAGAGAGATTAAGAAAAAAAGGAGGGAGAGATATTTGTCAGACAGAATTTTAAGTGGTTTAATTATTTAAAATGGGCTAATTTGGAATTCAAAATTGAATTGAGGTATAAATGAATTGAGTCATTCTCATTTCAGAATTAGATGAAAATCGAAATTTGATTCTCGTAAAATAAATAACAACTATCCGAATCAATAAAATTTTATTTCAATTTCAAAGTTTAAAATTGGTGAACCAAGTAAGTCAGAAATGTAACCCACCACAGGAGCAACCAACATTGTCTAGTGATTCAACTACTTTTAAACCCCACCTTTAAATCTCATAAATGAACTTTATCTCTTAGGAAGTCAGAATAAATTATCTTATTCCAAAGATAACTTATTCAATTTAAAAAAATTTGAGTTTGATTGTAAGTAAAATATTTATTTTTTGTTCTTTGACAGATATTGATATTTATGATTTTATAGAATAGCATGTTTTATCTATGAGATGATTTATTTTATCTAAGAAAATAGCTTAAAATGCCAAATATAGAATCTAATTTGAGATATTTTATCACACTCATTATTTTATAAATTTTTTGGTCATGTTTGTTGGAATAAATTATCACTGAATAACTTATTCGTCATAAAAAAAAAAAAAAATTATATGAATAGAGACAAAAGGATTAAATTTTACTTTTTAAAAAGTTTTATCATCCATACTTTAGTATGATAATATATCTCATCTATAAGGAGGTTCATCTTATTTCAAAAAATTGATTAGAAGTAAAATATGTTATTCCATTCTAAACATTTGATCATATTTCTTATTTGCTAAATACTATACTTTTTTAAGTAAAGTGAAAAATATATTCAGAATAAAATATTCCTGCATCCAAATAGAACATGGATTAGCAAAAATACAAGAAGAGAAAAAGCAAGGGAAAGAAACAATAAGTACTTTAAAGAAGTACTTGATTGATCCTTTTGAAAAACAACACTTTGATTTCTATACTAGTTAAGTAACCGCGCTTCGCTGCGGTAATTAAAAAATAATTATATATATTTCAAACATAATGTATTATATTTCGAAGTTAGAAATAGTTAGATAAATTACATTCAATTTAAATTTATTTTTTAAAAAAATATGTAATATTAAAAAAATAAGCTATATGTAGGATAACTGGTAATTTTTCATTTGTTCTCTCAGTAATTCTTCATTTCCTTTCTTTATTAGATGGGCCTGCTTCATCAAATCTACAATCAATGTAAATAATTTAATATTATAAATAAATTATAATTATCTATATAATAGTAAATGATTAAGTAGCAAACCAAATTTAGATTAGATATCTTACGTAAGTCGAAATTTCTTCGGATGTTGTATTTCAGATAAGTTATCCTGAGCTGCTCATAAAAATATTTGTCAAAGTTAAAAAAAGGACAAAAGACATATTGCTACAAATTTATTCAAAATACTTTTTAATATATAAAATAATAGTGAGAATATCTGGAAGAATTTTTCATATCTGGTGATTTTTTTGTAAATAAATCTTTATTGATTTGTTTGTTAGTAGTAAAGGACTGCAGTTCTTCTTCACATTTGATGAACAAATTTTATACCACTACAATGGTATAATGTAATTAAAGAATTCGTATTTATAGAAATCTAATAAACAGAGAAAGAGAGTACTTCAAATTCCACTACAATGGTATAATGTAATTAAGGAATTCGTATTTATAGAAATCTAATAAACAGAGAAAAAGAGTAGCTATGATTGTGTCAAAATCTAGCAATCTTAGGAACAAAAAAAAAAGATAGTGGTTATGACAGGAAATCTTAAAAAATCTAATAAAACTGAGGAATTTGTGAAAAATATTTCGGCACTCAACAATTTCGAAACATCACATCAATCAAATCAAATATCTTTATTTCTAAATCTGCATTTATGAATCTTGAAAATAGAAAAAGAGAGACCAATGATAGCAAATCTTGGGTAAATGTAGGAGAAAATTAGGAAAAAAGATAAAGCATTTATGATAGCAAATCTTGACAAAATATGGTATATAATATCTTTATTTCTAAATCTGCATTTATGAATCTTGAAAATAGTAAAAGAGAGTACCAAAGATAGCAAATCTTGGGTAAGAAGAATAGCGTATTTATGATAGCAAATCTCGACAAAATCTCTAGGCATTCATCATTTTTGAGAATAGCACATCAATCAAATCAAATCAACTATTTAAATACTATTTTTCTATAATAATCTTTTTATTTCTAAATCTGAAGTGATATATAATAATTTTTTTAGGACACCCTTTAGGGATAGAAAAAGAGAGTGATTAGGATAGAAAATTTGCAAGAATCTGACAAACTGACAGAATCTGTACAAAATATTTTGAGAATCAACATTTTCAAAACATCACATCAATCAAATCAAATAAGATATTAAAATATTACTCTTACAAAATCTTATATATAATATCTTTATTTCTAAATCTTTATTTATAAAAATCTTAGAAACAAAAAAAGAGAATAGCTATGATAGTAAATCTGTCATATAAGATATAAGATTCTAACTAATCTTTAAGATTTAGAAATAAGAGTAGATATGATAGCAAATCAACTAATCTTCTATATCTGGACTCAACATTTTCGGAACAGATTTTGTTGATTTTATTTCGGAACAGATCTGTCATATAAAAGTAGCTATGATAGCAAATCAACTAATCTTTTATATCTGAACTCAACATTTTCGGAGCATCACATCAACCAAATCAAATCAGATATAGAAATATTACTCTTACAATATTATATTATATATATAATATATATATATATATATATATATATATATATATATATATATATATATATATATATATATATATATATATATATATATATATATATATCCACTTTTGCTATATATTTTATATGAATAAATAAGAGCAATTCCAAATTTAGAAGGTCCAAGTATAAAATTCTAATCAATCTTAATCAGTTGATATTCTGCAATCATTGTTGAATTTCTAGTTTATTCTTTCATGACCAAAATCATATAAAAATAAAAAGGACTAATAATTCAAGAGGCACAATAAAAAAAATAGAAAAAAAAAAAAGGGTTTTAATTTCTTCTCAATCCACTTTTGCTATATATTCTATATGAATAAATAAGAGCAATTTCAAATTTAGAAGGTCCAAGTATAAAATTCTAATCAATCTTAATTAGTTGATATTCTGCAATCATTGTTGAATTTCTAATTTATTCTTTCATGACCAAAATCATATAAAAATAAAAAGGACTAATAATTCAAGAGGCACAATAAAAAAAATAGAAAAAAAAAAAAGGTTTTAATTTCTTCTCCAACTAAGAAACCAACAATCTCAAAGGTTGTGATAAAAAAATTTAAATAAAAATGTGAAATCAATTGAGTAGAAGAGAAACGCAATTTCGCAAAAAATTTTATTTTTTTCTTCACATATATTCGGAAAAAACTACGAAATACCTAATTTTGAATCGATAATAATAATAATAATAAATATGTTTAAAAAAAAATTAATATATGAAATCAATTCAAAAGAAGAGAAACCCAATTCAAATCTCTCCATCAATTTCGCAAAAAAAAACAAATATAAAAAAATACTCTTACAATATATATATATATATATATCTATTATATATATATATATATATATATATATATATATATATATATTATATATATTATATATATATATATATATAAAATTAGGCTAGAATACTATCGATAGCACCAAGCCATTGGTGCTATCAAGTTTTTAGCCGTTGGATGAAAAAATATGCGGTTGGGATTATAGTGGGCCCCCTACGGTTTACTAGGTGCTTGGTTGAATAGTAAAAATTTTAGGGGACCACTATAATCCCAACCGCATATTTTTTCATCCTAGGCTGAAAACTTGATAGCACCAATTGTTTAGTGCTATCGATAGTATTCTACCCGGACTATATATCTATATATATATATATTATATATATATATATATATATATATATAATATATATATATTATATATATATATATATATATATGGGATAATTGCCTGTGTACCCCTGAATATGAAGAAATATCTGATTTACCCCTCTTATTTTTTTCTTTCCAATATACCCTTCATACGTTCCACCGTTATTAAAAATACCCCTACCGTTTCCCTTTGTTAAGTTAACTAGGGTTAAACTAGAGTTAAATAATAATCGGAGTTGAAAACTATCAGATATACCTATTTTGCTCCGGTTTAGGGTTTAGGGTTTAGGATTTTTTAGGGTTTAGGGTTTTTTAGGGTTCTAGGGTTTTAGGGTTTAGGATTTTAGGGTTTAGGGTTTAGGGTTTTAGGGTTTAGGGTTTTAGGGTTTAGGGTTTTAAGGTTTAGGGGGTTAGGGTTTTAGGGTTTAGGGTTTAGAGTATATTTGAAAGGACAAAATAGTAATTACACACAGATAACGGCAGTTTCAAACGGTACACTAACAGAGTTTAACTTCAATGGTATTTTGGAAAGAAGTTGGAACGTAAGAAGGGTAGTTTTAATATTAGCCTTCTAAGAGGGGTAAATCTAAAAACATGAAAATTTTTAGGGGTACGTAGGAAATTACCCCTATATATATATATATATATATATATATATATATATATATATATATATATATATATATATATATATATTCCACTTTTGCTATAAATTCTATATGAATAAATAAGAGCAATTCCAAATTTAGAAGGTCCAAGTACAAAATTCTAATTAATTTTAATCAGTTGATATTCTGCAATTATTGTTGAATTTTTAGTTTATTCTTTCATGACCAAAATCATATGAAAATAAAAAGAAGTAATAATTCAAGAGGCACAGTAAAAAAAAAATAGAGAAAAAAAAAGGCTTTAATCTCTTCTCCAACTAAGAAACCAACAATCTTAAAGATTGTGATAAAAGAATTTGAACAAAAATGTGAAATAAATTGAGGAGAAGAGAAACGCAATTTCGCAAAAAATTTCATTTTTTCTTCACTTATATTCGGAAAAAACTACCAAATACCTTATATGATTTAAATATGCATTTATAGAAATCGTATTTATAGAACAGGAATCTGGAATACAAAGAGAATCTTATGGATATTAAAAAATGAGTAGGTATAATAGCAAATCTAGGAGAATTTGATACATTCTTCTATGCAAAATATTTGGGAATTAGTAAATATCACATGAAATCACTTAGCAATATAGAATATGATAGCAAATCTCCTAATATCACATCATTTTCACATGAAATCACTTAGCAGTATAGAACATCACATCACTTTCTCTTTAGCAAACAATAATATTATCAAGTAAGGATAAAGAGTAGCTATGATAGTAAATTTAGTAAATTTCATTATTGTTGATTAAATAAGAAATTATCAAGCAAACAATAATTATATAGCAAAAGATAATATACCATTAGGAGATGCAGGAGGTGGTTTTGTTGATGGCGCTTCTGGGGGAGGAGGTACTGCACCTGCAGAAGGAGATAACAAAAATTACATTAAATTTTTACTCAACACACACACACACACACACACACGCACACACACACAGAGAAACAGACTACATAAAAGATTCATTTTTACACAGTCCCAGATAAATTTGTTGTTCAACGTGCCTGTGGAGTTCTTGCAGACGCTGAGGTCGGGCGGGGTGTAGCCGCATTTCCGGGGGAAGTGGAGCATGTCAGACTGGGTGACATTGAAGGTCCTGAGGAGCGCCTGGTCGCCGAAGAGCGTGCAGAGGCAGTGGGCCAAAATGTGTTTTTTTTTAAAAAAAAAAAAATCAATGCTTATATGAAATCAATTCAAAAGAAAAGAAATTCAATTCAAATCTCTCCATCAATTTCGCAAAAAAAAAAAATCTTTTTTTTTTCTTTGGCTACAAACTGCAAAATATCCAACATAGAAATATCAAAGTAACCCCCTAATTTACCCTAAACCCAAAATTAGGGAAATTAAAGGAGAAAAGGGGAGGGAAAGTTTGGGGACGGGAGCTCGAAATTGATCGATCACCTTCTCGGGGTGGAGATAGACCTTGTCACGGAAGAGGAGGACGACCTCGGCCTCGTCGAGCGCGCGAGCCGCCGCCGCGGCCTCCGTGCGGGTGCGCACCACCCCTGCGCCCTTGCACGCGTCGAGGAGCTCCGCGTACCCGATCACCTCTCCGTCGCCGCCGCCGCCATACCCAATCACCTCTCGTCGCCGCCGCCACTGCCGCGCTCCTGTATGTGCCGTTTCAACGCCTCCACGTTCATCAGCCGCACCAGGCGCCGCGCCTCCGCCGAGCTCAGCGCCTCCTCCTCCCCGCCTCCGCCTCCGCCTCCGCCTCGCTCGGGCGAGGGGGCGGCGGAGGAGATGCGGCGGAGGAAGGTCGGGTGCTCCACCGCCACGCGAGAGAGCGCTCGGGGGAGGAGCGCTGAAGAGAGAGAGAGAGAGAGAGACGAGAGAGAGAGAGAGAGAAGCAGAAGGTAAGGAGTCCGAGAGCGGAAGAGAGAGAAGTGGGGCCCGCTTCGGGGAGCGGGAGAGAGAGACAGGGGGGAGGAGTCACACGGAAGAAGGTTCGGCAGTAGGATTAGGAAGAGAGAGAAAGAGGGGGCCGGTTCGGAGCTAAGCTCGGAGCGCACAATGCGCGAGAGAACGCCACATCAGCCAAACACGTGAGAGAACGCCGCGTATAGACGGACGAACGGAAAAATAATATTTGTTATGATTTATTAAACTGTAAGATCTTTACAGGTTAGAACTTAAAAAAGTCCACAGACTGAAACTATACATACTCCAAAAGTGATTAACCAAACAGTAATGTTTACAAAGATATATTATATAAGTTGCTTAATATAGATTTGAAATCAGTGGGGAAAAAAAAAAAAAAAAAAAAGCTACAGCTGAAATGTAAATTTTAAGTCAACAATATTCGGAGAATAGCTAGTGCTAAGATATTTTTCTATTATTGTTCATTTGATAGAAAATCATTGAACTTCAAACGATAGCTACATCAGATAATTTTTTTCTTTTTTTTTTTTTGTTTCTTTCTCTACTATAATTGATTTCGCCATCAAACATATCTCTTTCTCTCCAATATTAATTGATTTGGGCATCATACATAAAAAAATCTCTCCTATAATAAAGAAAAGGTAGCGGAAGCATTTACGGCCGAAAACAATTTTACCTCGCTCCGCTTGCAGGGAAACAAGAAGGCCAACATATTCGAATCTCGAAGCCAATCCACCACACAGAAAAGTGTACTACTAAAAACACTCCAGGCTCAATCATGAAGCTAACATGTTTACTAACGGCGAGACTTCGATAGATAGTCGAAACCAGAGTTTCAGTTACTCCAAAGATCCATACTCCACATTTTTGACACAACCCAGTTAATTAGACGAATTCGATAAACAACGAGTCCCTGAAATTTCTAATTTAACCCAAAAAAAGGCTCAAAACTAAGGGATATTTACACATTTACTATCTACAAATTTGGTTAGAACGTCGAAGCATATTATTATCCCTTATCCACCTACGACTCCAAGAAGAAGCAAATAGTTTCTTCATTGGCGCAATTATTCCTCCTAACTTTAACCTAAATCTTTGAGGTCACTGCTGTGATGTGTTTTCCCCTGATTTGGCGGCTCCGTCTTTAACTTTCTGAGCCAGGAAGTTGTCGCAATCGGCTCCTTTCACAGTGAACTCCATCAGAAGATCTTCAAAGAGCTTATTTAGGGAGTTCTTGAACATTGGCGAGTGGCTTCTGTGTCCTTCATTGGCCTTTTGGGCTGCCTTTTCAATGTTGCTTCCGACCTCAACACCATTTAGGTAAGCTTTGCATGCCAGCAGGATACTGCGCCCACAATTGCGAAAATGGCCCGCAACGAAGTCCTCGAAATGCTACAATTACATAAATTCCAATGAGTATGCATGGAAAATTGTCTTAAAAGCATTGAATGCTTGTGAAATATGCCCAAATAAATGCTTTTTAAGAACTATTTGAGAGCAAGAAGGCCTCGCACGAATGTGTGAGCCACTAGGCGCCTGTTTGCTTGGCTTTTGAAATTAGCTTCTCTACTCCAGAAAACCCCCCCAAAAAAAAGGTGTTTTGATTACAAAAGTTGTGGAGTTTTTGATATAGCAAAAAAGTTAAAATGAGCTTTCGGATGGAAGCACTAATTTAAAACTCTTGCTGTTACAACAAGAAATTACAGAGGAGATTTTTATAAAACAACTATTAATGCTTGTTCAAAAAACTCTATTCAAACAATACTTCGATAAAACTCTAGGCAAGACAAATAGGCCTAACTAAAGCTTTTTCAAAAGTGCTGTTTGGATATAACTGGTCAAAAAGTACCAATAGAATGTTCATTAATAAACAGACATTTTGAAGAGATTTAGCTTTTAGGTTCTAAAAGCTTATATTGCCTTCTTGTCCCAACCAGAAGCCCGACGACCTTCTGCTCGTCAAAATACCTAGTCAAGTAAAGAAAATAAGTTCCACTAGCTGGGTCAATAGGAACTAAGGACCATTAGCCGTATGCCCAACAAAACCAACAATTAAAAGGTGAAATCTCCAAATTGTTAGTTATGTAGAGTACATATAATTATTAGAAGTTCAGTTTCACTTCCCGCTCTAGTTAGAAGCTCCAAACCTTATGTTCATCTAACACTAAGCTTTTGGTTCTTTACGTGAATAAGCTTCTCAAGAAGCCATAGCAAACAAGCACCAAGGTTCACATACCACATGGCCCGCGAAACTATAGTAAACAGGTTAACCCTACATACCTTTGGTGGATTCCGAAGAGAATAGAGCATTGTCTTCAATGATAGGACGAAAGTGTCCTCATTGTATAACAGAGATTTCTCCTCCCCTTGAGGAGTGTTAGCCGAACTTGCATATCCTGGCTCATTGAAAAAGGGCTTAGCATTCAGAACCAAAGCCTGAATAGAGACCAGGACCTGCAGCATGGTCGAGTTTGATGGGCTCCACTTCTCACATCCGTGGCCAGACCATGTGTTTAAAAGGCTAAGGCAGACCTTGCCACATGCATACAGGTTTGGATTGAGTCGAAGCCCACCAGATCGGTAATGGACCATCTGGGTAAGTTCACAACAGTTAATTTTTGATAAAAAATAATAATAATATACAAACAACACTCGAACATTTATTCTTTTGCAAAGAAACCCTAATGACTCGTGTGCCTATGTTTTATCCTTTGTTTTTGTTTTTCCTCAAGTTATGCGGGATTGCTGGTGAATGGTGGATTGTTTGCAAACTAAAATTGATATTAATTCTTTTCGCTTCTTTGTTTTTCTTGGAAAAAGCAAGTTCACAAACTAACCAAGAACAACAAGAATAGAGAAATTGTATTGTAACTTGAAGATGAACTAAAATACAAAAACATAAACATGGTGAAAGAGGCCTAGACATTTTTGAGATCTGCCCCCTCGATGTAATAGTGCAATCGGCGCTTCTGTTGGATCAAAGTTTCCAAATGGGTTCTTGGCATGTGTCTATCATTTGTGTACATAAACAAAGAAAGCTAGTGACTGAAGCATGCTTTCTGGGCTACTACTCTTAATGCAGCAACACCACAAACAAGGACTACGCAATATTGTTTTCTCAATTTTTAGATTTTCTACTCCATTACAAAAATAAGAAAAATAAAAAAATAAAACACATAAATTAAACTGGAGCTCAAACCCTTGATTGCTGAGACGCATGTGATAGGAAGGAGGTCTGAAATAATTAGAACTGCTGAGAGGCATGTAATAGGGTCAATTGCACTATTAAATGAAGGGGGTGAATGTCAAAAATCAAGAGTTTAGAGTTTGCAAAAACAAGAAAGTTAAAGGGCTGTCCATGCATTTCAATGAAGATAACAGGAAAAAAAAAAGAAAAATAAATATAATGTATGAGGTCTATGTAGGAAAGAAAACCAACATACCGGTGGTGAATTAGGATAAGCAGGAGGAAAGTAGATGTCGAAGAAAAAGAGTCCATCATGATAAGGAGTACCAGCTGGTCCTACAATAACAGCCCTAAGAAGATCCATCCTATCCTCATAAATCCTGACGTATATTGTATCTGTTCAAAACGAAGATTGAAGAAAAAGATAGTGATTATATGAGACCATAATAAGAATAGTATCAGAAAAGACTTTCAAAAGACTTAGCACACAAAATGTGAATTACTAGTAACAAAAAATACTATCCATCATTGCCTGCGGTGATTCCCTCATTGTGAAGAACCGACGGATTTTTAAAAAAAAAATATATTAAATAAATTTTACTTATAATTACACTAAATTTTTATTTTTAATTCAATTAGTTTACATTTCATCCAATTATTAACTTTACTTCTATTCATTGTCAAATTATGTAATCAAATATTATTTAACTAATATATTGTATAAAAAAATTAAATATGATAAAAATATTTGGATATACTAAAAATATTGAAGGCATCAAAGCTAGCAATTTACATTTATAAATAAATGAAGACCTATATAATAATATATTACATTTTTTGGGGGATCGGGAATTTCGCCGGGTGGGAGTTGTATCCCTCTCCCAACCCCGTCGCCGGAAGCTGAGAAAATTCTGGCCCTATCCCCATCCCCACGTGGGCAAAATACTACCCATTCCTGCCCCATTCAGGGCGGATCGCCACGGGGACACGAGTCTACGAGCGAATAACATCCACATAGAACAATGAGCTTTAGATGCACAAACAATCCTTCTTGTCAAAGAAAATATTCCAAGATGCAACTTTATTTATATCTTTTAGCAACATCTTTTTCAACATTGTTGGTAATTTTGAGACAATACCTATTTTTCTTATATTTTATCCAACACTTATCATAACTTTTATCTACTTAGTCCATTTCTACCCCTTCTTATCACATTCGGTATATACTTAATCCATTTCATTTGCTTTCTTCCTTATCAATGTTGCCTAGGGCTCAATAGAACCCAAAGAAAAGTGAAGCGAATAAATGAGTGAGGTTCTGGTCCTTTGCATGGGCAAAAAATAGCAAGCTTATATCAACAATGAAATATCACAGCTAGGTCCAAAGTTATGGCGCCCCCACAATTTATCTTTCCTAAAAAAGGAGGTTGGCCAAAAGAAGGAGAAGATAAGTGAAATGTTGTAGGCATCCGAGTCCTACTACTATAAATCTAAATAGCACTCAGCAATCTACATATGGATGACCACTGCATAATGTAGAAATGGTATGTGGGTGGTCACACCACCATGTTCTAAATAGCACTCAGCTGTCTAAATATGACGACCCTCTGCCTAATGAAAATATGGTAAATCAGTCCAAATATGTTTAACAATTTAATTGTAGAAATTATTTATAATTTAAAAAATATGAAGATGACTTTAAAATGAAGAATAAAGGGATAAATCATACCAAACAATTAAACATAACTAAAATTCGAAAGTCACAAATCATTGACAACCAGACACTATCTAAATAAAACTATGAATTCCCATAGCCTTAATCCAATGTGACCACACCCCTTTAATATGGTTGTGTGGGCCCCACCGATTTTTCTTAATTACTTTTTCTCAAATTTGCCAGGTTTCTATTTTTTTCCCCTTTTTCTACCTTTTCTTTCTTGTTGACTAAAGTTAGACAGTCATCACCATGAATGCTTCCTACTGCCCGATGAGTCGTCAGACTCGCCATTTCTTGTACCCTCCCCTTTCTTTCTATCTCCATCAATCTCTCTTTCCCTTACCTTTCGCTATACCTCTCTCACTCTCTCCCTCTCATTCACCTTTGCCTTCTATCCTGTCATCATTGCATCTGTGGAACCCCGCGATCCGGCCGCATATTCCGTCGGTCCAACCCGTCACCGTCACATCCTGTAGTGAACCTAACTCACGCGTAATAGTAGGATACCGATGGAAAGTGACATAGAGGAATCACCTCTATGAATTAGGTAGAGCTCCAAGCTCATTCGAGTGTTTTCGGTACTAAGTTCAGCGTAAAAATGAGTTTTGGAGAAAATACCATATTGGATCTCAGCCCAAATTGGCCGAAAAGAACAATCAAAAGAGACTGTAGATGGGCGTAAAATGTATTTGGAGCATTTCGGAATGATTAGAAAAGGATTAGAGCGTCGTGGTGCAAAAACGAGCACTTCGAGGCGAGAAAAATATAAGCAAATAGCTCTCAGGGGCCGGACCCTAAAGGGGCGGTCCGGACCTTGGCTAAAGAGACCGGACCCTGGAGGAGCGGTCAAGACCTTCTTTGCAGGAAAATCTTGAGGAAAGGTTCAGGGACCGGTCCATCGGCGCGTAGCCCTCAAACCGATCGTTCGGGGACCAGTCCGTGGAAGGTGGATTGGTCCGTGCGCGGTCTGGCAGCCCAATGAAGTCAAAGTGTTATTGTAAATTTGGAAAGTTGGGTTTATAAAAGAGGACCCAAAACCCTTCACCCCTCAAACCGGTTACCCTTTCACCCATTCCTCCCTTCCGCACATTCTTTCTCATCTCTTTTTTTCTCTAGCAAAGAGAAAGCTCCATTGTTGGAGGAGGGGAGGTGGTTTTGATCTCCTCCAAGGCAAGGAAATGATGGAGAGCGTCAAAGAAAAGCTCTAGGAGGAAGCAGAGATTTCTAACCGCGTTTTGGTAAGTAGCAAGAGAGTGAGTTTTTAGGGTTTTGGAATTTTTTAGAGTTTTGAGTTTTGAAAAGAGATATTTTAGGTCACTTATAGTTTCTAAACTATTTTTCTAGGGTTTCTTAGGGGCCGTTTGGTATGGGGATGGAACGGGGAATAAGGGGGATATCCCCCTTATTCTACCAAACGCACCTGGAATCATCCGGTATTGCTTATCCCAGTACAACTAGAATAAGCTGGTACAACAAATTATACATATTATTTTAATATTTTATTTTTTACCATTTTACCCTTATCCCCTCACTTTATCTCTTCCCAATAACAAAACTCTCTCCTCTCTCTCTCTCCTCCCCCCCCTTCCCACTTCCCGAGAGCAATCAATGCTCCCTCCTCTCTCTCTCTTTCTTCTCAATTATCTCCCAACCTTTCTTCTCCATTAAAATTTATTATTTAAAATTAATATTATAAAATTTTAAATCTTAAAATTAAAATGTTGAAATTTTATATTTTAAATTTTAATTTTAATTTGAGAAAATAAAATGTTAAATTAAATATTATTTTTAAATAATATAATTTAATTATGATTATAATTTTATTTTTATTTTTTTAAACCATTAATCCATTAATTACAACGAGAAAAACGATTTTTAAATAATATAATTTAATTATGATTATAATTTTATTTTTATTTTTTTAAACCATTAATCCATTAATTACAACGAGAAAAACGATTTTACCAAAATTTTATCACATAATAAAGCTCGAGGGCAAAAATTTACAAATATTTAACAAATATACGATTTTTGCAAATTTTAAAAAAATTTTATGTTAAAAATTTATTATTTAAAATTAATATTATAAAATTTTAAATCTTAAAATTAAAATGTTGAAATTTTATATCTTAAATTTTAATTTTAATTTGAGAAAATAAAATGTTAAATTAAATATTATTTTTAAATAATATAATTTAATTATGATTATAATTTTATTTTTATTTTTTTAAACTATTAATCCATTAATTAAAACAAACTAATTAGATTTTAACAACTTTTATCACATATTTAACTCTTGAGGGTAAAAAGGTAATTTATCCAACTTAACCTCTTTATTCCTCTTATTCCTCATTATTAAACCAAACACAAAATCTCTTATCCCTGGAACCATCCCAAACGCTTTTTCGCTCTAGTTCCGTACTTTATACTTATCCCAGGATTAGCTAGTTCTACCTTAACCCGTTTCCAAACGCACCCTTAAAGATTTGAGAGATCAATCTCCTCATTTGAAGGAGAGGCTTACTAAGATGGGGGATGTCACCAAAAAGGTTGAACTACCACTTGCTCTTTTACTTTTCCTTAATTTTAAAACATTATTAGCAAGTATTAGAGGTTTGGATGTACGTTGGTACATGAGCAATTTTAGGATTTAACCTTAAGTAGAGTAAGAAGGGAAAATCAAGATTTGGTCTTGTATGTGTGTAAATATAGAACCTAGATGTAGGCTTATCATGTGTGGCATTAACTTAGGAGGATCCTAAGATAAAATATAATCAAAAGAACTCAATGATTTCAACATAGAGTCCGAGAACTCTAGGTTATGTGTGGCAAGGGATATTTAATGTCCTCGAGACATGGTGGCACCCTAGAGTTGGTGGCACCCTAGAGTCTTAAACTTAGGGTATTGTGTAAAGAAAGTGTAAGCAAGAGAACAAGAATTAAATTGGTGTCCTTGGGACATCCTAACTATTATAGAGTTACAAACATAGGGTAAAAGAGAAAAAGATAATAAAAGCTTCCTGAAGTATTAAAGTAAACGGGAGGATAACGAAAAGTTACGAGCATATTTCGACTCTCTTAGTGTTTAAGTGTCTGTGTGCTTTTAACTCATTCACTTGCAAATTCGAGAGGGTTCCACGCATAAGTCAACTCTCCATGAGGTTTGTTCTAAAGGAACACAAACAAACGCAAGTAGAGAGGGTTTCGCGCAAAAGTCGACTCTCTACGAGGCACAGTTATGAAACTTAAATCATAAAATGATAAAGTGACCGAGAGCGGTCGGGCTATAGGTGACCCATAAGTAGCGAAATAGTGGCCGCGTTGGCTTAGTGGCCTAGTGTGTTGTAGAATGGTAGTATAGTGATATGTGTATGTGAACTAGTAGTGTAAAAAATTTACTTGCATACTTGTGTAGAATTATCTACTTTAAATATTGTTGGCTACTAATGCATACATTGGACCAAGTGGTGTAGAGCATGTTTCTCTGTGGTTGAATCCACTGAGAACTATTCGTAATTCTCACACCCCGTGGTTTACATCCTTTTTGTAGATCCAGGTGTCACCGGCGAAGCGCAAGATAGAGAAAAGAACGTAGATCTAGGTGTCACCGGCGAGGCGCAAGATAGAGAAAAGAACCCAGCAAAGTAGTGGACCTAGAGAGATCTAGAGTTGTTTCATTTTGTATAGAGTGAACATTTATGTGTTTTAAAAGAGGAAAGGAAAAGAACATAATTGTATTAAAAATGTATTTGATTAATCTAGTTTTACAGTTTCAACTTTATGCAATTGTATTTATAATTAAAGTTGAATGTCTTAAAATTTAAGTTGCACTCTTATATTCATATATCTCTTCATGAATGGTGTATGCTTGAGGTGTATCACCGTTCCTTTCAGATAAGGAGAGGTTATGCCCGATTGGCCGGTCTATTCATGCGCCCGCATCGACCAAATTGGTAGTCTCGAGGTGTGACCCATCTCTTCTCCTCCTGCGGTGGGAGTGTGAAACTCACTGATCAAATAATTAAGTCACAAATAATTATTATTGTTGACTTTTGATCCAATGATCAAAAAGTCAATTCTAATAATTAAATATTTTTAATTTTTTTAAAAATATTCTACCTCAGCATAAATAAATGAGTTTTTTTAAAATTTAGTCTCTTTCTAACGGAGTTGGATTTTATATTTAAGTTGGAATAAAAATTAAATAATAAACTCTATATTATATACATAATTGTAAATAATATATATATAATATATATGTATTCGAGCTGTTATCGAGCCGAACACGAGCGAGCTAACCCCAGCTCGTGTTCGGCTCGTTTATTAAACGAACTGAAAAAAATCGGCTCGTGTTCGGCTTGTTTACTAAACGAGCGATACGAGCGATTCGATCTCGAGCTCATTTCGAGCCGAACACGAGCTGGCTCGCGAACAGCGAGCTGGATTGCCACCCCTACCTGCGGATGGCCGCCGGAGCTCCAATGATGCACCCATCACCGCCACTACCACCGCCGTCATCATCTCCCTACTCCCAAGAGCACTTCTTTTTGGGTTCTCGGATGAGGTCGAGGATCACATCATCTTCGTCATCAAGAACTTTCAAAAGGTAGAGCCCTCCAAGGTAACAACAACAAAAAAGCTACAAATCTCCAACTACTATCTAGGGTTCTTTGCCTTTACAGATTATTTTTTTCATGATGTTAATGTAGTCCAATGTCTACTTACTAATAAGCTTGTTTGATTGGTAAATGATATCGATGGTTAATAAATAAATTATGTTGGATATTATTTCTCAAAACGAAAATTTAGGGTTTTGTTTCAAGATGTTTTTCCTGAGGGGCTATGAATCTTCTTTGGTTGTATAGTATGCTTTCGTAGGAATTTTTTTTTTTTTTTTTTTTTTTTTGAGAGAGAAAGGTAGCATGCTACCCGCTTCGTTTATTTTTTAAATAAACTTAGCTGGAAATGTGAAGCAACTAGGCTTCGAACTCGCGTCACGGGTATCAACCACCAGGCCCTTTGCCACTTGCACTAGGGACGGTTGATTGCTTTCGTAGGAATTATACAAGGAATTAAGTATCCATCCGTGCCTTACGGCACGAAGTGATACGTATCGTGCCACAAATTAGGCGGCATGGTACAAGGGGGTCTCTCTTGGCCCTCTTGTGCCGCGATACCCTCTGAGTATCGAACGAGACAGAGCGATACCTAGAGAGTATCACGATACGTGCCGCTACGTGCCCACACAGACACTTTTTTTTTTTTTTTTTACTTCGATCTTTTGTATTTTTTGATTTCTTGCATAGACCTTTATCCCTCTCTCATCTATTTTCTTCCTTTCACTTCTACATTTTCTTCTATTCTGCGCTTTCTTTTCTTTCCTCTCACATCTCTTACTCTATTTTTTTTCTTTCTATTTTTTTTCTTCCCTTTTTTCTCATAATTTTTTTTTTCTTTCAATCTCTTATTATTTTTTGATCACTTCAATCTTAAAAGAAAAAGTAAAGAAATAGTAAAATCGAAAATCTACTTATTAGGTAAGTCAAGAAATTTACAACTTAAAAATTTTTTTTTCATATATTTAGAATATATTTAACTTGTAAAGTTTCTTTTATAAAAAAATATGAAATTATACAAATTTTTATTAACAATTTACAAAAATCTGAAAATATATCCACTTGATTTAATCATTATATGGTCCATTTTAAATTTTTTTGAGTGGATTTAGTATTTTCCGCGAGATTTAAGATATTTTTAACTTTGAAAATTTTATTATTAGATTTAGAAATATAAGAATTCTAATAAAATCAAAAACTAAATAGAAGCAATTGATATTTAAATTTGCCTAATGTATATGTCATATGGTTTAGTGTTAAATTTTCATAAATAAATTGCATAAGTTTTCTTATTTAAATTTAAGAAAAATTAATTTTCTTGGATGAACTTGCAAATTTTTCATAAAAATTTTAGAAAAATTAATTTTCTCAGATTTATATTTTATAATTTTTAAATTCTAAAAAATAAAAGATAAATCAAAAAAAAATTTAAAAGTTAATCAATTTTTATTATTGCTTAATTTATTCATAGTATGGTTTATTATTAAATTTTCATGGACAAATTTTATAATTTTTAAAAATTTATAGAAAAAATAAATTTTTTAATTTTCATAAATATTTTATAAAAATTTGAAAATGTAAAGAAACTATCAGTGCACTTGGGGTCTCATTCTAGTTTAGTCTAGTCATCATATGATCCTTCATCGAATCAATACAAACGGATCTTGCAAATTTTTATAAAAATTTAAAGAAAAAATAATTTTCTCTATGAGTTGTAGCTATATTTAACTTCACCTATAAAAAAGATTACTACTATATTAAGCTATTAACTAGTAAGTTAGTAAGCTATTATTGACATTAGATCAAGAAAAATCAATACATAACCAAAATTTATAAATATGACTCTAAAACTTTTAAAATAACATTCTAAAACCTTATTGGACAGAAAAAACTAAAATAAAACCGTACCAAAGCATGCCACTAGGAGGCTATGCGTGCCCGTCGGCACGCAAGCATGCCATGTGTCGGCACGCAAGCGTGTCTGTGCCGTATCGTGCCAGGCAACGACCGGCACACCCCCGTGCCACGGCACTTTAATCCTTGGAATTATGAGTAATTATGAAAAAAAAATTGTGACCTTTAAGGTGTATAAAGATGTATGATCCTTATTATAACCAATAATCAATGTTGTGTTCATCATGCGTAATTTGTTTGGTTCTCCTCTATCCCATCTGTACGACTATGAGATCGATAAATGTTGCAAAATATAGATTAAACTAGCTTACTTCGCAATTTAATATTTTGAACAAGAAAAGAATTTTCAAATTAGGTTCATTTTTTGTAAAGAATTTTTGAAATCTTTGTTGAGTGTTCCACACCGAAAAGGGGAAGAAGTTTATCTCTTTGTCGCTCTTTTCTTCTAGCCTCTTAGGCAAAGATTTAAGTGTTGTGGCACAGGGTCGTGCCAAAAACTTGCCGACACGGTACGACACAGTGTGTGTCGACCAGTGCCAGTGAGTGCCGATCTCAAAAAATACATATGTACCGACATATAATGGCATGAAATATTTATTTTCTTTGGTAACAAAATTTTCTAATTATTTATTATGTATTTTTATCAAATCTTTTGAACTTTATTGAGAAATTACTTAGTAAATTAAAGAAAAGAGAGTTTTGAGCTGTGCCATCGGCACAAGTGTTGTATCGTGCCGGTATCTTGTTGACACAATACGGCATGGTGGATACGGACCGTACCGATAGATACTTAAATCCTTTCTCTTAGGGTGATTTGGTGGTAGATGTGGGAGAAAAATAGGATTCTGCGAGTGTTTTTTTTTTTCTCAATTTGAGTGGGTTTTAAGTAGTAAGCTAGATTTAGTAGTTCATTTCTTTATTTTGGATTAGGAGAAGGATGAGATTTTGTGAGTGGATTTTCAATTTCAATATTTTTAAGTACTAGAAATTCAATATTTGTTTTGATTAATTTGCTTGCTGGAGCTTTCAGACTGTATGGTGGTTGTTACTTTTGGGTTGTTTTATTGATGGCTTTTGCAACTATAAATAGTTAACCAGAAGTGCTGGAAAATTCAAATAAAAAAATGAACTTTTGAAGGAAAAATCAACCAGCTTTGAGATTATTTAGAATTCTAGAGCTCACAAAAATGGTATGGAAGTAACCGTTATATTCAAATTTTGAGATATTTTAGAAAGTACTTGATCACTAAACTCAAGGATATTGCAATCCTGATGTTGTATCAAGCTAGGTTATGAATTGGGAGTAAATTCACTGTGCCCCTGTTTGAATTCCTTCTCACTACCACGAAATCAAAGTCAGGAATCATGCAATCCAAATGGCCAATTCCTTATCTGATTTTTTCCTATGTAAGTTTGGCTAATCCCTCTATTGTCAATATTTTATCGAGCTGAATTTAGTTCTTTCTAATCCTATTTTAGTGTTGATTAGTCTAGTTTGGTTGAAATTTTTATTCACCCTTGCCTATCTCTTGTCGTTCCTTAGGTGTTCGATGAAATGCCTTCCATCTTTGGTGAGCCAAATATCTCTTAGGAGTAATTTATCTTCATAACTCAATTTGTCCTCTAAATACAAGATTTATTACAAGTAATTTATCATAATTTCAGTTAAATGGATGTTGAGGTTTAATTTATTTAGTTTTTCATTTTAAAAGATCAAACAAAATTTGGTTGTACTCAATGACTACCAATAACATACTTTTGAATTCAAAATAAACCTCAATTTGATCAACTTTAAATCTAAAAATCATCTAAAGATGCATTTTAGTAATGTAGTTCAGTTGAAAAGGGAAAAACTAGGTGCTAGTATTCAATATCTTATATATCAAGATTGTGAGGCTTCGGATGATTTTCAACAGGTAATAAATTTTGTATAACATCTTTCCTTTGTTGTTTTCCTCCATTTATTTTTGCTTAGGTTTGTCTTTCAAATATGTTTTACATGTTTACAATTCTATCTTTTCAAATTGCATTTGATACGTGATTGTCAACCTTGATTAATCTTGGTTTTAATGGTAATAATATCTCTACTCATTTGATCCATTAGGCCAAATTTTTATTTATTTAAATATCATTTTATGAGTATTCTATTATATATTGTTTTGAATAGAAAATTTAATGGATCATTTTAAAGAAATGATGTTAAGAATGAAATTTCTAAAGTACTCATTCTATGTGGATAATGCTTTGTCTTACTTTTTTTTAGTGTGATTAATTATTACTTCAAATTTTACTTGTTGAGATTCATCTCTTTCTGTTTTGTACAACTGCTTTCAAGAGGAATAGGAATTATAATTTCAAAATTAATTTACATGCAACTTGAATTTGGGTAATAGGCAATGATGATGGAATGAATCATCACCATGTATTCAAAGGATCAAGCATGGTCCTGGATTTCATAGATTGATAAGGTAGCTTTGCATTGGGTTATATGAGGTCCCACATTTCTCTTCAAATTTATTTTGAATTCTCACTAGAAGATTTATATGGCAAGGTAGCATGGAAGGCCACATGGAAACAACTGCAGCCATTGATCCTTCGCAAGAGTTTGATATGCAGCTGAAGAGAGTAGGAACTCTTTCGTCCGTCAATTAATGCTGAATTCAACAATTAATTGAGCCTTTGTTTGCCCAATAGCTTCTAAATTTTTTTAAAATGTGATTTTCAATTCTGGAGATTTATTATCACTTTTAGGTAGCTTCAATGGGGATTTGATTAGTTATATTTTTGGTATTAGCCTATTTATCATAATTGATTTTCTACTTATTTATTTTTTCTTTTGTATATTATTTTAACAAATTTACTAAGCAATGAATATTTAAATAGAGAACTGGTCACTAAAAAACTTCTTCCAGAAATTGTATTGATTCTGCTTTTGGTTATATTAAATTATTCTACTGTTGATTATAGGCTTTTTTTTCTTGGCCCATTGTTGATTGTAGGTCTATTTTATAAATGTCTTTATTAAAGTGATGAACAATATTAGTGGCATCTATTTGTTTGTATGAACTAGCGTTTTGTTTATACTTTCTATTAAATGACTTAAAATAGGTAGTTTGTTAAGCTGGATAAAACTGATTGTAGCCGAGTATATTCCAAAATAAAAGAAAGCCGGTCTCAGGCTTCAAAAACAACAGAACAACAGTGGAGACAAAAGGATTTTCTGTGGGTTTCATTTTTGCTTCATACAAAGAAAGCAACACTAACTATGCTACAAAGTTTGTTTTGGAGAACATAAGGTATCTCTTTTCTGCTAAAATCCGGCGCTAGGTCTGTAGTTTTACTAATTAAGCATTTTTTTCAAATATTAGTTTAGATGTGATAACGGTTTAATTAGTATCATATGATATACGAATCAAATGATAAGATCCAACTTTAAAAATGGGATGCAGAATTATTCCATGATGATTTTCCTGTTTCGTTTTGCTCAATGTCTTAGCCACCCTCAGATAGTCCAAAGAGTTGGTATTCATCATATTTCTATCTTTATTATCTGATGCTAACATATTTGCACAATTGTATTACTATTTGTGTCTATATCTTAGCTGTCATGGACGACACAAAAGATACAATACACAAAAGATTGTTGATATTCAGTCAATGGTGATTTTATTGCCTTTTCATCTGTATTTGTTGATTTTCAGTCGATAGCAATTCTGTCCCTATTTTATCGCAATTCATTCCATCTTTTGATGTTATAAATAGAATGAAAATATATTCATACTGCATATATTTGTTGTTGTATACGTCATTGTATCCAACTAAGAGGTGTCCAATTGAACAAATACAAGTCTTTGGGGCATTTCTGATTTTTGAGATTATCTCAGAGTTGAGTCATGCTTTTCTTCTTTTGAGATTTGATAAAGCAACGTGGATGGCCAAAGGCAACAGTTGTAGCTAGATGCTCTTACAAAATTTTGGACAAAGAAAAAGAAGAACAGAGGTAAGGTTTTTGTGTGATATATCAAAAGCAATCTAAGGCTGTTACATTTCTTCACTTTTTATTGTTTTCTTTAGAGGTTCATTGCATATTTGATTGGGCATATATTCTCTAAGGCACTTTTTACCTCTATTGATGTTAACTTTGTAGGTACCTATTTGCAATTACTATCAATTCTTCATTATTTCTTTATTTATTCTTCTTGCTTATTTTAATAGGTTGCGAGCTAATACCTTGCTTTGTATTTAAAGCTTCTAGCATACATATGGCAAATCTGCATCAAATGCAACCTACAAATTTGCAGATAATGATAAAAGAAGTTTCTGTTTTGTTATTTAAGAACTTACAATAAAATATAATTCTAGATTCTTCGAAGAATTCTTTGAATTATGTTAAGTGATTCCAATGAATTGATAAACTTATAGATCACATTCCAAAAAACTGATATACAACATTAAGAACTATATAATTCTATTTTGTTATTACTAGATGATGTGAAGTCTCTATGTATGTAGTTTATCAATGTACCTGCTGTCTCTAGATGCTCAGAAGAATTTGTCCAAGTAGAGACTTACATAAAGGAAAATCGAAGTTGACAAAGTAATTCTCTGGGAAGGCCAAAAAAAAATCGTTTTCTATTCCTACTGATTAGGGGGTAAAAATAGCAAAGTTGTTACAACTAATTCTCCGTTCTATTTTTGCTTATTTTAACAGCTAAATAAGTGGCACTTATATGTTAGTTTATATTATAACTTTAATTTAATTTGTATTCAGATTGTCAAGATGAATTTAATCATTATTGTTTCCTCAGAAGATATTTCAAAACACCTTTTCTTCTATCATCGAAGAAGAAAATTATGAGCAAAATTATTAAGTCTACTCTTTTTGACATGACAATCGTATTAACATTTATATGCACTGTCATTTTGTAATTTGTAAAATATTTAATGTCAAGAGTGTAGACCATTCTTAAAGCTCAAGTGATTCTTGATTAAATAATATTGATGTAGTTTATTTGTCTGTCTGTTATTATCACCACATAAAATGATAGTTGTTGCATGCCCATTATTTCATTTGTGGGAATCTAAGCGTCATGAATACTGACACAGGATACGGGACACGGGACACGACTCGGACACGGCGGCTCAGTAGCTTCCAAAATATTAGGACACAAACACGTCATGATCATAGCTGATAAAATATAATATTATTAATATAATAATATTTATTTATTATATATAAAATATAAATTTTGGTAAAATATTGTTATATTTCTTATACGAATGAAAGATAATAAAATTTTTATTGATAGTTCATGTATTTTAAAAAAAAAAAATCTCCACCATACATAATTTATTTATATTGTCTAAAAAATATTTATATGTACTCATCAAAAAGCAAAAATATTTATCATCTTACATTATATATGCATAAAAAGATAAAATAAAATAATATATATACTTTTTTAATTGTATGCGTTATGGATCGACATCAAACGCACGTCCAAAAAGTGTCCACATCGGACACGAGTCCGACACGGACATGCGAGTGTCCGACACGGATTTTAGAAGTGTCCGTGAAACATAGGTGGGAATGTATTGTTTTCAATTAATTTGTTGTTATTAAAGGATTTTATGGTTTCAATTGGAAAGTAATAATAGATTGCACCTACTACAGATATAGTAGATTCGCTAATCAGTTTATTCCAATGCTTCCTACTATTAATCCTAAAAATCAGTTCATATGGAAGAAGATTTTCCATCTTACTTCTTCTATTTATTAAATAGGCAATGATGATGATGCCATTTTTCTTCTTTGTACTTTGTAATTTGTTTCCTTTTTTGATAAAATAAATGAATGGCTTGTTGCCTTAGATATGAAAAGGGTCAAGTTGTTGAGTTTGATAGTAAATGAATTTGGCAATTGAGGTAGAAATAAAAGAAATCCAAATTTTTGCTTTCTCCCATTGGGGATGAAATAACTTCGACTTCTTACTAAGTGTTTCATAAGACTATTTTAATTTATGCATCAAGTGGGAATATTATTTTTGTATTTTTTTCTTACATTTTGTTTTCTATTTTCTTAATATATTACTTATCTTTAGTTTTACAATAATATCTACTCACCGTAAAGTGTGTGTCATTGTACTATATCAACTAAATAAATTCGAAAAGGATATGTCTTTGATCCCTTAACTATTTTACAGTATTGTAAGACATTATGTCAAATTCTCACTTCATCAATACCTACCCACTGCAACGCGCAGGCCACTACACTAGTTTTCAATAAAATATAATTTAAAATAATATAATTTAAAAGTTGCACTCAGTGATAAACTATTACACATGTTAAAGTTTCAAGAAACTTATTTAATGAAAGTATGTATCAAATTCTTTCAAATAAAAAGAGCACCTTATTTAATGAAAATATGTCCAAACAAATAAATAATCAAAATAGTCAAGAAGATTGCATATATCAAATTTGCTAATCAAGTTCTTGAGTAGATATCATAAACAAGTCATGCTAGACATACTTATGCTAGCTTAACATGCAGGATAGTAGGTGACGCACTTCTGTGCTGATTAGGCAATGTCAACACCAGAAATGAATGCAGTTATGTGTACCAATCAAGCAACCATAAAAGCATATGCGGCCACATATAAGGGTATATGCAACACTTTTTACAACAGTACCTACGAGTCTCCAAAAACTGAATATCATTATGGTCTTCTAGCCGTATTTAAGTTCTAATCTTATCTCCAGAACTAGATTGTCTAGAACTAATTTACAAGAATCGCATAAGAATGCCTATGAAAAACATGACGTGCTTATCACACTGCTGAATGTTATTGTAAACTCAACTTTGTGCAATGCAAAAAAATATGCACTAACCTGGTAAATCTTTCTCAAGGATCTTCAATTCATGCTGAATTCTCTTTGCCCAATCCTTTGACGGCTATTGATAAGAACTCATCATTTTAATTCAACGAGATATTGAAAAAGTCAAAAAGAAGCTAGAGATGCTCATGTCATTACCTTTTGATATACCATGAAATTCTTGATATTTTCCGGTTTGCTAAAATAATGATCTGAATGCTCACAAACGGTATCAAACTGCTTGAACGCTCTATATTTCACATCGATTTGCCCTGTCACATCAACTAGCTTGTTCTTACTAAGCAGGTCAACCACATGTTGCTTCTGCAACCATGGTACAGGTGCCTCAATACCAGGAGGAAGATCCAAGTCGTCAAACTTAGCAGCCAAAGCGGAGTTGAAATCATGATCAACTGGCGCATCATCATACTCATCCTCGTCATAGTCAGCTTCATCGTAATCATATTCTTCAAATTCATAGTCTTCAGAAGAGTTAAGATCCATTAAGCTAGGCTCAGCTTCATAGAGAGTATTTGTACTCGGGCCCGCAGTTTCATCAACCAAAATCTCCTAAAATTATCCCAAAAAAGAGTTTAGAATGGTGCATAAGACCAGTAACGAAACCAAATTGGCATGCTACGAGTAAGATGATGAATATTCCATAAAACATGAAAGACAGAGTCTCCAACTTGCCACTGTATGCAAATCTTTAGAATATCCGACAGGTTGCTTATTCTTGTGATCGGATATGCTGTCACCACTGACATCAACTTCATCAGACTCCTCACCCTCATCAACCGGGATAACTTCATGAGTAACCAACTAACAAGCCAACAGTGATAGAGAATTCGTAAAAGTGAATTTAGATGTTCATCTTTCACACAGAGAAAAATGAGAAAATGAAGACCTACAGGGCGAAAATTAATCACAAACTAAGAGAAATATCAGAATGCAAGTATTAAAAGAATGTATCACTTAGAAGTTGACTGCAGCTATCTTCAAGAAGATGACAATGAGTATGCAATATAATCTTGCTATAGCCCTTTAAATGCACTATATCAGTATATATACATTTGAATTCGGGAGATGAAAAAGATACCATAGAAGAGAAGTGAAAGCAGAGCACGAAAAAAGAAAAAGAAAAAAGAAAAAGACCTTAAGTTATACTGAATAAACACCTAATTATAATGTACAGGATAGTTATTTGCTAGTTGCTACCAAAAATCAGATGTACTTTGCTGTAATAGAAACCAAACTCATTTTTGGTAAATGAGCTGCAATAGAACTTTGATGTATTCAGCAGATAAAAACTATTAATTAAAAGCATCAAAAAGAAACAAATGATAAAATTGAGGATGCAGATAACACAATTAAAACCCGATAAATAACAAGTAAAACTCAGATGAGAACCCAAACCTTGCCTAACTCACATTATAATGCATTTAGAAGCTTCCTATGGTGTCAGGGCATATATTCATTTGTATATTATAGCTTAGACTTGAATCCGTTCACCAAAAATGCAAATTACATTAAACATAACCTGCTCTACATACAAAATTAGGCCAAAACAGTTAGCTCTTGCTGCCTAATTCCCATCCGCAAGCTCTATGTCAAAAATTCTGATGGCTGGATGAAGCTTTTGGAGCTAATAATGAATATACATCCCTGATTTTTTCTACAAATGTTAATTCAGATCGCATTGGCTATGCACTTAACTCCAAAGAACATGGTGACAGACTACCACTATGCCACACGAATCTCTGAAGTCACTCATCAGAAAAGATTCCTCTAAAAACCCAAGGAAATACGATAATCTATTTCTCATATTGATATCGATTAATCCCTGTGTTCTCCCTAGCAACATCTTCGTAATGCTGCGATTGAGGCTTCTTGATTTTAATCTGGAAGTTCCACAACAATCATGAGCAGTTCTTCGATCTTCTCATCATAACAACTTAAAGGATTCAGCTTAATATACAGGCATCTTTTCACGCTATGTAGACCTAATGGCAGCACTAAGTGTATCTTACGCGAACGACTAGGTCCACAGAGGTTAAAAAGATTCACATGGCTTGCGAAATTTCTGCCTTAGTCTAACAAAAATTATCTATTGATCCGAAAAGAAGGAAATTTTACTCTTAAATATGTTATACCCTATTCTATGTTTGTTGTTTTTCTCAGCCGATCCCTACATTGAATCAATGTTTGTTTAATCAAAAAAATAGTCTACTAGAACTAAATTACGGCAAATATCGTTCAGGATCAATAGCAGCAGATACTCGGATCATCTCGATCGGAAATTTAATTACTCAATTACTCAGACTCAATACTTCCAAATCAGATCAAAACACCATACGAACCATACACGCATATAAATCAGGATTTGTCGCAAATTAGGGAGTAAAAACAACGAATAATTCAAAAAGAATGCGATCAAACAACTCACTTGGCTCCACTTCCGCTTCTGAAGGCTCGAATCCGGGAAAGAAGAGTTCGCCTTGAAGTGATTAAACCTTCAATGCACAACAAAAAAAAAAAAAAAAAAGACACCAAATGATCAGTCAGAATCATCATCATCGAACAGCGATCGGAGTGCGAAGAAAGGGTTTCTCATACAAACCCTAATTTGGAGGCGTTGCCACCGTAGTTCGAGATCGGCGGCGGCGGCTCCATGGCGGTGACCAATGCCGGCGCCCAAAAGAGGCGGGATCGGAGCCGATCAGAGCGGAAGGGGTGGGGAGGCGGCGGAGGTGGCGGCGGCGGAGAAGGCGGAGGAGGGAGTCGAGACGGGATTTGAAGGGATTTTAATAATAATAATAATAATAATAATAATAAAGAGGGAGACGAATGGGTTAGGAATAAATAAAGCGGAGGCGAACTTCCTAATTTATGAAACATCCGATTTGAAAAAATAAATAAATAAATAAATAATCTTTTTTTTTTTAGGAAAATACCCAATATTTGAGAAAAAAAAATAGCAAAATACCCAATATTTGAATTCTCAAAGAATATTTTTAGATTATTATAATTACAATAAGGTGGTGCAAGCAAATTTGTCAAGTAAGATCATCCGTAAAAAAATTATTGTATTCGTAAATTATATGGATGCAGAAAGACGAATAGATTAGCAATAAATAAAGTAAAGGGAAACTTCGGAGTTTGTGAAACAACCGATTTGAAAACGAACTTTTATAGATTTTTCTTTTTCTTTTTTTTAGCTAAATGCCTGACATTTGAATTCTCAAAAAATAATTTTAGATTACTATAATTACAATAAGGTGGTGCAAACAAATTTGTCAAGTGAGATCATTCATAAAAAAGTTATTATATTCGTAAATTATATGGATGCAGATAAAATTTACTTATAAACTTTTGAATAGTCGTCACCCTTCTCCGTAACCGTTTCGGGTTAGTAAATGAGTAAGAGTAGTGCTACCGGTGCATCCCTGTTTGGGGTGTATATCATACACCCCAAACAGAGGCGGCTGGGATTAAATTCCTTTAATTGAGGCAACTAACCCTTTTTATTCTCACACCCCTCTCTCCTACTCATCCATCTCTCTAAAACCCGCCTATTCTTGCAGCATTGGAACTCTCTGTTTCCCCCCCTCTCTAAAACGATCTCTCTCTCTCGCGTCCGTCTCCTCTCTTCTCTCTCTCTCGCGTCCGTCCCTTCACATCTCTCTCTCTCTCTCTCTCGCTTTCGTCCCCCCTCCTCTCTCTCTCTCTCTCACTTCTCGTTCCTGACTCTCGCATGCTTGGGGCATCTCTCCACAGTTGCTCTCTGTTGCCCCTAGGGCGGATATCTCCTCGCATGTGGCTCAAGCGGTCGTAGGCGGCTCAAATTATCATGTTCTCCAACCAAAAGCTTCGAGAATCGTAAAATTTCTGTAAATTTGTTTGTTTTTGAAAATTTTGGCTATTAATTTTGTGATATTTAGGGTTTCCACACTATAGTTGCATTTGTCTTCGTCGTCCCTATGTTTTTGTGACCAGGCAACTCAGATTCACTCTATTGAACTCCACTAGTACATGTCATTTTGATTGTATATATATATATATATATATATATATATATATATGAATAGGGTTTAGATGTTGGTAATATTCATCACAGTCACACACATATGCACATAGATACGCTTTATAGATAATGCATGTGATTTAATTGTATTTGTTTAAATGGTGTTCATGTATTCATTGCAAAAATAGTTTAGTGCTAGGAGATCAGTTTGTAATATAGTAGTACATTGTTATGCGATTAGATCTTAGTTTTTAATTAGCTATACAGTTTGAGTTTAGTTTTTTAATTAGTTATATAGTAGTACATTGTTATGCAGTTTAAAAATTATAATGTTGTTCAATATGAAATATATATTAATTATAATATAATCCTACCCTAAACCCTAAAGCGTAAACAAATTAAAAGCTTAGCTTTTAGTGCTGTAAGGTATTTAAGTTGTATATATGAATGTGCAACATATATTAATTATAAAGCTCAAAACTTAGTTTTTAAGGCATAATCTTATGTGATGTTTATGGCTTAGGATTTTAGAGTTTATAGTTTAGGGTTTATGATTTAGGATTTATCTTTGAATTTATAGTTGTTTGAGGTATCAATACAATTATATTTGAATGTGAAATATGTAAATATTGCAACTATACACTCGTAGTATATAATAGTATAATGTTATGCAGTTTTTAATTATTTTTTACTGCTATGAACTTAGTTTTTTAGGCTTCCTGTTATGTGCTGTTTAGGGTTTATGGTTTAGGGTTTAGGGTGCTCTATGTTTCTCTCTCTCTCTTTAAAACGATCTTTCTCTCTATCGCTTCCGTCTCTTCTCCTCTCACTCTCGGTTCTCGTGGCTGACTCTCGTGTGCTAGGCGCATCTCTCCATCGTTGCTCTCTGTTGCCCGTAGGACGGCCATCTCCTCATGTGTGGCTCAAGCGGTCGTAAGCGGCTCAAATTACGTGCATTCTCTGGCCAGAAGCTTCTCAAATTGTAAAATTTTTGTACATTTGTTTTTTTTTTATATAAATTTGACTATTAATTTTATGATATTTAGGGTTTCCACAATATCGTTGCATTCGTCTTCGTTGTCCCTCTGTTTTTGTGACCATACAGCTTCAGATTCACTCTATTGAACTCCACTACTATATGTCATTTTAGTTGTATTTATATAATATATAATATATATGGATAGGATTTAGATATTGGTAATGTTATATCACAGTCATACACACATCCACATATATACATTTTATAGATAATACATGTGATTTAATTATCTTCGTTTAAATGATGTTCATGTTTTTTGTAGTGCACCGGCTTCGCAAAATAGCAAAGTGCGGTTGAATTACTCTGAATATGTCCAAAATATTATTAAGAATGAGTTCGGGGTGGTTCGGTTCGAAGCGAAAGTCTTCAGATCAAAAGTGAGTTGAGAGTGTAGTGGGCTGAAACTTGGTGTTTCGGTTTGAACTTTAGCCAAATTGGGCAAAGTGCAACGAGAACATGTTTTAAAGGTGTTTCCCAGAGTGCATGCAAAATTTTAGGCAAAACTGAGTTCATACGGTGCGAAATTGCCTTAGAAACGGACTCTAAAGGCTAAATGTGCAAAAATCTGCCTAAGTGCAGAAATTTGTACTGGGTACGGGTACGCCATTTTGGGTACCGATACGCCATATATTTGGTGCTGAAAATTACATGGGGTACCGGTACTCTATTTAGAATACCGGTACGCAGTGTGCCCGAGTGCAGGAAAACAACCAGAAAAATTCTAAGTCCTTGGGTACCGGTACTAAATGCTTAGTACCGGTACCCCATGCAAAATAGGGAGTTTTCCAGCCTCGGATTGGAGAGATTTTGTGCTTGGGTACTGGTACCCAAATCCCGTGTACCGGTACCCAGTGCCCAGAACTCTGGGACAGTGGGTGGGGGAAATACACTTTCAAGTGGGGGGCATTACGGTAAATTCACTCCTACCTACAACGCTAACCACCCCCTGACATAAACCCAGAACTCTCCCTCTCTCTTCTCCATCTCTCTCACTCTTCAACTCTCTCTCTCTCTCTCTGCTTGAGGTAAACTAGAGAAAGAAAAGAAGAAGGAAAATAAGAGGAAGAAGAAGAAGAAGAAGCTTGGAGAGGTGGCAGTGGGAGGCTTGGGGTTGGGTTTTGATCTGCTAGGAGCCTGGGAATTTCGTGGAAGGCTTCAAGGGAGCCATTCAGGGGGTGTTCCAACCCTTTTCTCTCTCTCTTTTGGTCAAGAACCCAAGAGAAAGGTAAGTAAGAAATATAGGATTTCTTCTTTTTTTTTTTAAGAGTTTTTATGGGTTCTAATAGAGATAGAAATGATCTCTTATGGATAATTCCCTTTTTAGGAATTTTCTTGGAGAAGAAATAGATCAAGCCCTTGTTCTTGCAACAAGAACATCAAGGTGGGGGATTCTTCTGAAAATGGGTGACCTCTCCCCTTTGTCTTTTGCTTTTTGATTTTTGAAGCATGTTAGTAAGCATGTTAGGATAATAAGATCATGTATGTGGATAATTAGGGTTTAGCCCTAAAAGAGGATTAAGATTAACCTAATATAGGTTATGTTAGCATGTATAAATAGCAAAGGATTAGTGTAATGTAATTATGATAGGGTACAACCCTAGAAGGAAATATATAAATGTATTATGAGGAAAATGCTTGATTGGTATAATGACCTAGGAGAAAATTTGGTCGATTTAAATGGATATGAAACTAGGAGAAAACCTAGGTTAAAGTTGTAACGAGTGGCATGAAATTTAGGAGTTAACCTTAAGAGAACGAGTGGCATCGTTTTAGGGAATAACCTAAGGTTGATTGATAGAGTATTTAACATAGAGTCAAATGAACTCTAGGTTATGTGGAAAAGGAAAAACATAGAGTTAATGATACTCTAAGCTAAAGGAAAAATGCAAATAGAGTTAGTAAACCCTAGGAAGAGGTTTGAATGCATATGGAGTTAATAAACTCTAGATAAATAATGGAAATGCAACTAGAGTAATGAACTCTAGGTTTAAACTCTAGGTAAATGATGAAAATGCAACTAGAGTAATGAACTCTAAGTTAAGTGAGGCATGAAAATATAGAGTTAATACACTCTAAGCAAAAAGGGAATGGAATTAGAGCTAATGAACTCTAGGATGAATGTGAAATATGAAATAGAGTTAAATGAACTCTAGGTTGAATGTGAAATGTGAGATGTGAGATAGAGTTAATGAGCCTTAAGCAAAAGGCAGATTGAAATGAATGGTGCACTTGAGACATAATGAACCCTAAGGTTATGAACATAGGGATAAGAAAAGAATGAAAGAAAGCTTAAATGGCTAAAGAACTAAAGAAATTGCCAAGTGGCAAGGTTATGTGTAAATGTGAATGAACAAGAAGTTCAAATCTAAATTGATGTTCGTAACACCCAAGCTATCCTAGAGTAAATAACCTAGGATAAAAGAAGAAAGCAAAAAGGATATGTGTGAACGGCGCCTCTAGCTTTGAGACCCTTCCAAGGGGAATCAAAAGTGGTACTCCTTCAGAGGGCCGATTAATTAAAAGCAAGTGTAAAGTGAAAAAGAAAAATAAAAGAGAAAGCATTAAGGCATGAGTGCTAACGGGAGGTGCAGAACGTGTTTCGATTCCCGGAGGAAGTGTGTGAGCAAGATTCAGCTTCTCGGGTGGATGAGTGCCAAGGTGCTTTAAACTCATCTGAACCAAAGTGTAAAAAAAATGCTTAAGAAGCAAAAGAAGCTAAAGGCTTAAATGAATGAATGAAAGAAATGATTAAAGAAAAGTAAAAGACTACGTAATTGGGCCGAGAACTACGAGGGGGGGCGATGCTTGCTGTGGGTTATGGATTATATGGATCTGAATATGGGAAAAATCACCTAAAGGGGGGGTGAATAGGTGAAAATAATAAGCACACCAAATCGTTGCGTAAAAATAACCCAATGCGGAAAATAAATAAAATACGCAAGATTTACATGGAAAAACTCCGTCACAGGAGTAAAAAACCACGGGATCAATAACACGGCGAAATTCACTAGAATTAAAACACATACAAGGTGATTTACCGTAAACCTACGACTCAACTTTTTCCATACGCTCCTAGTTGATCTTCTCCGCTCGCTCTACAACGCCCCTCGAATCCACGATTTGCGTCCAACTTCGAATCCACGAAGTCCAACGTCGAATCCACAACGTCCAACCGTATCTACAGTCTTCACCAATGCGGCACACCTCGATTACACGCACGCGCCGAATCCACGAGAGCAGTCACACCTTGAATCCACAAGGCCACGCGAATCCTCGCGCCGATTCTAGATAGATCGTTGTTTTGTTTGGTGATGATCCTCCGAATACTTAGATCAAAGATAGACAAGGAAGTACCATCTAAGAATTCTTCAATTTGATGCTACGAAAAATAGGTGTTTTAAAACCCTAGAATCAAATTGAACAATATAGATGAAGAAACATAAATTTAATCGTGTTTTCCTTTCTTCTCTATATTTGTGAATTTTTCTAATTTTACTTAATCGATTTTTCGATTAATTCACGGATGTTCTCCACTTCTAAAAGATGAAATCATGGTTTATTTATAGGTTAGAAACTTTTGGAAAGAGTTAAGAATCAAAAACTGACTTAACAGAATTTTTTCCGCACGACGGTCCGGACTGAAATAAGGCTAATCCAGACTGTCATCTTTTTCAGAAGATTTTATGAAAAAACACAGTTCGGGGTCCGGACTGAAACAGGGGAGGTCCGGACTGTTCATGCAATTCTGTAGAAATTAAGGTTCGGGGTCCGGACTGAAACAGGGGTGGTCCGGACTGGAAAATCGCATGAACTAAACTATGTTCGGGATCCGGACTGGAATGGTCTGATCCGAATCCTGAACATCCAACTTATCCAGTTTTTGATTTTTATGCAATGAAAACTTATCCAAGTGTTTCTAAACTACTCAAATATATTCGGATCATCAAAATTATTTAGTTCAACATACCTGATCATTCCGAATGCATTCTTCTTGAGATTGATGTAGTTGATCCACAGTTCTTCATCTTCAATCTTCAAGACTTATATCATTTCACAAAATACGCCAATACAAAATCCTTAACAATCTCCCCCTTTGGTGGTTACGTGACAAAATAAAAATTCACTTAAAAAAGTTCTAAAAGATATTTTTGTTGCTATCACCATACAACAAAAATTTACAAGTAAGATCCAAATAAAATGAATACAAGAGATAAACTCCTAAAACATATTCTAGACTTAGACGTTTATACTCTCTGCAAAAGAAATAATTCTTGACAAAAGAAATCGTTAGATACCTCAAGAATTCAAATAAACAATTAGAGAGATAGAGTTTATACTCACCATGACATTAATTATTAGATATGTATGAAAAATGTAGCAAACAAAGATTCACATATCCCTAACCATCAAAAATCCAAATGTCATGTCAAAACACTTAACAAGTTAATAAATGTGTCAGTTATCAAGCAACTTGTTAATAATATTACATGCCCAAATAATTAGTCAAATAGTTAATCGGGGTATGTACTCAAAGTGTTCAAACTTACCTTTACTTCACCGTGCAAAAGTTCCAACAAAGTTCCAACACAAAAGTGTTGTCAATGTATCAAAGCAAAGTAAGCGTTTTCAATGTTCCAAGTACTTACTTACCTACTTACCTACTTTCCTACTTTCCAAATAGTTGCCATTGTTCTTCTCCCCCTTTTTGTCACAGGAAAGTAGCCAATATTACAATCAAGGAAGATAAAGTTCATAAAAGAAAAAGAACTAACAGGAAAAACCTGCAAAAGAAACTGTTAGAACACGTCAAAAATATCACATAAGTACACAGTTCCCTGATGAAAAGAACTCGTTTAGCCCAGATCTGAACTATCAGAAGTGGTGTAACTAAATTTATCCAGAATTCCTTTGAGCATTTTTGACATTTTTGCGCACTCTTTGTTCATACGCTGTAAGTCCAGTGACATTCTTTCTTGTTCTGCAGCGAGTTTCCTTTGCTCGTGATAGATGGATGACATAATTGTACCATCCTCTACTGATTCTTTCTTAGTCGATGAAGAAGGTAGTGAGGATGCAGATGGTGCATTTCTTCCTTCAGTCCATGGAGATTCCCTAGGAAGAGAATGTGCAACGGCAAGAGGTTTATTAATGTGAATTCCACTCCTTCTTGTGTTCTTCCGTCTATTGATTAGTACTTGTGGCTGGGAATTATGCACGCTTGTTTGGATATATGGTTTACTATGTTAGCGCTTAACCTTGCATGTGGAATGGACTATCTTATTGGGACAATGTGATTTATCCGGTTAGTGGGTACTACTTGAGAATTTTATGACATGCATAGGTGGATAGTGATATTGATTGATGACTTATTTTATCTTTTTCGTGAACACTTGCATGCTTGTATGGACATCTACATAGGTCATCTTTTATTGCTACATTATCATGTTGGAACTTGACTTAGGAGAAACCATGTTTGCTTCTTTTCTCCCTATTTCGTTAGTCAGGTGATTCTTGTTGCTCGGATTCGAGCAGGGGTTTGGGATAGTGTAGCCGGGGCCTGGATTGTGGGATATTGCGGCGACTGCGGATTTTGGGCGGTTGGCCTGTCACGCCCCGGGTGTAAACCAGAACCTAGGCTCGTCAACAGATCCGCCGTGCATACGAAATTTCCCATGTACACGAAACGTCGGTAACCTGCTCAGATATAAGATATACAAAAAAGGGCATAATACAGAGCTGAACTAAAAGAACTACATAATATCTCAGACTGGAAATAAAAATAAAGCTGTAATAAATACAATAATCTCCCAGCTCACCAAAAAAGTACAACCAGCTGGCTAAAGCCAGACCAAAACTAAAAGAAAAATACAACAGTCTGAGTGGAGGGTACAACATCTGTATAACAGTAACTCTCAGCCTCACAGGAGATCTATCTACTCAGCGATCCCCTTACCTCGATCAGCTGCCGATGGCCCAGCAGCCCCCGCAGAAGACTCTGCCAAACAAAGAAAAGAAAACGAAAAAAACAACAATGGGGGTGAAAACCACTGGTAAACCAGTAGCCTCCCCCTGTGGGTAAAGCCTCAAACTCCGACATACCTACTAAGTCTACCAGAGACAAAAAGGAAAAAGGAAAGTGGTAAGCAATAAGACTGTTGAAATAGGAATTTACCACTACTATGCCTCTAAATGTAGTGCCAAAAGGAATGACTGTATGCATGCATCAGAAACAGTATCTGTCCAAATAAACCCAATCTAGTCACCAGTAAAAACTGGTAATGCCTGCTCTGCTGTCGTACTCAAGAACTCAGTAGGGGACCAGCACACATGGCTTGAAATCCCAGTAAGTAACAGACCAGCACACATGGCTCGGTGATAAGCCTACATCCGGAGTGGCACTCGAGGGGTGCAACCCACACGAGTCAAGTAACCAATGTCTCACAAATATCACAATATAGCAGGACTGGATCATGACTATGCTCAAGTGGAAAAATCCATCCACTACAGAAAACCCAATCCCAATCTGATGCAAAGATCAACAAGACTCAAACCCAATCTGATGCAAAGATAAACATTCGGTCAACCGCCTAATGTCCGCGGTTACCGCAATACCCCACAAGTCCACAATCTGATAAAATAGACAATATCCGGTCAACCGCCTACTGTCCGCGGTTACCGCAATCCCCCCACCAATCCACAATCAAGTACCACCTGTCCCAGACTCCAAGGTCCCGACTACACTATCCCAAACCCCTACTCGAACCCGAGCAACATGAATCAAAAGGCTAAATGAAAAGGAGAAAAGGAACAATCATGGTTTCTCCTAAGTCAAGTCCCAATATGATAGTGTAGCAATAAATAGTGGCCTATCTAGATGTCCATACAAGCACGCAAATGTCCTCATGAAAGATAAAAGAAAGTGTATCAAATAGTAGCTCCACATGTGTATCAAATAATAGCTCCGTATATATATAACCATCATGCCAAAATCACTAACCAACTACACTTGTCTATAATCCCTGATCCATAATAAATCATCAAAGTAGTACCCGCATATAAATATGTCATCCTGTTCCATTTAATCAACTTCCATACAAGTCTGTGTGCTAACATGGCATACTAACATATCACCACCATAGTATATCAATCCCACAAAAATATGCCAATGATTAATCAGGATAATTTATTTAAGCATGATTTCCAATGGGGTGCCAAATAAATTAGAGGTCTCTCTAATAGTCCTAGTGAGTAAATCGCAGTAAGAGGTAAGCAACAACCACCCACCTGACGCGCAAATCCAAGTCCACAAAACTCCCCAACTGTAACAGGGCTCCTCGCTGTCCAACAACTATCCTCGCAACGCCTAAAATCCGCGGGTTACTGCAAAACAACTAGACTCGGCATAAACGGGCCTTCCCGGAAACAGCCTTTGCTGTTTTGCAAAACAGCACAGAAAAAGGGGGGTTTTCACCTGTGCGCAACCCTCAGAAAAATCCAAAAAAATTACGACTGCAATCCTCACAACAAGTAGATCTAAAACGAGTACTTATACGCCCCGATCTGATGCTTGTAGCCCAAGATAGAAAATAAACAAGCCCATGCTGTCCAGAAAATCCATCACAAAAAATGGGGTCAAATGATGCCTCCGGAACCGTACCAAAAGTCCAAAACGGAGCAAAATGATCAAGACAAAAATCGAAGCCTTACCTCTCAGAAACACGTTCTCACAGAAATCGCCCAAAAATTCCTCCAGGTTGGCGCTCGGGAAATTTCTGACTGAACTACGATGGAAACGGACCAAAAAATAGAAATCGTCGAAGCGCGCCACGTCGCAGAGAACTCGCAGTCGGCAACTCCAAAAATTCCGGAACTCCCTGGAGAGGTAGAGGACAGAGAGGGGAACAAGTTCTTTTCAGGTCACTCTCTCTCAATCTCTCTTTAGAACTCGAAAAAATAAGAGAAAGGAGGGAGTGGTGGGCTTTTTATAGCCCACCAAACATTCGGGCGCACCCCCGAAATCGGGTGCCCAAATGGGCCGCAGCCCAGCCCACAATCAGCTCCCGGATTCACCCGGGCGCGACACGTGGCCCCGAATAGGAAACAGCGGCGCCCGCGAATCGGGCGCCGCCGCATGTTCCCGCCCGAACACCGCACCAGCGGCGCCCGCCAATGGCGGGGCGCCGCGTGGCGCACGTGGGCGGCGCCCCGCCCGCCACGCGGGCGGCGCGCGCCAACCACCGCCCGACACTCCCGCGGGTCTTCCGCCACGCGTGCGTACGGCCGCGGCGCCGCGCTCTCACGTGCGCCACACGCGTGAGAGCCGGCGAATCTGGGGCCGCCACGTGGCGCGCCCCGGTCCACGCACCGAGTTGCTCGACTCCGTGGACCGCGTAGCACGGACCCGCCAATGGCCAGCCGCCACGTGTCCCCGCCGGTCCACCGTGCACCAGCGATCCTCTTTCGTGGACCAGATTGCGTGCGCCGGCCAATCCCAGGCCACCACGTGTCACCCGCTGGTCCACGGCTCCCCCCCGTGTACCACTTTGCACAGAAAACTTCCGGGTGTCCGTTTTTAGGCGTTCGGACTCCGAAAAATACAAATAAATAGCCGTTTTCAAGCGTTTTTTCGTGCTGAATCCAAATACGGCCTCCGTTTAGCCTAGATCCACTCCAAAATTCTGACAAAAGCCGTCGGAAGCCAGGCTTGCTCCCAAATCCTCACTGGGTCCGTCCAACGTGTCTATTTGACATGTCACGGCCCGACACACCAATACTAGGTGTTCTAACATCACGGATCACGAAAAAACTGCATGGGAACCTGGGCCACTACATAGCTGAATATCGGTTGTGGGTCATGATTGTGGATTGTGGGGTATTGTGGCAACCGCGGATATTGGGCCGTTGACCGAGTGTCGGTTATTGGACTTGATTGCGGATTTTGGGTTATTGCGACGACCGCAGATATTGGGCGGTTGACCGGATGTTTACTTATGCATCAGATTGGGGATCGAGTTCCATTAGTGGAGGGATTTGTTCCACTTGGGCATTGTAGTGATCTAGTCCTGCTTTTATGATACTTGTGACATTGTTACTTTCCTCATGTGGGTAGCTCCCCTCGAGTTCCCTTCCGGAGCGTGGGGGTCAGGCAGTTATGGAGTTTTGCTATCACATCGGTGCGGCTTTACTTGCTCGATGATGAGGGTGGCAGCAGGAGTTTTGCCATCACATCGGCGCGGCTTTACATGCCCGATGATGAGGGCGGCAGCAGACAGTACCAGTTTTTACTGGTGGACAGATTGAGTTACCGGGACGGTTTTGGGTTACTGAGGCATACATATGGCTATTCCAGTCTGGGACTGCATTTAGAGACATAGTAGCTGCATTTAGAGGCATAGTAGTGGTAGTTTTCTTTTTCAGCAGTTTTATTGCTTACCACTCTTCTCCCCCTTTTTGCCTCTGGTAGACTTAGTGGGTGCGTCAGAGTTTGAGGCTTTACCCACTAGGGGAGGCTACTGGTTTACTAGTAGTTATCACCCCAATTCTTCTTTTCCTCTTTTCTTCTTTTTTGTTTTGCAGAGTCTTCTGCGGGTGCTACTGGGCGTACAACGGCGGATCCAAGAGAGAGGACAGCTGAGTAGATAGACCGTCGGCCTGACAGTGAGTTAGCTGGACTTGTATCCCCTTTATCTCAGATGGTCGTACTTTTATCTTTTGGGTTTGGCTTTAGCCAGCTAGTTGTATCATTTTGGTGAGCTGGGAGAGACACTTGTACTATTATTTACAGATGTATTGTATTTTACTTTCAGTTTCAGTCTGAGATGTAGTAGTTTTTAGTTCAGCTCTATTTTTATTGCTCTTTTATTATATCTCTTATATCTGAGCAGGTTACCAGCGCTTTGTGTACGCGAAAAATTTCGTATGCACGGCGGATCTGTAGACGAGCCCGGGTTCTGGTTTACACCCGGGGAGTGACACTTTCGCCCCAGTTGCTCTTCTCGAGTTCATTCGTATCCTTTTCGCAATTGCTTGTCACTTTAAAATAATTTTTTTTCAAATGGACGTGAGGAGTGCATTTTTAAATGATTTTCTAAATGAGGAACTTTATGTGGCTCAACCGAAAGGTTTCATTAATCATAAATTTTCAAACTATATTTTTCAATTGAAAAAGTGTAGTAACCATAATTTTTAAAAATCCAAATTTAAGTTTAAAATAATTTTCAGAATTATTTAAATAGCAAAAATGGGCAATTAGTGGGTCAATAGTGGCCCAGAAATGTCGACTTTTGATCGGGGTCTGATCTGGAAAATCCGAGATCACCATTGCGATCGTCTCATCGAAACATAGAAGTTTCATATTCATATGTTTTCGATCCGACAGTCGGATCTTCCAGAAATCAGAAAAGAAGCGGATGGGCCCCACAACTTAAGTGCATAGTAAACCTTGTATTTTAATTCACCTTGGATCACTAGTGGTCAAACCACTGTTTTAAATTTAAACATAGGAGTATTAGTAATGGATCCTAGCTAATTTCGATGTTCTGAGCGCAATGGCACTGACGGATTTCGCGTTTGGCGACCCGGGTGCATCGAAGTGCGTGCAAAGTGCCACTTTTCGACAAGCTTTATGGCCCGAGATTTTACCTGAGCGTCAAACGAACCAAACAAATACACTACTTGACAGGTCTCGACGAGCCGGACGTCGTGGCGAAGTCCGTTTCGCAAAACGATGAGCGGATTGTCTCGAAATGCATAAAAACCATCCAAAAATGGACTAAATTGCAAGGAAAGCTAATATTTTATGCACCATAGTTTAAGGGACTTAATGGTCAGGGTGTTGGGTGCATTTTGCAACCCCTGATCAGGTCTTGGATGCTAAGTTTAGGTGTGAACCAAGCTTGGGGTTATTTTGCATAGGAATCTAGTATTAAATTACTATGACTCTTGGGCTTCTTTGATCCATTCTCGAGGGGTCAGGGGGGGGAGTCCGAGGCATCACTTGACCATCTGCATCTCCCAAACTAATTCCCGAAGTGCTGGGTGGCTGGGACATAAACTCCATTAGAAAAGAACTCGAGAGAAAGAGAGAGAGAAAGAGAAAGGAAGGTTGGACCAAATCTTTACCAAGTTGGAGTTGAAGTTTCCTGTGGTGTTCCACAGTACTAGAGGAGCATCTGGAGGCTTACTGAAGTTGCGCGAGGAAGAGGAAGAAGGAACCCGGCTTTATCCTTTCTTCCCCGAGCTCGGCCAAGGTAAGGAACTTAAACCAAAGGCCTCTTGCACCCGAGACCACATGCAGTAGGTTAAGAAGTTCCTTAGGAGGATCCCTGCAAAGCCCTAGCCTCCCATGCAAAGTGCATGGCCGGCGGGAGAGTATGATGGCCGGAAACCTAGCCGAGCTCCGCCGCGAGAGAACTCATGAACCGCTTGACCAATACGCACCAAAATTGGGGTGCCGAGACTGTAGAACATGTAGATAAAATCTACAAAGTTTGAGAATTTGTGGTTGAGCCGTTTGGGAGAAAACTTATGCCCTAGCTTTTCGGTTTATTGCAAGTTGGCCGAGCCTTGTGCTCCGGCGCCGGCGAGCTTCTCCGACGCCGGCCACCTGCCCAGAACACTTGCTGGGATCAAGGGGAGTGCAACCATGCTGTTGCATGGCTTCCATGCATCATGAAAGTCATGATGCCATGGATGACCCGAATTCAAGCTCAATCGCGGCCGCCGGCGCTCCGGCCATCTCCGGCCTGGGAGGGTTGGTCGGGAAGTTTCCTGAGATGGGTTAGAGACTTTCCATCCATGTTGGAGAGCTCCATGAAGTCTCTGTAAGAATTCACCATTAGAGGTGAAAAGCTCAACTTGAGCTCTTCTCCTCCGCCGCGCCGCCGCCGTGTTCTGTGCCGGCCACAAGCACAGGAAGGATCAAGGAGGGTTTTAGCACCTGTTGGTGATTTTTATTTGGTCCCAGATGCTTTGGCTTACTGGTCACGAATTTCAAAGCTTGGACCTTCATCTTCTTCCTCGGGCCCGGCCAACCTAGGGGATTTTGGTGGCTCCAGGTTGAGGGGAAGTGTACCAGGGACTTAGTAGGTCATGTTGCTCCAAGAAAATCCGCTGCAAATGCTGTAAAGGTAGAGATCTAACTCATATAATAGCCTATGTAGTAGTTTACAGATTTTGCATGCTATATGTTTGATAAAATGCCTGAATGAGAAAAAAATGGGAATTTGGCTGAGGTATAAACATGAAAGTTGTTGTAAAACATCCCCTGAGCTCAGTGCTCACTTCAGATCAAACTAGATCTGTGTGGATGTGTGTGTAGTGCTTTGTCTAAGTGTTAGAGAGCAAGAACTTGGATCTGGTTGATCCAGCCACTTTGGACTGAAAATAAGGTGAGCCCTGTGATCCTTGCAGTGTCCAGAGACACTTTCATATACAAAGTTTGTCTGTTTGACGATCGGATTAAGAGTTGTAGTGTAATCGACCTTTTTAAGTAATGTTGGAACAAAACGAAGTTCTGGGCTGTTGGCGAAGCCGTGACAGTGTATTCCTGGCTAATTTGGGGTCACTGGACGCGATGCTCGCGTTAGAATTAGTGTTTGAGGTCTCTAAGAAATAAATTTGCAATCGGGCTAAGAAAGAGCATAGTTTATGGGCCGAAGTTTGTCTCGGGTTCCGTGCTGTCGTAAATTGGTGAGCACGGTGTTCAGCAAGATAAAAGTCACCTGCTGGAAGTGACGGTTCATTAAAATTAATTTTCAGTTAAGAAAACGAGCGAAAACAGTGCTCAAAATAGCATTAAAAGTGGGATTTTAAGAACCCTAGGGGTCTAAACACAAAATTAACAGCGTATACTGTTTAGTAAAATGTTTAATTGATTCCTAAGCTTTTCGTTAGGAATCCATCGGCTCTCGTTGAGCGGAAATCGGATAACAGTCCGAGAATCGGCAAAATCGTCGATTTTACGGTATCCGGGTGGCAATCGCGCAATTTGAGAAATTGCGACGGTTTCACCAGCCGACTGTTGAGTCCCAGTAGAATCTGGTTGAGCCAGCGGCAAGATTAAGCCTGAGTTTTTTCGGAAATTCAAAAAGGGAATTTTGAGAGGGGCAATTTGGTAATTTTACCAAAGATTAAATGAAAAAGTTTATGTTGGTCTAAGAGTGATTGTCAAACACTGAGGTTAAATAGTTAAAAGGGTTAAGTTGATTTGAATTAAGTTAGAGTTAAAGTTGATCCCTGATCAATATGTTTGATTCAGGTCTGTCCAGTTTGCATCTGGTTCTGAGCATGCTGTCGATTCAGTTTAGTCGCCTGCGTTTTGACAGGTGGGTTATCTTCGGTCCGGGCTTTATCATTTCGGCCCTCTGTGTACGGTATTGGTTGGATCCCTGTTCTTGTAGCCTAGTTGATATTTGAGCCTGCCTCCCTTTTGTTCAGTTTTAATGTGTTTTCAATCAACCCATGTTTTGTCTCCAAGCATCGCAGAGTCGCCGGAGTCTATTCTTGTTTGATAGGACGAAGGCATAGCTCTTCGAGGTTTGGACATAAGACATGTTTTCAAAATGTTTTCCTAAAAAGATTTTTAGTTGCATGATTGATTCTCAGTTGCTTCCAGATATCATGACTCTATTCCTGGACATTTGCCATGCCTGATTGGTCATTAGCTAGCTTGCACATTTAAACTTGATTATCAGTATATCCTAATCCATGTTCTAGAAGTTGTTGATTATATTCTGCATTTGCACCCTTATTGGGATTTTGGTCATTTGCTAGTTTGCATACCTGTTTATCAGTACTCCCCGATTATTCTGATCCATGCTATAGTAGTTGATTCTGATATTGTATCCTTGATTGGATTAGTTGATGATTATTCCTACATATGAGTTGCTGCTTTTCTGTTGATCAAATATTACACTGCTGAACACATAATTTTAATCAACTAATGTTTACTGAACGTCGAAGGGTCGCCTGAGTCTGTTCTTGTTTGATAGGACAAGGGCATTGCTCTTCGAAGTTTGGGACTAAAGCCTGTTTTCAAAATAATTTTCTCAAAATATGTGTTTAGTTTTGTATGTTTGGTTGGTCTGTGTGATTGAGTGAGAATTCCTGCTGATCTTATGATTGAGTTGAGATATGCCTTCGATCTTGCATGAGAGTTGAGATTCAGTTGATTTTGTTATTGCATCCCAGTGGGGATTTCCCGGCTTGTTGCCGATTACCTGGTCAGTGGACCGTGAGTTTGAGCATTTGCATTTGATCGCCCGCACTGTTGTACGTCACGAACATTGCCGGGGTCGCTCCCCGTGGATATTGTTCTTTACCAGTAAAGTGGTTAGCAGTAGCAACCCGTGACCCCTTGTGGGGGGAATGTCAACCAGATAGTGCCAGATGGGCAAATTCGCCTGAGGTTTTGTGGAACCAACATGGTGACTGGTAATTGGGTAATTTGATATATCATTCATTTGATGCATAAGTTGCTTGTAGTTTGCTTTCGCCTTATCTTATGATTCCTGATTTCAGTTTGAGAATATTCATTGTTTGATACTTGCCTATACAATTATTTAGCATGCTTGATTCATTTTATTCCTGTCAAGATTTTCTAAGTTGATTTAATTACAGCTCCAATTATATATCTGCTATTCCTAACATGTGATCATTTACTATCCTCTAGTATTGTATACCAGTAGGTACGATCTGCTATTTCTCGGCTCGTCGTGCCCACTGGGATACACTCCGGTGTGTCTCACACCCTCGGGTGACTGTTTTTCAGGTCGAGCGGGTGTTGAGATGTCGGGACGAATTGGCGAGGTATCGATATAGAGGTTGACCCTGGACAGCCGAAAAGTTATGTAATAGATGTTAAGAGAAAGGAAATTGTATTTCAGTTGTATATCTGTAAAGTTTGTTGTAAAGTTAACTTGTAATATTGTTTAGAGTTGTACGTAGTCAGTACTCTGATGTTGTTGCCAAGCTAGCCGTGCATATATAGAAAAGGCTCAATTCCATAGGGGATTGGGACTCTTCTATATATGTGGCGGTCTGTCATTGCCCTGGCTGTTTTTGCAACTCTGATTTATTTTAAAAAAAAAATTATACACTGGTTTTTGAACTCGGGGCGTGCCAAAAAGGCTCTTTACTGACTAAAATAAGCACCGCAAGTATGGTACGAAAGATTAACAAAATATCTTTTGGAAAAGGGCTATACTCGAGGAGGAGTCGATCGGACACTCTTTGTGAAGCACTCTCAGGATAACTTCATTGTGGCACAAATCTATGTGGATGACATCGTGTTTCGAGCTACGAGAAATAATGATCTTCAAAATTCACTGAGACAATGGAAAGCGAATTTGAGATGTCCATGATGGGTGAGCTTACGTATTTTCTTGGATTGCAGGTTAAACAATGTGAAGATGGCATTCATTTGTGTCAATCCAAGTATGCGAAGGAGTTGTTTAAGAAATTCGGATTGGAAAATTCTAAAGACCATCCGACTCCTATGGGAACTAGCAATAAGAGATTAGGAAGTGAATCTCATGAAGAGAGTGTAGACGAGAAACTTTACAGAAGTATGATTGAAAGTCTACTTTACCTCACTGCTAGTCGTCCGGATATTTCTTTCAGTGTTGGAATTTGCGTGATATATCAATCAGCACCGAAGGAAATTCACCTGAAAGCGGTGAAAATGATCATCCGGTACGTCAAAGGTACAATCAATTTCGGAATTTGGTATCCTATGGGCACATCTCTCGACATTATAGGATATTTAGATGCCGATTGGGCTGGATTAGTGGATGATTGAAAGAGTACAAGTAGTGCATGTTTTTATCTTGGCCATTGTCTGGTTGCATGGCATAATAAAAGGCAAAACTGCATTGCTTTCTCTACTACCGAGGCGAAATATATTTCTACGGAAAATTGCTCAACTCAATTGATTTGGATGAATAGTGTATTGAGTGACTTCTGCATTCCTGCGATTTTGGTAACTATTTTGTGTGACAACACTAGTGCCATTAATATTTCTAAAAATTCTATGTTGCACTCTAGAACAAAACATATTGAACTGAGATATCATTTTTTAAGAGAGCTAGTTGAATCAAATACCTTGCAAATCTCTTATGTTTCAACTGTTGATCAATTAGCCGATATTTTAACAAAATCTTTGGATCAAAAACGTTTTATTCATTTATGAAAAGCAATTGATATGTTTTCTTTGAAATAACTGATTTTTGAACCATTGCTTAGGTTAGGTTTTGTTTTGTATTTTTGTTCTTTTTGTTTGTACTATAGAACATTAACTAAGCATTAGCATAATTGACATTAATTGCATCCTTTCATATTTTGAGAAATTTATTATGATTTGAATATCATTATAACTCATTTGATGCAATGATCATTTATATCAATTATTTCATCTTTAATTGATCAAAATCAATTCCTCACTCAATGATCTCTTGATATTGTCTTTATTTTTTTTGATGATTGAAATAAGTATGAACACGAGATCAATTGTTGGTTGAATATTGAATATCTTACATAATTGATAGCCAATTAAGGGGGGGGGGGGGGGGGGGGGTCTATTTAAAATTGTCATGCTCAAAAGATGCAGAAAGAGTTACATCCCTTAGTGGAGTGTGAAAACTACCACCACACGGAGGAAAGAGTTACCATCTCGATCGTCTAAGTACTGTGTGTAGCTACCATATGTTTACCAAGCATGGTGATACTGTTTATTTGATAAAATACTTTTTGGAATACTTGATTCTGTCAAATTCCAAGATTGATATAAGGTGGGATTTTAGATTGAAAGATACTCAAAGAGCCACTCCCTAAAAATATTGACTAGATAATATTATTTGACATATTTGGGATTTCAAACATCTATCGATCTTTATGTTTCATTTTTTTTGCTCACTTGATGATTTGATAAATTCATTACTCATTCAATCATGATTAATGTTTCGAACTTGCTCAACTTTAGAGGTTATAATTTTTATAAATTTTCGTTTCATGATTTGGGGTATTATTGATAGATTTCTCATAATCTATTTCTTTTTATACAAAACGATACTTTTTGTTTAAAATTGATGTGCAAGAATGTTTACATACTTTTTTTTGAATTTTTTAAAATTTTTATGAATTTTTCTGAAGAAAAAGTTGCAGCCAGTTCGGACTGGATCAGTCAATCCGGGTCCTAAACAATGGGATTCTGCGCGTGAAGCCGATCCGGACTGACTTCCCGAGTCGATCCGGACCCCACGCTAGGGTTTATTAAAAACGAAGGGGTTTAATTTTATTTCTCACTTCTAAATTTGTTTTAGCCTCTTCCTTTTCTCTCACTAGAACCTAAAAGCTCTTGGATCTTCTTTTGACTCGATTTCACTCCATCCAAGTAAGTTATTTAAGATCAAATCTCGGATTTTCACAGTTCTTGCTATTTTCTTCAAAACGTAATAGATTTCATGCCTAGAACTCAATATTTGATGTTTTTCTCTGAATTTTTTTGCATAATTTGAACTCTGGATGCCTAAGAAACCTTTCTATGATTGAACACTACATTCTAAATGGACTTCTGGACTTCGATTTTTGAAATTTCGGATTTATGGCATATTTTTTGAATTTTTGAAAATCATGGAATTGATCTATTTTTAAAATTCTTTTTGCAAGATTGTCTTCATTTCTAGCCTCTACACATGTTAAGAATTGTTTAAGTATTTTCTTTCAAATTTTTGGAATTAAATAATTTTTTTATATTCTTGAGGTTCTGCTCACAAGAGGTCTTTGAAAATTCTGTTCCAATGGCTCTTGAATGGATCATTGTCTTCATCACGGCGCTTGTCTGCACCCGTGTGACGAACAAATTGAAATGTGCAAAGAAAAATCAAGATAAATTGGAATTCGTTTCTTTGGACGAATCGGAGACCGAATCCGAGGAATGGGATAAAACGATTGAAGGAGCGAAGGAAGCTGCAGCAGCAATAGCAAAGGGAAAATCTTCTGCAACCTCTGCCTCAACAAAAGCAAAGATACCTCCAACTGCAGCAGAAAAAGGGGAAAGCCCATATGGAACCAATTTCAATGAAAAGATAAAGCGTTGCACGGAAGAAAGGGAGATCTCGTGGAATTGAGATCGAGGAGCCACTTGCTAGTGAGCCACCTCCGCAGGAGTTTATTCATATCAACTCTGACAAAATGAAAGATTTTGAAAACCGAGAGTGCATTGGAGAATGACATGTAAATGTCGCAGCTCTCCGGGAACGGTCTAAAGAAATTGGTGTTTTGTTTGATCGAGTTAGATATTCACAGATTTGCAAATTTTTCGAGACCACGGGATATTGCCTACATCTTGTTCGAACCTTCTACATGTGTGCGCATCAGCTTAAAGAACAAGAAAATAGACCAATGGAATTTCATACGGCTGTCAGAATAACCAAACTCAAGATCACACCTCAGCTGATTGGAGAGGTACTTAGAATGAATGCTCAAATTGACGGGGTTCATTACATGAAAGGACAGATTATGACGTCGATTGTTTGGAGAACTGTTGTTGATGGGATCTGCATAGCAGATACACGGTTAGCTGGGAAATCAGTATTTTCAAAAGAACTACGACCAGAGTATCGATTTTTGAATTTTATTGTTTGTTACAATATTCTACCGAACATGCAGATGAAGGTTTTGCGATGGGACTGGATGTTATATTTATATCTTTTTGGGCATCCCACCGCTGCTCGAGGTCTTAATATCAATATTCCATATCTTATCTAGTCAAGGATGGCGCGATATGTGGAACATGCACATCCTACAGAGCGACTTCCATTCCCAATGATCATTATGCGGATTTTAAGAAAATTTGACGTAGACATTCCCTCGCCAACTAGATGAGACCCCGACGCCACCTCGAAGCAAGCGACCTTCGACCTCCTCCCATCAAGCAGAAGCAACAGCAGCCACAACAGCAACACAACAACAAGCACAAGCGTCAGCTTCAGGTCTTGGACCTTTTGATACTTCAGAGGATGAAGCCTCTGTTACATCCATTTATCTGGAACAACAACGATTGTCTTCAGAACAAGAAAGGATTTCTATTGAGCAAGGTCGGATTTCTTTGGACCTTCAAATCACAGCCACCCAACTGGAATTGAAAAAGAAATACAAGTCTTTGACAAAATTGGTGAAGAAGATTTTCGCGAAGTTGGATTGCAGCAGTTCTGAGGATTCAGATTCTGAATAAAATGGATGAAGTGATTTTCTTTTTTTTTCTAACATTGTTTTGCAGGTTCTGCTTAATTTTTTTAAAAGTTTTCGTTGCTTAACTTTTTGAACATTTTCCTCCTTGATGATTTCTTTGGCGTTAGTGACAAAAAAGGGGAGAAACATGAGAACTTGAGACCCTTAGGTAAGTAGAAGGGTAAGTGGAATTAAACTCTAACATGCCTTGACACTAACTATTCTACTGACTATTTAGTTTTGTAATATTGTAACTTCTAACAAGTTAGTATAACAAATGAACAAGTTAAGCAAAGTAAGTTGAACTGAACTTTTTGAATTTTGAACTATAAACTATGATATTATGCTTTGAAACTTTGAAATGATATGTGGATATGAATGTTTATATTTGTGCATATCGGATATCTAATGTCATATTAAAATGTAAACTCTCTGGTTGCTTATTGATTAAATTCATGAGGTATTTAATGATTTCCTTCTGTCAAGAATTGTTTCTTTTACAGAAAGTACAAGATTTGAACATTCCTAGTTGCGTCTAAGTCTAGAGTTTGTATTAGGAGTTTCTCTCTTGTATTTACATTCATTTGGATCGTTCATGCGTATTTTTGTTGTATGGTGATAGCAACAAAAATTATTTTTCTATTTTGTTATGTGAATTTTATGTTTTGTCACAAAATCGCTAAAGGGGGAGATTGTTAAGAATTTTTGTATTGGCGTATTTCGTAAAGTGTTTTGAGTCTTGAAGATTGAAGTTGAAGACTTGAAGATCACATACATCAATCTCAAGAAAAATGGATTCAAAATGATCAGGTACGTTAAATTAAATATTTTTGATGATTTGAATACATTCTTATAGCTTAGAAACACTTGGAATAATTTTCATTGCATAAAAATAAAAAACTAAACATTTTATATGTTGTCACGCCCCGGGGGTTTAGGGATAAGCGGAAAAACGTGTATTATTATTATTATTATTATTATTATTTTAAGTATACCTGCCAGGCACGTGCGCAGATCCGCCACACATACAAATTCACCCCGCAAACGGACGGAGTCTCTTTTGTATATGCACGGCGTCGCAAACATAAATCGTACTTTAACCACACAAGTCAAGGAGATAAAAGAAGGAAAACAACAACATGCACCATATCCTGTAAGGCCACCCCATTTTGAAAGGGATAAATTCACGATTTGTAAAACGGTGCCCACACGCCACCTAAATTTTATTAACCATTTTCACAATCCTTTTAATTGATTTGGAAAGAGTGCCCGAATCAACAACTAGTAAGGGGAAAGCATTCAACCACGAGAAAACACAGTTCAAACCCAACATCCACAATAATGCATCACACACACATAAACTAACTAACCGAAATAATCAAAACGTAAGTAAAAGAAAGGTCACCAGCCCCTAATCGGGGGCTAAAAACCTCGAGTCACGGCCTCACCATCGTCCTGGATCACATCCCTGACCGAACCTGTCACAGTGTGGGAAGTCAGTGATCGAAGAGTAAGAGGTAGATGTAGAACATGTATAATGCTATAAGTACTGAAAGGAAAGCAAACCGATAAACCAGATAATCCAAAACTCCCCCTCATGAATCCACAGTACCCCTGTAAGTCAGAACGAAACACCTGCCAAAAGGTCTAAGGACCCCCAGCGAAACGAAACACCTTGCTCTTACCTTGTTACCTCCAACCCCTCCACGGCACTAGTGCAGCACCTTAACCACGAGGGGTCCACACTATGCCACCTTGTGGGGTACACGGGTCAACGTACCCCCTTTCTGGAAAAGTACACCATTGCGGTGGCCAAACCGCTGGTGTGCGTTTAAGCAACCATAAGCATAATGACCAAAGTCCATGTGTGATATAGGGCACCGCGACGTCCAGTCTCAACAGATAGTAAAAATAGGAAAACTCATGCGAACAGGGGTTAGTCAAGATTCATTAGCACATCTACTTTACTCTTATGTATTACATGATGAAACCATGCTCCAAAATGCAGGAAAAGGTACTCACCTTTCGACTTTCGAAAAGCTGCCACAATCACTCATAATATCTCTTAATATGGTGCAACATGATAATAAAGAAATATGCAACAAAGGGGTTCTAAGAGTGCACCCACCTTAGAAAGCATCAACCGAAATACCTGAAATCGTCCCGCGCCTTCGTACGATTCCCGGACCTAAAAAGAGTCCCCCAAAAAGAAACAAGGTAAGACTAGACTCGCCCATGAAGAACCGAGGTTCCAAACACGTAAAAGTAAGGCGAAAACCGAGCGGCGGCGGCGGCCTCGTGCGATACCAGCTCGTGCGGCGCCATAAAAGGCGCGGCCCCACACGGCACCAACCCGCGCAGGCGCCACCTGCGGTGCGGCCCCACGCGGCACCAACCCGTTGGGCGCGGTCTGCGGTGCGGCCCCGCGCGGCACCAACCCGCGCGGGTGCTAACTGCGGTGTGGCCCCGCTATAACGACCCGGCCCACTAGCAATAATAACTCGTTGGGCCCAAACCACAGCCCAAAATGCTTAAGCCCAGTTATTATTACTATTGTCCATATCTCATATAAACACAATCACAATTCCATCCACATCCGATGTGGGACTATTGAGGGCGTCACAGACTCCCCCCGTTTAGGCCTGACGTCTTCGTCAGCCCAAACACACACACAGCAGCCCAAACCACAGCCCAAAATGCTTAAGCCCAGTTATTATTACTATTGTCCATATCTCATATAAACACAATCACAATTCCATCCACATCCGATGTGGGACTATTGAGGGCGTCACAGACTCCCCCCGTTTAGGCCTGACGTCTTCGTCAGCCCAAACACACACACAGCAGCCCAATATCACCAGGCGATGTGAGACTCGTCTCGCTAGTCCTGTCATCTAGACCCAGACTCAGCCGAGACTCGCCGCACACTTTCGGCTGGTTATTGGCTCTGATACCAAATATAACGACCCGGCCCACTAGCAATAATAACTCGTTGGGCCCAAACCACAGCCCAAAATGCTTAAGCCTAGTTATTATTACTAGTGTCCATATCTCATATAAACACAATCATAATTCCATCCACATCCGATGTGGGACTATTGGGGGCGTCACACCCGCGCCGCACCAGCCCTCGCGGTGCCGCAAGCGACTCGGCCTCGCGCGGGCGCTGCCTGCGGTGCGGCCCCGCGCGACACTAGCCCACGCGGCGCCGCAAGCGGCGTCTCGCGGCGGCGGCGGCGGTGCTCGAGGGCATCGCTGTGGTGGCGCTCTAGGCCATCGCGGCGGCGGTGCGACGAACGGCACAAGCGACCCGGACCAAAAAGTGGTGCAACCCAAAACCAAAAACAACAAAAACACACGAATAAACACCGCTTACCTTGATCTAACGGAGAAGACGATCCATTCTCGTTCCTCACGATGGTGAGGATCCGGATCCGCTCCTCGTTGACGGTAACATCTCGTTCCCGGCTTCCGGCATGTTGATCGAAGAGTATGGAAGATCCGATCTCTTTTTCCTCTCCGAAATAGGGTTTTTTAAAAAATAATAATTAAATATTTATTTTCCTCTCGTACGTACAAAGTAAAACCCTTAATCGGAACAAAAAGATTCCCATCTCCTTGAAAAGCGTGCCGATCACGCGGCACGGATTCCGGTGCACCCCAAAGCACCGAAACCTTCAAAATTCCATTCCGGGAGATCCGCAAATCGGATTTTAGATCCGACCGCTTTGCCGTTCTCCGCTTTTCGAGCTCTAACACCGAAAAATATTCGCACGCACCGACGCTGTACCCAAGAAATCCCGCTAATTTAATCCCTTAAATAACTAATTTATTTAAAAAAGGGTTAAAAGAAATACAAGACAGTTCGTGATATTACATATGTTCTGGATCTGAATCAGGCAGATCCAGTCCAGACCCCAAACATGGTTTGGTTCATGCGAAATTTCAGTCCAAATCAACCTCTATCTAGTCCGGACCCCGAACTATGTTTTTGTTATATCGCATGAATCAGTCCGGATAAGAACCATCCAGTCCGGACCCCGAACCTTTTTTCTGAAATTTTTTTTGTCAATGACGATAGTCCGGATCAGACTTATTCCAGTCCGGACCGTCGTGCGAAAAAAATTCAGTTAAGTCAGTTTTTTATTCTTATCTCTTTCCAAAAGGTTTCTAATTTATAAATAGACCCTAAGATCATCTTTTAGGGTATTCCTAATATTCCTAAAATTCCAAGAATTTCAAAAAAGGAATCATAGATAATCCATATATAGAAAAGAAAGGAAAACACGTTTATCTTATGCTTCTTTTTCTATATTGATCGATTTGATTCTAGGGTTTCAAAACTCTTTATTTCTTGTAGAATCAAATTGATGAATACTTATATGGTATTTTCTTATCTTTCTATGATTATCTAAGTATTCAAATATTATCACCACCAATAAATAAACAACGATTTCGAAATGAGAATCGACGCGTGGATTCGCGTGGCCTTGTGATTTAAGGTGTTTATCGACTTCGTGGATTCGAAGCGAGGCGCGTTCGTGCTATCGATTCGTGCCAAATTGGTGAAGATCGTGGATTCGGTTGGACTTCGTGGATTCAAAGTTGGACGCAAATCGTGTGATCGAGGCGCGATGCGGACTGCGGAAAAGGTCTAGTCGGAGCGTATGGAAAAGATTGAGTCGTAGTGTTGCGTTATATCACCTTGCACGTGTTTAATCTTAGTGAATTTTTTTGTGTGATCAGTCCCGTGGTTTTTTACTCCTGTGATGGAGTTTTCCACATAAAATCTTGCGTACATTTTTATTTTCCGCATTGGGTTATTTTGTACGCAAAAATTTCTAAGTTTTATTATTTACACCTATTCACCCCCCATCTAGGTGGTTTTTCTCCTATTTAGATCCTTGGATCCGATCCCATAACCCACATCGACCACTGGACCATCTCTTCAATCTTCTCAGGATCGGTGGCTACTCTTTCTTGTGTGATGATATGGCCCAAATACTCCACCTGCTTCTGCCCAAAAAAAATACTTGCTCCTCTTAGAAACCAACTGATTCTCCCTTAGCAAATCCAAGACCTTTTTAATATGGCTCACATGTTCCTCCATGCTTCTACTGTAAATTAATATGTCATCAAAGAAGACCAAAACAAATTTTCTGATGTAAGGTTGGAATATGCCGTTTATTAAGGCTTGGAAAGTTGTGTGGGCATTGGTTAGGCCGAAAGGCATGACCAAGAACTTGTAATGCCCCGAGTGAGTTTTAAAAGCAGTTTTACTTATTTCACTGTCATTCATCCTTATTTGATGATATCCCGACCTTAAATCAATCTTGGAAAAGAGTTTAGATCCCTCCAACTCATCCAACAAGTCATCAATAATAGGTATGGGATACTTATCTTTGATTATGGCCTTATTCAGTTGCCTATAGTCCACACACATTCGCCAACTATTGTCCTTCTTCTTCACCAATAACACAGAGGATGCGTACGAACTAGTGCTCTTTCGAATAAGGGTGGACTGAAGTAGCTCTGGAACTTGCTTCTATATCTCTTCCATCTGCTCATGACTATACCTGTAGGGCCTGATATTGACTGGTTGTGCTTCAGGTTGTAGAGGTATCTTGTGGTCATGTTCTCTCTTTGGGGGCAGCCCTTTTTTTTCCTGGAAGATGTCAGCATACAGTCTTAGTACCTCTTGTATCTCCTCTGGTATGTGTGGCTCCATCTTCCTGTCAGAGCTCCTGAGGTGGGCAATGGCACAGCAGCAACCTTGCATACTAGCTTTCACCCATTGCTTGACTCCAATAGCCTTGAGCTTAGCTCCCTGAGTGATCCCTTCTATTGTGATGGGTTTTCCCTTCTTACTAAAAGTCACTGAGTGGTTGGTGTAGTCAAAGGTGACCTTCCCATATCTCTTAAGCCAATCAATTCCCAGGATGATACTTGATCCATCCAACCTGATTACTCTCAAATCAGTCTTATAGGACTCTTCATTCATCATCTATTTAAAATCGGAGCATTTCAGCTTGCTTAGCACCTTGTGGCCATTAGCCACAGTGACTATAAGTGGAGGGGCAACAGTCATACTTGCTTTCAATTCCTTGGCAACTTGGAAATCGATGAAACTGTGGGTACTCTCTGTATCAATCAATATAACTAGGGATTTATTTTCCACTACCCCTGGCACTTTGATGGTTTCATGTGGAACCTCTCCACTGAGGGCATGGATAGAGATGCCTGATTCCTCTGATTCAGACTACTCCTCATTTTCTTCTTCTTCATTTTCCTGCAACATTAACTCATCAAAGACCTCCTCTATCTCATCTTCACTCCCTATTTGATTTAAGGCTTTTCCTTTACATTGATGCCCTGGGTGAAACTTGTCCCTATATTTGAAGCACAGGCCAACTGCTCTTCTCTGCTCAAGTAACTGCTTGTTAATTCCAGGTTGCCAATCAGTGCTCCTGGGGTTAATAGCTTTAGTGTTTTCTTGGTATCGTGGATTCACATTATGAGTGTAGGATTTGGGATTCAGCAACACTTGTGGTTGGTTACTCACGGGTCTGCTAGTGAACCTGTGCCTTTTCCACATCATGGTGAGAGCTTGTTCATGTAACTTGGCTTGCTCATACACTTCTTCCGGTGATGTTGGATTAGAAATGTCTATAAAAGGTACTAGCTCTTCTTTCAATCCATTGATATAACTCTGTATAAAGTGCTCCTCACTCAAGTTTGGGTTCAGGTATAACATTCTTGCCCTCAAATTTTTAAACCTCTCATGGTATTTATCCATATTATAGTATGTAGCAATTTATTGAACTCTCTCACCAATGTCTTCAGGGAAGCTCCATCAAACCTCCTGCACACTGCTTTAGCCAGCTCCTCCCATGTCAGCTCTAGCTTATCCAGCAGATAACCCTCTTTCTATTTGTGTGCTTTGCCACAGAAATGCAAGGTAGCTACCTCCACCCATTGTTCCTCAAGTATGTGATAAAGCTTGAAATATTGTTCACTTTTACTTAGCCATTCTCTGGGTTCTTCACCTCCAAAGGTGGGGTAGTCCAATTTGGGATATGGAATGTGATGGGGATTCCTTGGACCTGACTATCCACATGGTTCTCATTACCAATATGTGGGTTTGGAAGAACTCCTTTCCCCTTCTCTTCTTTGGAATGGCCTCGAGTGCTGTTGCCTGGAAATTCTACACCTAGGGTTTTGCCTTTCTTGATCTGAAGGAGACGGTTAGTGGTATTTCTAGTAACAGTGGGCTGTGAATTAAAGAGCTTTAGCAGCTGCTCATGTCTGCTAGCAGCTTCAATCTGCTGAGCTTCATACCTTTGCTGACTCTCTATCTGGGTCTCATCTAATTGTTGTGCTAGGACACTTAGCTTCTTGTTATACTCCACCCCAAATTGCTGCATCTTAGTCTCCATGACATTACTACAGTCAAAGGTAAACAACTGCATCTTATCCTTTATAGCCTTGATGTGCTCATTCAATTCCTTGAGCATTATTGTAGTGTCCCAGGTTTTCCTGTGGCTGTTCCCCTGTTCCGGGGTGTAGAACACCTGTTAGTGGTGTGTGGGGCCCCAACATGTCAAAGTGATGTGTTGTTTGGACTTAGAGAGGATTTGGGGGTGAGCCTGACCTTCGGCTGACTTTGCCGAATTTTTGGAGTGGAATCAGGCTAAACGGAGGCCGTAGTTGGATTCAGCGCGGAAAAACGCTTGAAAACGGCTATTTACTTATTTATTTTGGAGTCCGGATGCCCAAAAACGGACCCCCGGAAGTTTTCTGCGCAAAATGGTGCACGGGGGGAGCTGTGGACCGGCCGGGGACACGTGGCAGGCTCTTATTGGGCCGGCGCACGGCTCTCGGTCCACGGAGCGGGCCGCCGGTGCACGGTGGACCGGCGGGCCACGTGGCAGGCGCCGGTTGGGCCGGTGCAGCGCGCGCGGCGCAGGGATCGCGCGCGGGCAGCGCGGGCAGGCCGGGCAGGCGGGGGCAGCGGCGCGGTGCACGGTGGACCGGGGCGCGCCACGTGGCGGCCCCGGATTGGCCGGCTCATGTGTGCGCGGCGCACGCAACACCGCGCGTGGGCGGCCGTACGCGCACGCGGGCGGCGCGTTGACGGACCGGCGCCCGTGTCGGGCGGGCGGCGCCGCCCCACGTGGCGCCACGCCATTGGCGGGCGCCGCACGCGGGCTGACCCGGGGAGGGGGGCACGTGGCACTCCCCCACTGGGCCCGCACGGCTGCCGCCTGTTTGGCGGACACGTGTCTGGCCCAGGAGCGGGTCGGACGGGCGGTGGCGTGCGGCCGGATCCGGTGCGCGTGCTGGGCCGGGCCGGGTCGCACTGTGCGCGCCCGGAATTTGGCGGGCCGGGCTGCACTGTGCGCGCCCGAATTGGGCCGGGCCGCACTGTTTGCGCCCGGAAGTCGGGACATATTGGGAATTTTCCCATTTGTTTGGCTGGGCCTATATAAAGGCCCCCTCCCCTCCTTGTTGGGCTTTTTCCGAGAGAAAGAGAGAGATCCAGGGAGAGGTGTGAGAAGTGAAGTTTTTCCTCTCACATTTTTCTACCTCGTGGTGCGTTCCCAGATTTTTGGGAAGATCGACAGCGGCGTTCCGGATTTTACAGCGTGCCTCGGTTTTCCCCCATTTCGGCCCGTTATCGTCGCATTTCAGTCCGAGGAGTCCCCTGCGCAGTACAGGAGTCCGATTTCGACGATTTCTTCACCAGTGTGTTCCTAAGAGGTAGGGCTTCGTTTTTCGTGTTGATGGTTTCCCCAGATTCCGATTCTTTGGCATGATTCCCGAGGTGATTTGACACCCCATTTTGCTGGTTGGATTTTTGGTCAGCGGCGACTTCGACGAATTATTTCTCCGCGTAGGAATATCGGATCGAGGCGATTCAAGAGTCGATTTTGGGTGATTTTTCGCGAGGAACGCAACCGTGATTTTTCTGGGATTTTAGGAGCTCGGGACAGGTGAAAATTTCTCGTTTTGCGTGCTGATTTTAAAACAGCAAATGTGTGTTTGGAAATTGTTATATTTACACCTTGTACACTTGTGTGATACTGTAGGACATTGTGACAGCTGACGGTGTGTTTAGAAGACAGCGGATATTTTCTGGGTACATTGTACACGCTTTTCGAGGTGGGTGGTTGCGCTTTCCTCTTTGTTGACTTGCTCACTAGGAGTAGAAGAGTTCTACAATTATAAATGTGACAGTTAACTTGTGGTACATGAACCTATTGCATAGGCCCCCCTAAATTAATTGATAGCTTCTATGTGATAAATCTGGGACAATAAATTTGGACAACTGCCATATCTTGAACCGCATGCAACTAAGTAGCTCAATAATATTTTAAAATGAGTCTTCACACGAAACCTTAGTCGCTTTTCAAATGCTTTTAAAAAGAACACTTGCATGCTTATTTGGACAGCTAGTTAGGCCACTATTTTACTGCAACACTATATTATGGGATTTGACTTAGGAGAAAACATGTGTTTATTGTTATTCTTCTCTATCGATGCATGATGATCGAGTCGGATCGGGATCTTGAGATAGTGTAGTCGGATCTTGAGTCTGGGACAGTTTAGACTCGTCTTGGGGAGTGTAGGGCATAGTGGCAACCGCGGATGTTAGGCGGTTGACCAGATGTTTTTACCTTATCAGATTGGGGTCTATGGGTTCAGCGGTGACCGCGGATTTTGGGCGGTTGACCGGATGTTATTATCATATCAGATTGGGGATTGGGGTTGCATTAGTGGATGGAGTATTCCCACTTTGATCATAGTCATGATCCAGTCCTGCTATTGCGAGACATTGGTTACAGAGATGCTTGATACAGAGATACGTGATACAGGGATACTTTACATACTTTACTCGTGTGGGTCGCTCCCCTCGAGTGCCACTCCGGAGTAGGCTTTACACCGTGCCGAGCGCCGGGCACCTTGATGAGTTGCGATTGATGACAGAGCAGGCAGTGCCAGTATTTTCTGGTCCTCTGATTGGGTTTCCTTGGGCAGTCAGCCTTGTAGTTGCATACATACAGTTATCTTTTTGGCACTGCATTTAGAGGCATAGTATTGGTAGTTCCTTCCTGCAGTCTTTATTGCATACCTCTGTTCTTTCCTTTCTGCCTCTTATAGTCCTAGTGGGTTTGTCAGCATTCGAGGTTTTACCCACTAGGGGAGGCTACTGGTTTATCTAGTAGTTCTCACCCCCATTATTGTTGTTTCTTGTCCTCTTTCCCCTTTGTTTTGCAGAGTCGACCGTGGGAGCTGCTGGGCCTTCAGCGGCAGATCGAGGTAAGAGGATTGCCGACTAGCTAGATCGTCTACCCCGAGCGAGAGATTAGCTAGACTTTTACTGTACTCCCCTTTTGTATCTCAGACTTTAGTAGTTTACTTTTGGGTCTGGCTGTGGCCAGCTGGTTGTATTATTTTGGTGAGTCGGGAGTATATTGTACTTTTATTTCAGTTTACAGTTTAATTCAGTCTGAGATTACTGTTAGTTCTATTAGTTCAGCTCTGTTTATGCTCTTTTTTTGTATATTATCTATCTGAGCAGGTTACCAGCGCTTCGTGTACATGGGAAATTCTGTGTACACGGCGGATCTGTTGGCGGGCCCGGGTTCTGGTTACCCCGGGGCGTGACAATTATGCCCTCTGCCATGTCTACTAAGAATGTTTCTCTAGTATTATATCTGAATCTGCTATGTTTGGTTTTCCCTATTTTGGACTAATGCACAATTGATGTTAGAATTCAGGTAACTCCCTACCCACTGATGCTATTTTCTTCTTTTCTCATTCAGATTCTCAATGATAGCAAAAGGGTAATTCAAAGTAGGTATGAGTTCCCAGATAAGGAATGGTTGGAACAATACCTTAGTTGCACAGATGGTTCTTCTCTTCTCTGACTACTTATCTGATCATCTCCCTTAGCTCGACTCCCTGATTGCTCTACTATCAGTTTTAGCTTAAACTGAATTGGGCAGTGCCTATCGAAGAATCCTTTGGCGAGATCCAACCATGGTTGATCCTCACAGCTCGGATCCTTAAGCACATGCCGATTCAACAATCCATGGATCGGATCGACACTGTGGCTACCCTACACCTTCCCTGGGCTCGAATCGGCTATGATACTAAGTTGTTACAACCTGAGGATCCGCAACCCCGATGATGATGCTGGTTTGAGGGTTGGATGGCGGTGAGGATGAAGGTAGGTACTTATGCAATGTCTTGGGCTAGGATTCATGGAGAAATTAGGAAGATGAGAGGGAAAGAGGGAGATGGACTAAGAAGGAGAGAGAGACATAGATTCAAGAGGAATTCAAATTGATATTATTTTTCATATGTTTCATCTCCTGTAATTCTATTCTTATACTTCTCCCATCCCATATTGTAATAGAATACACAGTTATTATAAGGGCTAACTAGTAAAAAAGACAATATGTAAAGGCTAACTAGTAAAAAAAATAATATGTAATTGGGCTTACTTGGGCCTAATCCTACTATGACTAGGCTGAGCTTGGGCTTGTTGTTTCTTACTGTTGCTCTTTATTGGAGTTGCTCCCTATCGGGCATCCTTGCTACCCATTCCGCTATCACCACCTTATCCTCTGGAAAGATCTAGGGTCTGGATCCTGTCGCTTCCAACTGAAACTTTCCTTCACCTACTCACTTTACTCTTTCTCTCTCCACCCCTTCACCCACCCACTTTACTCTCTTTCTCTCTCCCTTCACCTACCCACTTTACTCTTTCTCTCTCCACTTTCTTCTATGTGATACTCTAGTCTCATTCTTTCTAATGCTCTAGTCTCCTTCTTCATAATGCTCCAGTGTTACAAACCCTTTTCAGGCCGCGCGCCGCTCACCATCGAAACCCTCCGGGCCGCACCCCGCTCGCCATCTTCCTCGCCACCACCGGTTTGTGATTTGTGATTTTGTAAATTTGTATATTAATTCAAACTTTTGGTGACTTATGAGTGAAATTAATATTTGCACTCAATTAATTTAAATTTCTTTAATCTAATAATTAATTTTTACACTACAACACAATAAGGTTATAGCGACACATTGTTGGGACACTTTTATACAAGTGTCCCATTTATATATAATTTTTTTTAAAAATAATCCATCAAGACCTAAATTTAAATCCAACCTACCACACACCACTCCACCTCTATCCATCATAAATAATAGAGTTAGCCCAAAAAATATTATTTTAATTTAAGAAATAAAAATTTTAAAATAAAAAAAAATAATTTTACCAAAATAGCTTGTTGAATCTAAATATATATAAAAAAAGCGAATATAAACATAAATTCTATTCCATATAAATTTATTAATATCAAATTTATTCTAATTTTAAATAATAATTTATCAATAAATTTAATTATATTTTTATTAAAATTTTATATCATATTAAAAATTAAGCATGCTTTTAAAATTCGATATCTAACCTAAAATTTAAACTTCTTAAAATTTAAAATTTAAAAATTAAAATTATATATTTAATTTTTAAATTATAATTTAAATTTTAAATCTCCAATTATCAATCTAATCCTAACCTAAACCCAACCCACCCAAACCCAACCTCCCCTGGCGATTTCCCCTCCTCCCCCCAACCCTCCCCAGGCGATTTCCCCCTTCCCCCCCCCCCCAAAAACCCGAGCTCGCCCCCTCTCCCCCCTCTCCCCTCCCCCCTCCCCCAAACCCGAGCTCGCCCCCTCTCCCCCCTCTCCCCTCTCCCTCCGATCCCATCCCGAGCTCGCCCCCTCTCCCACCTCCCCTGGCGATCTCCCCCCCACCCGAGCTCGCCTCCTCCTCCTCCTCCTCCTCCGACGATCTAGGGTTAGTGTTCCGCGCTCCCACTCCGCTGCCGCGCTCCCACTCCGACGACGATCTAGGGTTTTTTTCCTAAATCCTGCCACACATACTTATTATTTTATCGTTTGGATGTATTACCATTTAATCATATGAAGTTCATCTAATTAATTTGAATTCCATGGAGTTGAAAAGGCTAGAAACATAGGATGTGTAGCCTCTGGTGAATTGGTAAAAAAAACAACTGAAAAAAGTAAATCCTGGTAATCTATAACATGTATTCTTAGTCAAAGTGTCATCAGGAAGAGAATGATCAAAGACCAGTCTACTTCTATTTGCAAAGCATTCAGTCAAACCTATCTGAAGGAAGAGAGAGAATCATGGCAGGGTTTAGTATGTTCGGAGTCTGGTTTTAGTATGTGAACATGAGATAATAATGGGTAAACAACCTCAACGAAGGTAAATTTATGAACAACTCAAGAGAATCTGGCACATACAGGAGTTTGAACCGGTCTTTTACTCTCAAGTTTTATCCTCTTTTGTCAGTATGCTTTATGTCCAGTTAAAATGCATAGTAGAGTTCTTATTTCTACCTGATTTGAAATATTTGCATGTGTAGTGATCCTTTCTATATCTTATTTGAAAATAGCCAAAGCAACTGCCATTGTTATAATTGTACGGTTACATGATTGGCAATTGAATGGTTACTTGACTTGATATTTTTCTACTTCCGAGGGCTCTGGAAGGGCCCCAAATTTTGATCCTTTCTAAGTTTTAGCTTTAGCTAGGAGAAACATAGAAGAATTTGTTAGATAGGCGATTCATTCGTTAGGTTGAATCTTCTATGCTTGTCCTTTTTGAATGTTTGCTGAATCTTCTTCTCGAGCCAATTTGGTCAATCTAGATTCAGTATTAACCTACTAGCGACCTTTACTGTGGTAGCATATATTAATTTGTATATCTGCTATTGATTTGCTTGTCAAGATTCAGGAAGTTGTGTGTTTATGTAATCATTTTCCTTTAATGCTTTGCAAATGGATTGATTGTGCTTGTTTTTTACGCATATGTGAACTTAGGGATTCCAAATGAATACAGCACATTTAGTGGTAGAGCTTGTATGTTTCTCAACTTTAGTTGTCCGATCTTTAGTTGAAATTCTGTAACTTATGTGCCTATTTACGTTCGTGTTACAGTCTGAAACTAACATGCTATGTTGTTTCTGATCTGTTTATGAAGTAAGTTTTATATGAAATCTATAAATAATGTGCTATATATGCTATGACTTGTGTAAAATCCTTGTTTCAGTTTATGTAACCAAGAAGACAAGCTTGAATATCATAAAAACGTTAGGGTCTGCTCATTTGCATTTTTTGTTTTTGGCATCTTGACTTGTGAAAATAAATAGGAAAAACTGTGATCAGATTTTCTTTGCTTACATTGGGAGAGCTTAAGCCCTTTAAATAGACATTGGAGCTTGTTGGCAATGACTAAAAATATGAGCCATCTGATGGCTAGTTTTTGAAAATTAAGCTCTCTTTTGGATTTCTATGAGAATTCCAAGCAAAGATCCAGGGGGTAGCGAAACAATATATAATTTAGTGAAAACACTCCTGGATTAATGCTGTTTTGCACAAGTTGAATCAAGATATGTCTTCCTGAGTTGCCAAATCGGCCCAAGTAGCACTGAGAAGCTTCATTAACCTAACCAGTCGTAATAGGTGTTAGATCCAATGACTTATTCAAACTATTGGCCTGCTTACAATTGTCAAGTTACTTTGCTTGGTATCTTGGCAAATGCCGTGCCTATATTGACTACTGATAACCCAAAATGATTATGTGCACCAATGGGAAATGGGGATTCGATATAGATTTTGCTTGAAGTTGTGTTGGTTGGATATTCCTGTTTGGAACTATGTTTTAGTAATCTTATTTTAGCATGTAAAGATTCAATTCCTCAGACTACTTTATCACTATCACCTTTGATCACCAGAGTTTACATCAAATATGGTAGCAATGCCTTGATGCTACTACTAAGATGGTAGCAGATTGGAGAGGTTGCAAGTAGATATCTAGCCGGACTCTATATAGAACCGGATTTTTCAGCTTTATCAGTTGTGGACATTTTTACCTGTCTTGAGGATTATCAGTTTGATCTTAAGTATGTTTATCTTTCCAGCTTGAGCTTGTCTTGGTTGTTGAGAAACTACAAGAGCTTCGCTTGATCAGGATTCAGAAATTGAAGAAACAAGGCAAGATATAATCTACTTGCATTTTCGGTTTATACAATCCATTTTTTTTCCTTTTAATTTCATTTTCCAAGTGAGGTTTAGTTCATTTCTTTGCTCTGTATTAATGGTTTCTTTCCTACATTTAAACTTCTGCTATAATAATTTGATATATTTTCAATTATGTTGGTGAATAAGTTTACAAGAAAATTTCATCACTTCTGCTAAATCATCCATCAATAGGCTGTTCCTTAATTAAATTTTTTGTTAAGGAATCTTTTAAAATTATTTTTCAATAATTTTTTTTTCTGAATAGATTTTTTTTTATTTTTCAAATAAATTAATTAAATTATTTTTAAAAATTATAATTATTAAAACTATAAATTTAGGGAAAAAATTTATTTTAATTATCAGATCCGAATTTTTAGATAGTAAATTTATAATTTTCGTATAAATAGCATATATCCGAATAAATAATTAAGGAGATTTTTTTAACCAAAAATTTTAACGAGTTTTAAAATTATAATACAGATTTTATTTTTATTATATTCATTTTTACCGAATTAATTAACTATGCTCTCAACCGACTCCGATCCAACTCAGATGACATTCATGGCGGGGCTCGACCTCGATCTCGAGGCTTTCCTCCGATCCCACGGCGCCGACCTCTCCTCCTCCGACACCGACGACGGTGACAACCTCTCCGCCGCCCTCCACCGCCGTACCATTGACGAGATCCTCGGCGAATCCTCCTCTTCCGGCGATGGCGATGGCGATGGGTATGATGACGAGGACGATGAGGACCAGGAGGAGAACCCTCGCCTCGTCGCAAAAGATGACCCGTCGAAACCAAACGAAGACTACCAACCCATCCGAGAGCGATCATCTCCGACCTCCGAAATCCTAAAAGAGCAGTCCTCTGCGTCCTCCTCCTCCTCCTCCTCCACCTGGAGTATTAGGAAGAAATTGCGAGAGAGCTCTTCGTTATCATCGCCGGCCATCCTCTCTTCCCTCGTTTACCGGAGCTTGTCCGACGCTGCTGCCTCCTCTTCTCTCCTCCCCCGGCCCCCGCTCTTCAGTGACGTCAGGCCGAATCCCAAGCCCGGCGCCGCCCTTGCAGCCGCCGCCGCCGCCTCCCGCTCGTTTCCCACTCCCCATGCTGCGGCGATAAAGTCGAGCAGGGCCAGGGCCACGGCCAGTGCCAGTTCGGGCTCTTCTCGGGAAGTTCTCGAGGAGGAGCTGACGGTCGATAACCACCTGGAGGATAATGCCGCACCGTCCTCTCCCGAGGTATTGCTGCAAGCTCTATTGAGTGGGAATTCGAGAGAGCAAGAAGATATCCTGCCTGGAGCTGTCTCCGCAGAGCCTGATGTAAGGGTTTCGGCGGAAGAAGTCTGCCTTGAAGAAGAATTCGGAGGCTGTGTTGGGTCGAGCTCTGTGAATGAGACAGAATCTGCTGGCGAATTAGAGGCGAAGGGAGATTTGATCTCCACTTCTTACGCCGGCGATGAAATTGTCCACAAGGTCGCCGAGGAAGAGGAAGTGGATCAGGACACAGTTGAAGTGGTGGTGGAGTTGAAAGTGGCCGATTCGGAAAGTGATGCTCTTGAAACAAGTCTTTTTCACGAAGAAGACATTAGTTTCAAGGAAGAAGAAACTCAAGTTGGAGTAGAGATACATAAATTGGTAGAAGAGGAAGCAAGCAAGCTGGAAATTAGTAAGAAATCTGAGAAGGCGGAGAAGAAACTCAGGGCTTCGATGAAGCCGCTGGAATGGGCCGAAGAACTTGAGAAGAGGCAAGCTTCATCCGGCCTGCATTGGGAAGAGGGAGCAGCTGCGCAGCCCATGAGGCTTGAGGGCATCCGAAGAGGGCCGCCGGCTGTTGGGTATCTGCAGATAGATCTCGACAATGCAATCACTCGGGCGATTTCATCACAGGGTTTTAGGCGGGATCAAGGTTCTCCTCAAGTGTTGGCAGTTCATAATAATTATATTGCGCTGGGCATGTCTAAAGGGGCTGTTCTCATTATCCCCAGCAAATATTCTGCTCACAGTGCCGACAATATGGACTCGAAGGTGGCTATTTCTTCTTGGCTTTTACGTCATTTTAGGCATCATATATTAAGCATGACTTTGACTACGACGCTTTAAATTCTTGATTTTCTGGGACTGGCTGATAATTCTGTAAAAGCACGATTTGCTACTTCTCTGTCATAATAATTTTTTATCGAATGAGTTAGTTCTACCAGCCTGCATTAGTTTGAGATTATAATAAATATTCTTGGAAAGAAAGAAGTATATTTGTCTTGTCAATTGCTTTATTTTAGTTGGGGACGCGTAATTGTCATAATTATTAAGCAGAATTTTGGTAAGTAACCTTACGGCATAGAGGTTGCCGAATAGACAGGTGTAAGACAAGTAATATTTGATGCACCTTAGCATTAGCATTAAAATGAAAGGAGACTTGTGCTATGTGGCAATGAGATGTTCGGAGGTCATTGCTCTTATCATGCTGCTACAATTATCCTTCAACGAATTGACCAGTGGAGAGTGAACAAGCTATTACATATAAGACTATAAGTTAACTTACAATGTCTTGGAAATGCTTTTGGTGTGTTAAGCTATTGTTCAGATCCGATATGTGAAATGAAAGTGCTAAGAAAGCAGTTATTACATAGCCATTCTTTTGGGGTGAAAAATTTTAGATTTTACACAACGACGTCTATTATACTTGTTAGTCAAGGTCTCTATTGGCTATGGCAATGAGAATATAATTAAGTAATGAGGAATTTACGAGGACAATGTCTACTAAGCTGCTTCTTTCTATTATCTTAGTATTCCAAACTAAGTAATGCAACTTGGACTGTTCCTAAGTATCATCATCAGATATTTGTCATCAAGGTATTGATATATATCAGATTATATACTAGAATTATTGAAGAAACTTTATCAATTAGTTTAATGCAACTACGTTGCAAACAAGATTTATATGAAATTGAATGAAAACTACATTATCACTATTTACACATTGATTAGTAAAAGTAATAATTAGTAAGTTAAGCAGAAAAGATTAATACTCGCTATTCTAGCTTGTGTAAGATTATTAGAAAGACTAGATATGTGGCTCCTTCATAATCTTTTTAGAGGCTGGTCTTAATGTCATCATGACATACTCCCATGCTATTCAAAATTAGTCTTATTAACAGTGTAAGTTTAAATAAGGATTTAGAGAGAATGTCATTGTGCCTTCTAGGATTTGCCTTCTATTAGGGAGAAGTAACTCTTCTTCTTCTTCTTCTTCAGAATTTTAGAAATTATCTCAAACTATTTATCCAAAAATACCAAAGATACAAAGTTAAGGAGTCACTAGGATGCCCAAAAATGGATATTGTGTATCATGCAATAGCAACATTTTCTTGCAATTTCGATTTTCTATCTTTTCCATATACTCGGTAAAAAAAGAAATTCATCAAGTCTATCAATTTTAGCCTATGCAACTTAGGAGAAATGTTTCTAAGTCCCAAAATGCATCATTGTTATTGTTGTTGTTGTAGTTCTAATTTCCTCGAAAAGTATGGAGAAGAAAAGAATGTTTCTTTGCTAAGATAGAAGTGAAGGGTTACAATAAGATTAAAATGATATAATCAAATGACTAAGAATAAATTAGGAATTTCATTTGTTGATCAGTTCAATAATTATTCTGTACTTTTTAATCTTTTCTAGAAGATTAAGACAAAGATCGATGATCCTTAAAAGGTTCCTTACACTTAAATTTGAAGTAGTCATCTAATCCTTCCTTTGAGACCATCTAAATAGAAGGAGAATAGTTTGCGAGTTCATTGAAATGCACTTGAGTTGCCTATGGCAAGAACTTACGATGTAGAGGATATTGACCTATTAAAAAGCAAAATTTAATTACAACAAATCGGAAAGCTCATAAGATAATTAAAGATAAGATAAATTGCACGTTTGGTCCTCAAACTATGAGGTTGGTGACACTTTGGTCCTCAAACTTTAATTTGTTGCAATTCTGGCTCAAACTTTAGGAATTGTTGTAATCAAATCCCACAACCCTTTTTAGTTGACTAAATATTGATGTATCACTAATGTAGAAGTGATGTAACAGTGTTGTGTTGATGATGTGCCAATAATTAAAATGCTACCTCATTTTTATATCATTGATGCGTCAGCATTTAGTCGACTAAATTGGGTTGTGTGATTTATTGCAAAAATTCTCAAAGTTAAAGTCAGAAATTACAACAAATTAAAGTTTTGAGGACTAAAGTGTCCTCCGCCTCATAGTTTGAGGACCAAATCTGCAATTTACCCTTAAAGATATATTAATTGAGGTTAAAGAGTTTAATTAGGAGTTTAAAAGGAGCTAGTAGCCTATGACTGGCCCAATATAGCACGGGTCACTATAGGTCTCGTGTAGCGCCAGCATTGCTAGGTTGATCGGGCTGTGAGGGGAACATGTCGTGCTTGGCCATTATGTTGTCTTGCAACTCGACTAGGTTTGGTAAGAAAGAAATAAAACTATTGTTGAAAAGGATTTAAAATATAAGATCAAAAGAATTTTTGAAAAATTAAAAACCAATCAAAAGGAAAGCCGAGTTCGCCTGGCATGACTGACTTGACACGTTCTAGGGTAGGGGCTATGCTGAACCTCTGGACCAAGAAAATGTGTGTCGACATGCACCACACTGGTTTGGATTCGTGACCTGCTGAACCGCCTTTGGGAACGTCATGGCCCAGATAATAGAGATTGTGAGATAGTAGAAGGTAATTAAAGTAAATTTAAGAAAATTAGTTGATTTGAAAGAATCAAGGTTCAGTAACCAAACCAGACCGGTTAGCCGGATTAGGTTAACTAGGAACCAGTCCAATAGTCGGCACCCCCTCATCTTTGGTCAAGTTATTTTTATTAGTTAATTTGCACATTTTGTAAAATTTAACACTGATTCTGTTAAATTTAAATGTTATGAACATTTTTTCAGCTGATAGAACTGCTGGTTTGTTAACAGTTAATGGCTGATAGCTAATGGAGACGTTAAATTTAATGATTCCCAAGTTTATTCCTTGAAAATAATTCAAATCAAAACAATCAAAAGTTAAGGGATTGTCAATCAAAAGAAAATTTATTGGGGGTTTATTTTGAAATGGCTTATTGTTGAGGGTGTCTCCATGCATTTTTACTTATTTTTTACTTGCACTACATTTTTGTCCAGCTCTAATTTGACATCTTCATCCATCTGAACTTTTACTATAGTAAGATGCATTTAGAAGGTTAAACACTTGATTTCCGTACTTTCAGATGATGATCCTTGGGAGCCAGAGTGAGAAAACTCAATCTCCTGTGACTTCTATGTGCTTTAACCAGCAAGGTGACTTACTCTTAGTGGGATATGGTGATGGTCATCTAACTCTTTGGGATGTACAAAAAGTGGCTGTAGCAAAAGTAATTACTGGGGAGCATAATGCACCAATAGTGCATGTGTTTTTTCTGGGTCAATTCAAAGCTATTACGGGAGATTCCAAGGGTCTAGTTCTATTACACACTTTCTCAGTTGTTCCTTTGCTCAATCATTTTTCCATCAAGACACAGGTCTGAATTAGTAGTTAGATTTGAGCTTTGTTTAGTCTATGGTAAATTCTATATCTCACATGATTATATTCTAAATGTATCAACAGTGCATTCTCGATGGTCAAAAAAATAGCACGGTTTTGTCTGCTTCTCCTCTTTTAGTGGATGATCCTAATGGTTTCAGCACAACATCTGCACAAGGGAACTCAACGATTTCCACTAGTAGCCTTGGTAGCATGGTGGGAGGTGTTGTTGGTGGCGTTGTTGGAAGAGAGGCCGGATGGAAGCTTTTCAATGAAGGCTCTTCGTTTCTGGAAGAAGGTGTGGTCATATTTGTCACCAATCAAAATGCTCTGGTGGTATGGAGTCTTCATATGATTGTGAAAAAAATTTTGGGCTTTATCTTGTCCAGCAATGCTTATAACATATAATAGAGAATCCAATTTTCAAGATGACTATATTGTTTTATCTTCTTTCAGGTTAGACTGATACCGAATTTGGAAGTTTATGAGAAGTTCTCCAGACCAGATGGGGTTCGAGAAGGGTCAATGCCGTACACAGCATGGAAATGCACTGCGTACTCAAATGATTCGTCTCTTGGTGAGATCAAGTTTATTCTCCTCAAAGTTTCGAGTGGTCTATAGTGTTGTTTTTTCAAAACATGAAAAATCTGCAGGTGCATCTGAGAGAGCTTCATGGCTCGTAATTGCTTGGGACCGCCGAATCCAAGTGTCAAAGTTGGTCAAATCACAGATGAAAAAATACAAAGAATGGAGCCTTGATAGTGCAGCAATTGGTGTGGCCTGGTTAGACGATCAGGTAGTGGAAATGTCACATGTAGAATTTGACACTTTCTTTTCTTATTATCATTATCTTGATGCTATCTTATAATTGAATTCTTCTTTTGGTTTTCCAGATGTTAGTGGTTCTTACATCGAGAGGTCAACTCTGCTTGTTTTCCAAAGATGGAAATGAGCTTCACCGCACCAACTATGGTCTTGATAGCTTGGGAATTGATGACATCATCACATATCATACCCACTTCTCTAATGTTTTTGGAAATCCAGAAAAAGCTTATCAAAATTCAGTAGCAGTAAGAGGAGCTACAATATACATACTAGGGCCCATGCATCTCTTAGTTTCTCGTCTTCTTCCTTGGAAAGAAAGAATTCAAGTATTGCAGAGGGCAGGAGATTGGATGGGTGCACTAGACATGGCAATGAGGCTTTATGATGGCCATTCACAAGGTGTTATTGATCTTCCAAGAACAGTTGATGCTATAAGAGAGGCCATAATGCCATTTCTAGTAGAGCTGCTTTTGTCATATGTAGATGAAGTCTTTTCCTATATTTCAATTGCTTTTTGCAACCAGCTTGGAAAACCTGGAGCTGAAGATGGTTCAAAGTATGCAAATACTTCTGTGTGCACCGAGATAGAGGAGCAATATGCTCGTGTAGGTGGTGTTGCAGTTGAATTTTGCGTTCATATTAACAGGTCTGATATCTTGTTTGATAGTATCTTCTCCAAGTTTGTTGCTGTTCATCATGGAGGTACTTGCTCTCATTTCCCCCCTTTTTATCTGTGATAATTTATCTGTTCTGAATTATATGGAATCCTATCCTGTACATAGCATTGCATACTTCGTTTCAGCTGATTTTTAACAAATTAACAATGTGTGCTGTACTTTACCATCTGGAGGGCTTCCGGATTATTTCTATGTGTTGTCATTGTGGAACACTAGAACAAAAATGCGGCTAAAATTCCTCATTCTACTTTCCCTTCCGTATTATCTTTTTGACCATGTCGATTTCCATGCCATCCTGGTAAATGTTTTTGGTTGAACTCCCCTATAGGAATAGCAAAATCCAACTGAAATTTCTTATTGTGTTCCTCTAGTTTGGAGCCATTGTAATAATAGAGATGATTAGCATAGTGGTAAATTCATTGAGAGTATGGCCTTTAAGGTTTTATGAATGTTAAGTCTTTTGAATGTTTTAGGTGGAAATGTTGTTTGCTTTGTCGAACTAACTTCTTCATTAATCGGTATGCGGCTGAGAAAAAAAAGAAGCGCAACTGTAGCATACCCGAATCCATTATTATTTTCACTGTATCATGTATGAAATGTAACTATTACATTATTTTTTTCATTTTCATTGTATCAAGTATAAACGTTCAACAATTTGTAACCATCAAATATTCTGCAACTAAGGGCTACTGTTTTGTGTTCCATCTCAAACCAAATATAAAAAAAAAAAACTAAATCAAAGGTTCAATAAGTTGGGTCAAATAAAATGGTCTTAATTTATTACTAGATTCAGTTAATGAGTTCAATTTGTATCAATCAGTCTACTGGATTAGAGTCAGTTGTTCCTATCAATTAAAGTTTATTTGAAATGCAGTCCATTGTATGATCAGTCTAGATTGACTCAATTGTCGAACTGAGCTATATTTTCTAATTTTATGTATTTTTTGATTATCTGTCTTGTAATTGGAATTCATTTGTTTCTTATATTTTTCTATGGAAGCTGCACATTTTTTATTTGGATGATGACATATATATTGATATATACTGCTGGTGAAGATTTGGTTGGCTTTATTTACATTTTTTTCCCCGCATCTTCTTGAAACGAAATATTTTATTGGAAAAAGAAGAGATAAAAACTTGGGGACATCCCTCCAGCTTCTTTTTCATTTGGAAATTGGTCCTTGAACTCTTTTCTAACTGTTTAAACATCTAAACTAACATGTTATCTGGTTATAAAATACTCCTAAATATTTATAGAAAATTACAGAATAATCTGTCATTAACAGAATATTTTGTTAAGTTAATAGAATATTTTGTCGAAATATTTATAGAGAATTTAGTTCAGATGGAACTTTCTCCAGTCGAAAAATATGTTAGTTCAGTTTTGGGAGCTGTTGCCAAATGAGTTTTGGGAGCTGTTGCCAAATGATTTATAGTTGAAGGTGTGTCTGTAAGTTTTAACTCTCTGACTTCATTTGAAAGAGAATTTTTTTTTTTATCATCTGGTTCTTATTACGGGTTGCATAGATTTACTCTTACCATTACTACACTGGTAGCAGGCACATTTTTGGAGATATTAGAACCCTATATATTGAAGGATATGCTTGGTTGTCTGCCTCCGGAGGTACTACAGATCATGCATAGCTGCTTCAGATTCAGCTGTGTGAACTTTATGCTTGCTATCATCGTTCATAATAGTAGGCTTGAGTGAAAAGTAATGGCATTATTATCTTTTGACATACTATAGATAATGCAAGCCTTGGTAGAGCACTATAGTGGCAAAGGATGGTTACAACGAGTTGAGCAATGTGTTCTTCACATGGACATCTCGTCCTTGGATTTTAATCAGGTATTCTTTTGAAGCAGTTATTGAAGAATTTTGTGGTAGTAGAAAAAAAAAGCTTCCAGTTGTTGGTTTCATTAATTTTATTCTACCAACTACAGTTTATTACTTGTATTTGATATGCAGGTGGTTAGGTTATGCCGTGAGCATGGACTGTATGGTGCACTTATATATCTGTTTAATCGAGGTTTAGATGATTTCCGAGCACCATTGGAGGAACTTTTGGCAGTTGTACAGAATAGCCCTGGAAGGGATGCTGCTGCTATTTGGTGATTTCCATTATTTCTTTCACAAAAACTGTCTGCATATAACATCATCCTTATTTTTCTTTGCTGCCATCAATATATAAACTGATGTAGGACAAATTGGGGGATTTTATGTTTTAGTTGATTTAATTGAATATTTAGGGTTTTTGGGGAAAGATTTGGTTCCAAATGATGATTGGGAAGTTTGTGAATAGGGAAATATGGATGAAACAGCATAAGGGTTTTGCTTTTCTCCTGAGGTAGTAGAAAGAAAAATTGTTTGGTGAAAAAAAAGAAACTGAGTTTGGGTTGAGGGTGTTAGATATGCGTTTGTATATAGAAAGGAGTGTTATTGGAAAAGTTTACTGCTGTGTTGATTAGTGGAACTTGTAATAGTAGAAAGAAAAAGAACATGTAATTGCCTGATTAGGCAAGAGGAAAAAGAAGACACGAGGGTACATATGAAAAAACTTGAATCAAGTTTTTGTAACCCTGCTACTACACATAATAATGATAAATACTGAAGCGTTCAATCATCTACATGAATGTCAAACCGAGTTTTTATAATTGTTTGTCTAATGCATTGACTTGGTATGATGATTGAAGGTTTTGTTAGAAAATGCTTATTTTCTTTGCATACATGGTTCAAAGTTTAATGTATTGCTTATTTTCTTTGCATACAACCTGGGAAATTATGCATCATTTGATTATTTTTTAAAATTATCTCTCTTTGGAATATCATTAAGTTATAACCTGGGAAATTCTTCATCATTTGCTTATTTTTTAAAAAAACATCTCTCTTTGGAATATCATTAAGTTATGATATCTCTTAAGCAGGGATTTAAGTATTTATTGGCACGGATCGTATCCACCGTGCCGTATCGTGCCAACAAGATACTGACACGATACAGCTCTCGTGCCGATGGCACAGTTCAAAATATATATATTTTAAATTACTAAGTAATTTTCTCAATAAAATTCAAAATATTTAATAAAAATACATAATAAGCAATAAGAAAATTTTGTTGCCAAAGAAAATAAAGATTTCATGCCATTATGTGTTGGCACGCTTTTATTTTTTGTGACTGGCACTCATCGGCACGGCTCGGCACGCACCGTGCTGTACCATGCCGGCAAGTTTTCGGCACAATCCCGTACCACGGCACTTAAATCCTTACTCTTAAGTTTCAGACTCATTGTTGGAAGAATCATTTGTCCAAACTAGTATGAAATTAACAGTTTAGAAACATAGTAATAGGGAATGAAATTATTACAAAATGCATGGTGAGAATTGACATTAGAGTTCTCTAGCTGAATAGGCCTCGAGAATGGGTCGATGCTATTTGTTGTCTGTCCAATTTGAGCCCTTTACATATTCTAATAACTTCCTGACCTACACAGGCAACTAATAGTTGGCTTTATCATGATGCAAGCAAATTTATATGAATTGAAGATCTAATTTACTAGTCTTACTATTTTAATGCAGGAGTAACTATAGTGCATTTTAGTAGATGGTAAAAATGTAAATGAAGGGGGCTAAGACACACTAAAATTATGTTTAGGGTTCATTTATTGTACTTGCAGATAAGTATATTACCTTTATAAAAATAAGGACGATCTTTATCTTATCTATGTGTGACTAGCTCCTCATGTTGGAGTTCTCAGTAGAAATAATACAGAGCTAATAAATTATCTAAGTTTCTTTTACAATGCTAGCTAATAATACAGTGCTATCTATTTTATTTTTCTCTTTTTGGTTATGTTTTCTCTCACCTGCAAATTACAATCATTTATCGTCCTTTGATTCTGCTGCACCATTAGGAATTCATGTAAGCATCCATTTCATTTTTCGGTGTCTTTTAATCTGCTATAAGTCTATAATATATTTTCCTTCCATGTATATACAATTGGTGACATGCTTAATCTGTATTCTAGCTAAGCTACATATAGATTATTCTTATATAGTTTTTTGTAAATGGTACTAATTAAAAGATGACTTCTTATTTTAAATAGTTACATTTCTCTTTATTATCTCTTTAATATCCCACTTCTTTTGTGATAAACAGCTTCAGGATGCTTATTTATCTGAAGTATTGCTTTCAAGGCCAAGCGTTTCCTCCTGGTATGTACTTTTAAATTTCACATCTTTTCAGGCTCAAGCTCATTACTTCTCTTCTGCCCTCTTAATAATTTTTTGTGATCATGGAATAAAGTGCCGCCCCGTGCTGAGCGGCATGGGGCCGCACATATGGGGGCACGGTACAAGGGGGGTGCCAAGGCACCCCTCGTGCCGTCTTTTTTTTTTTTTTTTTTTTTTTTTTTTTTTTTGTCTTCTGTTTTTTTGATGCAAATCCTTCGCGCTCTCTCTCTCTCTCTCACACACACACACACACACACACACACACAGAGTTTTGATTTTTTTGTTGTGGTTGTTTTTTTTTCTCTCTCACAGTTAGTTTTGATTTTTTTGTTGTGATTTTTTTTTTTTTTTTTTTTTTTTTTTTTGTGGGGGGGGGGGGGGGGGTGGGCTTTTTTACCTCTCATCCGTTGTTTTTGTTTTTTTTTTTTGAATGAAAATTTTTTTTGGTAGGTCCTTATGTCTCGCATCCAATTTTCTTTTTGGGATTGGCCTTTATATTTCCCACGTGATTTTTTTTCTTTGAATATTTTTAATTTGTAAAGTTTTTTTTTAAGAAATATAAAATTAGGTAATTTTTTTATTTGCAGTTTATAAAAAGTTGATAATAAATATAATTGATTTAATTATTATATAGTCAAAATTTTAATTATTTTAGATAGATCTATTATTTTATATGAGATATGCGATAAAAATATTTTTAACTTTGAAAATTCTATTTTTGAATTTAAAAGATTGAAAATACTGATAAAATTAAAAAATAAATTAAATCAATTAATACTTAAATTTGTTTAATTTATTTGTCATATAATTTATTGCTAAGTTTTTATGAATAGATCTAATATTTTTTTTTAAAATATTTTAATGAAAACATATTTTTCTTCAAATCTTTAATAAATATTTTTAAAAAATTCAAATGAAAAGGAATTATCAAAGCAATTACGGCCCTATTATGGTTAATTTAAATATTTAGCGGTCTCTCGTTAAATCAATATGCATCAATCTTGCAAACATACATTAAAATTTTGAGAAAAAATATTTCTCTAATTTTGTATATTATATTTTTTTAAATTTCAAGTAAAATGATAAAATCAAACTAATTTTAATTGTTAATCAATTCTTACAATTTTTCTAAAAGTTTAGAAAAAAATATTTTTCTTCAAATTTTAAAAAGTAAAAATAAAAAGAAATTATCGGCATAATTGTGATTTTATTCTGGTCGCTCTAGTCATCATATGATCTCTCGTCGAATCAATATATGAATTTTGAAAAATTTTGAGAAAAAATATAACTATCTATGAATTTATATTTTATAATTTATTAACTTCTGAAAAAAATGATAAAATCAAAAGAATTTTTCAAGTTGATAAATATGATTGTTTCATCATGTTGTTCTTTTTCTAACTTTCTTAAATGAATTTTACTTGTGAATTTTATTATTATATTTTAATTTCTATTCTCTATGAGATATAATTTTTTTTACATTTAAAAAAGCTTACTACTATAATAATTGATGAGCATAGTAAGCTATATATAGTCAATATTTATAATTATTTAACTAAACCTTTCAAAATAATATTGTAAAAGCTTATTGGGAACAAAAAAATTTAAAAAATTCAAAATAATATTGTAAAAGCTTATTGGGAACAAAAAAATTTTAAAAAAACGTGCCAAAGCGTGCCACTCGGAGGTCATGCGTATCCATCGGCACGCTCGGCACGGAAGCGTGCCCTTGCTGGACTGTGCCAGGCGGACAACGGCACGCTCCCGTGCCACGACACTTTATTCCTTGCTTGTGATGCATTATTTCATATATTAATATCTCAATATGCTTGAGATATATTCTTGATAATCTGTTCTTTATCATTTGGTGAATTCTAGATGTAGCTGAAAAGCTTTGTTGGAGCTTGGCTTGATAGCTTGCTAGTCTCATTTCCAAATAAATTACTAAAATAATTATAAAATAAAATCTAGTTCCTTATGTGGTATATTTTCTGGCAATGATGTTTTTGTTAATCAGATGCTTTACAATTATAGATTTATCATTCGGCAATGGAGTTCAGAACTTGCCCCTTTTGAAGCATGTTTCTTATTTCCGAGTTCTTACCATCAGTATATATGATGCCTTACTTTCATTTGTGATAGATGCTTAAGATGCTTACTTGTTACAGGGCATGGTGCTCTTTCTCCTTCACGTGTGTGTTCAGTTAGAAAAGAATTATTGCAATTTTTACTGGAGGATTCAAAGTCTGTAACCTCTCAAATAGTTAAAAGTTTTAAGTCCTCCTGCAGAATGTGCCCAAACCTGTGTTATCTGCTGTGGATAGACACAGAAGCATCTTTGGAAGTTCTTCGATGTGCTTTTACAGAAGAGGGATCTGAAACAAGTGATGATTCCGTCCATGTTGTTGAAGCTCCTGTAGAGCGTGAACTAGAAATCAAATCTGAGAGCCTTGAAAATCAGAATTCCATGGTTCAAAACGTTACAAATGTGCTTATAGATGTTCTTGGCTTAGAAAATGAGATGATTAGATCAATTGTCATGGATGGTGAGACAGCAATATGGCCTTCAGTAAAGGATTTGACTCACTTACTTGAGTTTATTTCTTTTCTTGTTTCTTGTAAACAAGCAACTGTATCTCCTAGAGTTTTAAAGCATCTCCTTGATTATTTGACTTCATCTGATCTGGCACTTTATGGTCCTAATCAAAAGGAACTAACTTCTCAAAAGCAGAAACAATTGCTGAAACTCTTGAGGGTGGTTCCTCAGACCCATTGGAATTCTGATGATGTGCTACATCTCTGTGAGAAGGCTCAATTTCACCAGGTATATTTTTATTTATTTTTTTCATGTAAGCTCATCTCAGCTTGAGCTGTAGTTCTTAGTATCTTCTGGTACATAGTATCGTCATATCAACTTGGTTATTTATTCCCAGTATTCCTTGCCATTTTTCGATACAGGCTTGTGGCTTTATTAATACACTCAATGGCCAGATTATTGCTGCTTTAGATAGTTATATGAAGGACTTGGATGAACCAATCCATGTTTTTGTCTATATCCACAAAATGTTATCACAGTTATCAGCTACCGAGGCTTCATCTTTCCACTCAGCTTTGGTTTCTCGTATTCCTGATCTGATCAAGCTGTGCAGGTGAACCTATAAATACAATGATCATGTTTCGGGTTTTATAATATCAGCTTCATTTTTTATTCTGTCCTAAAATTTAATAAGGTCGCTTTGAAGCTCTGATACCAAATTTGGTGCAACCAGAAATATGATAACTCAAATAAAATTTCGAATGGTAAACATTCCGATGCAATTCTGATGAAAATTTGAAAATAAAAAATCAATTATTTGAAGAAATGAAGAAAATATTGGTGTGCTTGAAGCCTTCAGTACTTTCTTAATCTTCTCAAAGCTGTCTAGAAATTATTATATTGAAGTTGTAAGAGATGTGGTTCAGCCCAGAATAATTCCAACCCAAAACCGCCATCAATCAGCCTCTAATAGGGACAGAATTGTGAGAAAACTGCAGCAGGGTAACGGCATGAGAGGAAGGTGTAGAGGAGGAGAAAATCCAATATAGGGCAGTAGAAGAGGAGAAGAGAAGATGCCCAATCCAGGGACAACAAAGAGGAGAAGAGAAGTGCCTAATCTAAGGCCAGAAATGAGAAGAAAATTGTCTGAGGCAAGGACGGCATGAAGAGAGGCAAATACTCAGGCAGGAAAATTTCTAATATCATACGTCAAAACCCCAAAACCTGCGAGATATTATATTAATAGAACCCTTAAAAAGAATAGTCTGGCTATAAGTTCAGTAGGAAATAGGTTCGACAATTAGGAAAAGGGTCAAGCCTGCTAGGTTTTAGTCGTGATTATAAGTATTAATTGAACCTAAACCTAAATATAAAGCCCCAACTAATTAGATCTGAATGAAAAGTTAAAATAGGTTAGAATTAATCCCAATTAGAAATAAACTGATTCTGCAATTAAGGGTTAGACTCAAAGCGGACTCAAACTGCTTCCAAAACCCATAAAAAAAAAAAACCAGAAAATGAATCAAAATAACTCCGGAGAAAATATAAACGTTCTCAAATCTGCCAAATATCATCCTTGAACTGCATCAGTTTTTCATTTATTCTGCTTCATTTTGGTCTTAAATTAGTTTTATTATCTATCGAGTTCTTTAACATTTACTGTTTGCATATTTCAGAGAGTGCGCATTGTTTTTGGTGATTGACCATTTCAGCAGCGAGAGTCAGCATATACTATCAGAGCTGCATTCTCATCCACATAGCCTTTTCCTTTTTCTCAAAACTGCTATTGATGTCCACTTGTTAGGCACTCTTAACATTTTTGAGCATGAAGCTGATCATATGACAAATGTTTCAAATGGTATACCGGGTACACCTAATGAACTTGAAGCGTACATTGAAAGACTTTCAAAATTTCCAAAGCATCTGAATCGTAATGCAATTCACATAACTGATGAGCTGGTTGAACAGTATCTGGAGGTAAGCTTTTCTTTTCGAACACTGTACGAATCTTAAACGAGGCTAGTAAAACTGAATCATCAAATTCTTTGTACTGTCAGGTTAAGCATTCTAGTATATCAGTACAATTTTGTATCGAGCATCTTTATTTTTAGACTAAAAATGTGGAAAACCCCTATTGTAATATCATAACTCCTTTGATAACCATAACCTAAGGAAACACCCTCTTTTAGGCTGGTTTGTTTCATTGAAAGTGGAGAGGGTTGAAGTGGTTTTAGGCCGTAAATGGCCACTTCCACCGTGTGGTTCATTGTAATATAACTACGGCCGAAAATCAGGTTCCTCAAAATAACATAATTGACCAGAAAGAGAAGTGAGGGAAAAAATAATAAAATATTACAAAGGGTAACTTAATTTTGGGATTGGGTTGCCACTTCTCTCATCTAAATATATTTGATTGTTGTACTATTTTTTCTTTTTTTTTTAGTTTGCACGTTTGAAATGTAATGAAAATTGATTAGTTAAGTTTTAGTTTTTTTTTTTTTTTTTTTTTTTTGTTTTTTGTTTTTTTAAGCTTAATTGCCACATTTGAAATGTGATGAAAATTGATTAGTTGACTATTAGTATCTCTTTTTCTTTGGAGTTTTATTGCTGTATTATTATAATTTATTTACGAAAAAAACAATTTAGTTTGTTATAAATTATATTTTATTGCTTATATAGGGATACAATTACATTATTTTCTATTTGTTATCTTATAATTTATTATTTATCAAATTATATAAGAGGCAACAATATTACATGAGTAGAGAGCTATATAGGAGATTAAATTACCAGGGGTTTGGGTATTCAACAGTTTTAGGTGAAACAAACACTGGAAGTTGGGAACTTCAGTTTTTTTACGCCATTGACTTCCTACCAAACAAATAGTAGAATTGGGGAAACTTTACTTCCAAAGTTATAGAAATAAACAGTGGAGAAGTAATTTTCGCTGTGACTCTAGTTCAACCGAAAATCCACTTCAATCCAGACTTCCACCTTCGGTGAAACAAAGAGGCCCTTAGGGTTTCTGGAATTTTACCTATAGTAATGCCCACCAATTTTGTTATCTGCATTCTTAAGATATTTATTAGTTTTTTTGTTACCTTCCTATCATGTGCTTTCCTGTGCTGTGTTTTGCGCTGAGTGGACGCAACTAATATAAGTAAAGCATATGCAAAGAGATGATTTCAAAGAAATTTAACCATTGGTTTAGTTTCTAAATTATGATGTTGCCACATGGCTAAATGGCGTGCGAACAATTTTTTTGTTTCTTTATCACAACTCTGCTAATTCTCTTTCTAGAAACAAGAGAAACTCTCCTATCAACAACAGCCATTCATCCAATCTAGTCCTGCATATGGTCCCTATTAAATCTCTATCACTCTATGAATCTCTCTATATAAAAAATGGTACTACTATCTTATGATTTACATCTGTGAGTTAGAATCTGTCTGTTCTTCAGACTGTTAAGGGCTAATTCTGTACAAATGATGTAGATTATGGTCTAAATTTTTTTATAAAGAAATTGAATCAGATACTCTTTGTTCTATTTGTAAATTTTCTTTCGGCTGGCTTTTTATACGATGTGATCTTAAATAGAAATTTCTTATATGCTTGAACAATCATCTCCTGTTGTGCAGCTTTTGTGTCAATTTGAAAGCAATTCAGTTCTGAAGTTCCTTCAGACTTTTGACAATTATAGACTGGAGCACTGTTTGCTTCTTTGTCAAGAGTATGGAGTTACTGATGCAGCTGCATTTCTTTTGGAAAGAGTTGGTGATGTTGGAAATGCTTTAGTGCTTGTAATGGTTGGACTCGAGGATAAACTTAACCTGCTTATTGATGCTGTGAAAAAAAATATTGGAACCATATCTGGTAATACCGATAGAGTTGATCAACCTAGTGGCATATTAAAAATGAGCGAGGTTGGTTATTTGAGCTTTAATTATTTTTCATGATCAGCTTTAACTAATGGCCTTGGAGTTTAGCTAACTGCTATTATATTTTTCTGCTGAAATCACAGGCTATCTCTGTGCTTGATTTATTGCATGCCTGCATTGGTTTGTGCCAAAGAAATACTCAACGTCTAGATCCTCAAGAGTCCGAGTCCCTCTGGTTTCGACTGCTTGACTCGTAAGTTGTACAATTGTCTGCTAGTCTTAGTGTTTAGTTTGATATTGTTAGTTCATCATGGCATCATTTGAAAATTCGACTATTTGTGTTTGTTCTAATTTGACAATTGAAATCACATTCTAATTTGGTTAAAAATATAGATGACCCCCCTAAATATATTGCATGAAGTATTTCATCCCCTTAAATAAAAAAAAAGCACAACCCCATCAATATAGCAAAAATGTTTCAGTGTGTTTCAATGTTAAAAAAAAGGCAAAATGATCAAAATACCCCTCTATTTTACCTACTTCCTCTTCCTCCATGGCACCTCATTCACCACCTCCTTCATCACCGCCATTGCCGTTGATATTGGTGTTGCCGCTATGCGGTTGCCAGTACTGTGACCGTCGCTGCCTTCACTCAGTCCTCATCCTCCTTTTATGAATCTCTTTCTACCATCCTATGTTGCATAGATATGGATACGGCACGATACGGATACGGTGATACGGCAATTTCTAAAACTTCTAGGATACGATACGCAGGATATACTTGAATAAAATATTATTTTAAATATATTTAAATATATGTTGATTATATGTAATGATATATTGAGAATAATTAGGATATCTGAATTATATTAAGGAATATATTTTTATATACATTAACTTGTATAATTGTTTTACATCTATTTATAAAAAAAGATAATCGATCGTATGAAATAATAATTCAAAAAATATTAACCAACTATCATCCAATTTGATCAAATGATAACAATAGATATTTAGTCGCACAAATTAGATAATTAGCCATTCAACATATATACGTTGAATGATAATAATAGATATTTAGTCGCACAAATTAGATAATTAGCCATTCAATGTATGAAATAATAATTAAAAAAATATTAACCAACTATCATCCAATTTGATCAAATGATAACCAATAGATATTTAGTCGCACAAATTAGATAATTAGCCATTCAAAAAATATTAACTAACTATCATCCAATTTGATCAAATGATAACAATAGATATTTAGTCGCACAAATTAGATAATTAGCCATTCAACATATATGTATGTTTTATTAGGTTATATTATATAAAATGGTAAGAAAAGAAAATATGTTAACAATTTAATTGAAGAAAAATCAAATTATTCTCTATGGCCTTTGTTAATTAGTTCTAGATTGATAAATTAGATGAAAAAAAAGTAAAAGAGAAGCGGTAAAGGATTGAGCCATAGCTTAATATTGTGGAGATAGAACGAGAGGGAGCGCCTTCATTCATTCAAGTGCAAAAATATCGAAGAAATGACAAATTGAAGAGATTTATATTTTTCTCACTCTTTTCCTTATTTCCAATGGGTTTGGATGCATATTTTTTGAAAATTTTTAAATTTCGATCATTTTAGACCCAAAAAGAATCTGGTCGTATTCCCCCTGTATCCCTCCCGTATCTGAGCTGTATCAGATATTATTATTATTATTAATTTTAAATGCCGGATACTTCATTCCCGTATAGGACACGTATCGGGTGCATATCGGGCGCGTATCGGTATCCAATACGTGTTCGATACGGTTACGACATGAAATTTGAAGTATCCGTGCTTCATAGCTACTATCATTTTCCTCCACCTCTTTTACCTATTTATAAATAACCACCATGAGCTTGTATCTTTTATCTTGTTCATTCTTCTCTCAACCATTGTGCAAATTTGAAATAAAAAATTTATAAGAAAAAAAGGAAGCAAACAGGTTAGAAATTTGGGTGGAAGAAAGGCAAATTTGGTATAAAAAGTAAATTTCTAATGGAGTTGGAATGGCGTATTGACGGAGTGGGTCAAGTGACGTAAGTTTTAATGTGGGTTAAGTATGTATGATTTTTAGCTGGAATGGTCAATGCAACACATGATATGTTCAGGAAGGTTATATGTATTTTAGCCTACTATTTTTTTTCATTTTATGCTCATAAGGTGGACATTATTAAATTGTCTGATATAAATATTTGATGTGTTATGGTATATCTTATTGTGTCAATAGAAATGCGTGTGGAAGAGTACAATTTGTGTCCTATCCCTTTTCAAGAAAGTATTGTCGTTAAGAGCATTGAGAGCTATGCAGACATGACATAGAAGTAAATAGGGCAATTATTTGTCAACAACACTGTTGTAAGTTGGATTGGTGCATGAACATGGACACTAACTACTTGCGATGTTATGAGTGAGAACAGTAATACGTGATGTATAATATAATTCACCGGATGCCCTGTTTGATTTAGTGGTAGAGAGGTATTAGACTTGTTATTCCCCTTACTTTGCTAAACACCACCAACAATAACTACACCTCTCGTAAAAAGTTATTCTGGGATATCCCGTTGAAAGGGTTGAATTGCTATTTTTGCCTCTCCTTGAAGTAGCTATTCTTTCTCTTTGTTTTCCTTTCAAATTTGATAATTCACGATTTAAACTCAAATTTTAATTTTAATTTATAAATTTATAAATTTAAATTTAAATTGTATAATTAAATTTCAACTCTGAATTTAAGATAAAATAAAATTTTAAAATCAAATAAGATTAAAATTTATATATATTTGAAATTTAATTCAAAATTTGAATGTTGATTGTAATCAATAAAATCTTAATATAACAACTAAATATTAGTAGATAGTATTGAGATAATTAGAATATATTCGCCTAAAAAGAAAAGATATGGAATGATATAAAAACATTTAATAAAAAAAGGAAAGGTTATCCATTAGAGAAAAAAGAGGAATTAAAAGCTTGTTTTGTTTCGTTACGTTATTTGTTTTGCGGAAGAAAAAGGAAGAATCAAAATTCTTTTCCTGCCAAAAAGTGGGTCCATCGGCAGACCCAAATTCAAAATACGTGCTTTTATATATAGAATAGATAAGTTTTATTTTTTTTCATATACCACTAAAGTTGTTAAGTGCTTTCTGCAGTGATGAAAATGGTTTGCTACTGCTTTCCTAGTTATTCTTAATCACCCTTTGTGTTTGAGAATAACAAATATTGCCTCGGATGCATTGTTAACATTCATTTGAGATATACTTGTTATTTTGAAGCAAGGATTTAAGTGCCCATTGGCACGGGCCGTATCTATCGTGCCGTATCATGCTGACAAAATATTGGCATGAAACAGTCCCGTGCCGATGGCACAACTCAAAACTCGCTTTTTTTTAAAATTAGGAAGTAATTTTTTCAACAAAGTTTAAAAGATTTGATAAAAATATATAATAAGCAATTATAATATTTTGTTGCTAAAGAAAGTAAATATTTAATGTCATTATGTGTCGGCATACTTGTATTTTTTGTAATCGGCACACATCGGCATGGCTCGGCACGCACTATATCGTACTGTGCCGACACGATTTTGGCACGACCCCGTGCCATGGCACTTAAATCCTTATTTTGAAGTAAAATCTGTTAGAAAAAAAACTAAACAGTAAGGGAGCACAAAAAATTGTCACCATGCTTTTTTACTTTAGGATAATCTCATTTCCAAGTTATTGAAGTGTGACATTCGACCTTTTATCTTTAATTTACATAATCGTGTTTAATGCTTGGAGCTTTTAAATTGTTAATTCAGCTTTTCTGAACCACTGAAGAGGTTCTGTGGCATCAAAGACGTACCTGAAAGAAGTCAGGTTGGAAAGGTATCTGCAATTTGTGGTGACCAAGTAAATGAGGACTTCACGTTTAGGAGGCTATCCGAGAATGGAAGATGTGTGGCTGTTCTGAGGAGAGTTTTCTCACAATTTGTTGGAGAAATAATTGAGGGAATGGCTGGATATATACCCCTCCCAGTAATTATGACCAAGGTCCTTTCTGACAATGTGGATCAAGAGTTTGGTGATTTTAAGCTCATCATACTGAGAATGCTGGGAACATATGGCTATGAAAAAAGAATACTGGTAAGTATATAGAGGTACATTCTGAGCGTTTTTCCTTTTGCATGGGCTTTTACTATCGAGATTAGGATATTTGATGCTGGAGTGGCCTATTGGACTCAGATTATGATCACTGCAGATGCTATACACTATTTTGTAACCTTTTCACTGAAGAGATTCAAATACCAATTGCAAAATGTTGTCTTGTAGAATAAAATGGTGCAACTCAAAAATGTTGGATTTAAAATATTTGTACTGTAAACAATGAGAAACCATTTTCCTAACTTGGCCATGTATATTGTCTTATCATCATTAAAACTCTTAACTGCACAATCAACTTAAACTTGTACTCTCTTCTGAGAATATGGAAGGTATGTTAAAATGATACGTTGCTCTGGCGGTACACTTTATTGCTGTCCGCGCACCTAACAATTGTATTTTGTCCTATATTACATGTTCCTTTCCTTCCAATGCATGTTTGGTGTCATGTGTTTAATTTGCAAGATTAGTAGATTGTTGCAATGTTTATTTTTATTGCAGGTCTCTTCAATGATCTTATAAAGTATGGCGTAGTTTTTACCTTCAAGCACATCAATACTTTATCAGACATTAGTGATCAACATTCTTCAAGTATTGCCTATATTATAACAAGAAGTTTTTTCAAATTTTGATCTTTTTGTTCCTTGATCTAGGATACAGCTAAATTGGTAATAGAGGACGACACATTCTACACTTTGAGCTTGCTAAAGAAGGGAGTCTCTCATGCTTTTGCTCCACAAGATTTCATTTGCTGCATTTGTAATTGCCCCCTCACCAAAGGCCCTGCTACTCTAGGAGTTAGAATATTTAATTGTGGTCATTCAACCCATCTTATTTGTGAATCGGAGCAAACCAAGTCATCACATACAGATTCCTCAGTTGGATGCCCAATTTGTCTTCCAAAGAAGAACACAAATGCACGGAACAAATCAGTTAATGTGGAGAATGGATTGGTCAAACACCAGTCATCAAGCCTTCGACAGTCGCAAGGAATCAATCTTCAATACCTGCATGAACCAGACGTTGCAGAGAGGCCTCGTGGGCTTCATCAAATACCCCGGGTACATAGAACTTTCTATCAAAGAAAGCTTTTTTCTTTCTTTTTTATGTTTTCCGGCTCTTGCTTAGACCAAGAAGGATGTTGTTCTTTCAGTTTGAAATATTGAAGAGTCTCCATAAAGCCCAAAAGCCTTTTCAAGTAGACATTTTACCCCAAGTGAGACTTTCGCCTCCAGCAATTTATCATGAAAAGGTCCAGAAAGGAGCCAGTTTAATGGGAGAGACAAGTAACAACTCGGTGATTAGTGAAAAGAAGACTAAACACCGGGAACTTAAGGAACTAAAATCAAAAGGCATAGTAAACCGATTTCCCTTGAAATCAAACATGTTTGGTGAGATTCTGGACGAATTATTTTCTTCATTTAGCTAAAGAAAATGCTTTGTTCTCAAATATCTACTGATCTGATTGCAGGTCCTGAGAAGTACAGGATGCGATGATATGATGTCAAATTTTGTCTGAGGTATTAGAAGTATAAAATGTGATTGCCTTTCTTGTTTATTTTATTTTGCATAAAATCACTTTTTTTATCACTTTTTTTATTTCTTCCAGTCAAACATTTGTATTAATATATCATAGCAAATGCACTAGAAACAACCTCTATGAATGGCTATCCCGCAATTTGATTATTGGTCCTTGTTTTTTCTTCCATGGAAAAAACTGAAGAAAGGAATACACTAATGTGTATTGTGTTCAAATAAATCTTTGATATGAATATCATAGGCCATGACTCTTAATCTCGATTATCTATGAATCTACAATATGCATTTCGAAGTGAAGTAATTGTATAGTTCATATACCTTAGGTGAAAATCATGCTCCTAAACATTTTAAGAACCTTGTTTTATGACACTTAAACACATGACATGAAACATTGATTTTATGACTACTATGTTATGGATATTTAATGAGTAATCAATTGGCCAAGTATTCTAAGCACTCCGAAGAGTATTAGGAAGGATGGCATCAAACATTGGTCAAGTGGAAGAAGTAAAAGTGGAGAAAGAACATATAAGAAGGAACAGACTGAAAAAGGAACTGACAAATAGAGATGCTTGTAATAATAGAGTGAAATATTAGTAGTCATAAGGACGGGATAGCAAATAGGAAAGGTACAATAGTAAATGGGAAGTTCACAGGTTGAGATTTGAGAACCAAGTGCCTCAGATAACATTCACAGGTAACAAAGATTGTAATGTTCCCATCTCAAAATCAAATATGGAGAATTATAATTCGATGATCCCCTTGACCAGCCATCGAGAGCTTTGAACTAACTGTTTATTTTTAGTATTTGGGTAGGATTTCTGTTGGCTTCATTGGGTGGCTTGTTCTAATTTTGACTTGAGATTTAGAATAATATGCAGAGACTGAAATTGCTTATTTCGATGTCCTTTCTTATGCCTTGGGTCGATGTAAATTGAATGGGTAGTTTTCAAATGTGTCCTTTTAACGTTTCAGCTAATTTCACAAGCCCATAACTCTTCGTCTTTTTATGTAAGCTCCTGAGTTTTCAATTTTCTTTCATTTAAGTTCCTTGCTCAGCATCTTTTAAAGAAATCTAACAATATAGCATTAACAATATTAACTTTTTACCTCATTTTCGTAGATTTTTCATTGTAAATATCATATACACATCCTTTTATTGCAATTTTATCCTTGTCTAATACATACCTTTTAAAATGTTGTATGCAAATCAAATTTAATGAGCAAAGATCTGCTAAAGAATAAAAGTCAAAATTTGTGATGTTGTACATTTTGATTTAGTGAAAGATGCACGATAGGGACATTTATAGGAAAAAGTCAATAACTCAGGTACTTGTATAACATATGAAAATGTTGAGGACTTACCTGAAATTATTTAAAATTAGGGTCTTTTTTTTTTTTTTTGAAACTGCTCATAATGAACAGGAGGTTTGATTGTGGCTTCATGCCCAAATAAACGGTACAAAATTTTACTGCTGCTTCAAGATGGCCATTCAGATTTTTTTTCTCCAAAGAATGTCCGTATATACTTTTTTGGTTAATTACAAATTTGTTTGCCAATCTTGCCCAGATTTCGATTTCATCCTCAAGATTTTAATTTAGTTTGTGAAATTTTTCTGCCTAACAATGAATCCTTCCTTTATAATGCCTTAGAAGTGCCACATGTACCATCTATTATAGCCTTTTTGTTGTTAAAACTGGAGAACAGGATCAAACTTCAGGTACAAAATTGCTATTGAAGTCAAACTTCAGCATTGAATTTGATACTCTGCAGATGAAAATTGGAATTCAGATCAAATCTCAGGATTAAATTGTTACAACTGATTGAGAAATGATATTGGAACTCCAGTCAGGACTTACAGTGTTTAAATTTGTAATTAAACCTCTTATTTCCTTTACCGTAATTGCCGACTAACTACACGTTATAACATTGTTATGTGAGTTGCAGATGGACCCATCTTCTTTCTACCTGCTTCATGGGAACCCTTCTAATTGGTGTAACTATATTTTTCATTCTGGATCGTAAATGGCTTACAGAGATATCTTCTAAACTGTTCCTGTAACTACTTAAAGTCGCTACATATTCGTTTAGTTCACTCATCATCTCAGACGACTATTGTAGCAACAACTTGAGTCACTACATAGTACTTCAACAACCTACCTGAGTCACTACATAGTGCTTCAATAACGTGTGAGCATCCCATTGTTATCCTCCATACCATGTAGCAGAGTCCTAAGATTTAATTTGTGTCTTCTCTTGTTATACATTTCTGTATATGGCAATCTTGAGAGTTTCTAAATTTTTGTAATTACATTGTTATACATTTCTATCTTGTCTGTTCTGTTTCCGTAATTGGAGAAATGCTTTTGTAACTTTTGTCTCAAGTTGGAAGGTCTATTTTCTATCTCTTCAGCTTTTGTTCTTCTTTTTTTTTTTAAATTTTTTCCGGATGTTGCCTATCTGTCTCTGATCCCAATAACCTGTACTTCTATTTTACCTGAGAAGCTGGAAGCTCGGACTTGAGGATTGACCTTCTGATATCTCCCTTGGAAATAAATCAACTACTATGTAGCTATTGTCTCAAAATTTGGTTATTTTGTGGCAAGTTCTTTCCTTGGCTTGTTCTTAGTCGAGAAACTGAAACCAATTGCGAAGGGCTGATGTAAAGCCGAAAAATTGGTTTGCCAAATTTCCATAATTGTTTTAAGAGATTTTCCAGCATTGATTTCTGTTCTACCTGATCATTGTATATAACTGCATCATATAGACTTTTTATAAAATAAATCTTCAAAAAATTTATAATTTGCTGGGCCCCCCAAAAAAAAAAAAAAAAAAAATCTGAGGAGTTGAAAACGATTGGAATTTTCGAAGCTCTCTTCCTTTCTATTAAGAAAATTGGTACTTTTTTTTACCACTATGACTCTTATTTTTGACTCGACTGTTTTTGCTGGTCTTCGTTCACGTTGTGTCACTATTTCGGCAGATCATCCTCTCGGCTCATTGAGCCCTTTGATTACGGTCGAACTTCCAACATGGCCTACGAAAAATTAATCACTTGTCGTGCTTGAACTTCTGGTCCTGTTAGTGATCTTGAACATACTATCACCATATACTCATACGTACGTTAAGTACGAAGGTGATCTATTGATAGTGACGACTATATATACAAATAATAGTATATACTTTTTAGGGGTAATTTTCTATATATTCATAAAAATTTCTCTGTTTTCACATTTACCTCTCTTAGAAAGCTAATATTAAAACTATCCTTCTTACATTCCAACTTCTTTTCAAAATACTCCTGAAGTTAAACTCTGTTAGTGTACCGTTTGGAACTGTCGTTATCTGTGTGTAATTATTATTTTGTTCTTTCAAATATACCCTAAACCCTAAAACCCTAAACTCCTAAACCCTAAAACCCTAAAACCCTAAAAAATCCTAAATCCTAAACTCTAAAACCCTAAACCCTAAACCCTAGAACCCTAAAAAACCCTAAACCCTAAACCCTAAAATCCTAAAAAATCCTAAACCCTAACCCTAAACCGGGACAAAATAGGTATATCTGATAGTTTTCAACTCCGATTATTATTTAACTCTAGTTTAACCCTAGTTAACTTAACAAAGGGAAACGGTAGGGGTATTTTTAATAACGGTGGAACGTATGAAGGATATATTGGAAAGAAAAAAATAAGAGGGGTAAATCAGATAATTCTTCAGATTTCAGGGTTACACAGGCAATTATTCCTTTGAAATACGAATATTACAAATAATAGTATATACTTTTTAGGGGTAATTTTCTATATATTCATAAAAATTTCTCTGTTTTCACATTTACCTCTCTTAGAAGGCTAATATTAAAACTACTCCTGAAGTTAAACTCTGTTAGTGTACCGTTTGAAACTGCCGTTATCTGTGTGTAATTACTATTTTGTCCTTTCAAATATACCCTAAACCCTAAAACCCTAAACTCCTAAACCCTAAAACCCTAAAACCCTAATAAAAAATCCTAAATCCTAAACCCTAAAACCCTAAACCCTAAACCCTAGAACCCTAAAAAACCCTAAACCCTAAACCCTAAAATCCTAAAAAATCCTAAACCCTAACCCTAAACCGGGACAAAATAGGTATATCTGATAGTTTTCAACTCCGATTATTATTTAACTCTAATTTAACCCTAGTTAACTTAACAAAGGGAAACGGTAGGGGTATTTTTAATAACGGTGGAACTTATGAAGGATATATTGGAAAGAAAAAAATAAGAGAGGTAAATCAGATATTTCTTTAGATTTCAGGGTTACACAGGCAATTATTCCTTTGAAATACGAATATTACAAATAATAGTATATACTTTTTAGGGGTAATTTTCTATATATTCATAAAAATTTCTCTGTTTTCACATTTACCTCTCTTAGAAGGCTAATATTAAAACTATCCTTCTTACATTCCAACTTCTTTCCAAAATACTCCTGAAGTTAAACTCTGTTAGTGTACCGTTTGGAACTGCCGTTATCTTTGTGTAATTACTATTTTGCCCTTTCAAATATACCCTAAACCCTAAAACCCTAAACTCCTAAACCCTAAAACCCTAAAAAATCATAAATCCTAAACCCTAAAACCCTAAACCCTAAACCCTAAACCCTAGAACCCTAAGCCCCCGTTTGGTTAAGGGGATAAGGGGGGAATAACCCCCTTATCCCCTTAACCATACCCAAACGCTAAAATGGGGGGGATTCCTAACCCCCCATAGCGGGTTATCCGTGGATAACCCGCTATGGGGGGTTTAGGAATCCCCCCAACTACGGAATAGAGGCGAATTGGGAGATTGGGGCGGCGCGGTGACCGAGGCAAGGGGTCACGTGGCCTCTTTTCCTTTCTATTTCGGCACCTTCTCTCTCTCTCCTCTCTCTCTCTCTCCACGGCATCTTTTTATTTTTATTTTATTTTTTTTTTTTTTCCTTTCTTTTCTATACACTAATAAAAATTATATTTTTTATTTTTTTAAATTAGAATTTTTTAATTTATAAATTTTAAATTTTAAAATTGTTTATTTAATAAATATTATTTTTTTAACTTATTTTTTAATAAATCTAAAAATTTTATTTTATTTCAGTTTTTTTAAAAAAATTATTAATTTTAAATATTAAATATTAATATTTAATATTAAATATTAATATTTAATATTTAATATTTAATATTAATATTAATATTATAATTTAATATTTAATTGTAAATATTATTTGAATTTTTTAATATTTATCTAAATTAAATATAAGGTTGAATAATTTTTTCTTATTCGTCTTATTCTTCTTATTCCTATATAATTTACCAAACACAATTTTCTTTAAACCCGGTATAACTCTTAAACCGAACCAAACGCAAATTTACTCTATCCCCGCCTAAAACCATAATTTATACCTATCCCCGGTATAACTAAAACCCTCTTAAACCCGAACCAAGCGGAGCCTAAGGGCCGTTTGTTTTGGGATTAGAACAAGGAATAAGAGGTTTATTCCCTTTATTCTATCAAACACATCAGGAATTATCCGGTACAACTAGTTCCAGTACAAGCAGAATAAGCTGGAACAACAATTCTTATCCATTATTTTATAATTTTTTTTTTTACCAAACTATCCCTCCTCCCCTTCTTTCCCTCTTCCCAATAAACTCTCATCATCACAAATCCCTCTCTCTCCTCTCTCTTTTTTCCTTCATCACACCTCCTTTCTCTCTTCCCAATACACTCTCATCATCACAAATTAATATTATAAAATTTTAAATTTTAAAATTTAAATGTTGAAATTTTATATTTAAAATTTTAAATTTAATTTGAGAAAATAAAATGTTAAATTAAATATTATTTTCAAAAAATATAATTTGATTATGATTTTGATTTTATCTTAATTTTTTTAAAGCTTTAATCCATTAATTAAAACAAACTAATTAAATTTTAACAACTTTTATCACATATTAAATCTCGAGGGCAAAAAGGTAAATTATCCTAATCTAACCTTTTTATTTTTCTTATTTTCTATTCTCATACCAAACACAAAATTTCTTATCCCTGTAACCATCCTAAATGCTTTTTTATTCTAGTTCCGTACTTTATACTTATCCCAAAATTAGCTAGTTCTACCTTAACCCATTACCAAATGGGGCTAAACACCCAGCAATCTTCAATAGGGTGACTGACTATTATATGATAGAGACAATAGTTTGAATCGTCAGTTTTGCCAACATCTTCCAGTCTCTTTGGCTCCGGTAGCTGTAGATCGCTTTTGATGGCATCATTGAATATTTTCTTTATTTTGTCCCTTCTAAAACAAGAGACTTTGTTCTTTCTTTCTTTCATGGTCATCTTATAGTTACGGCTAGGAGTGTCAACGAGCCGAACACGAGCGAGCTGGGGTCGGCTCGTGTTCCGTTCGTTTAATAAACGAGCCGAACACGAGCTGGCTCGTTTAAATATCGAGCTGAAAAATTCGGCTCGTGTTTGGCTCGTTTATTAACGAGCCAAACACGAGCTGGCTCGCGAACAACAAGTTTAATTTCATTCCTACTATTAGGTATAAAATTGAAAGAAAATTAAAAAATTAAAATTTTAATCTACTAAATAAAATTCACAAAAAATTGATAGCCTAAAATCTAAATAGTAAAGTTTTTATATATATATATATATATATATATATATATATATATATATATATATATATATATATATTATATATATATATATATAGCTAGGCTGGAATACTATTAATAGTACCAAGTTATTGGTATTATCAAGTTTTTAACCTTTGGATTAAAAAATATGTGGTTGAGATGATAGTGGGCCCCTTGGATTTAATAGGTGGTTGGGAAATAGTAAAATCTAACGGATGAAAATGATCAAAGGGGTTGATCTAAGGGTAGAAAACTTGATAGCACCAATAATTTTAAACTATTAATAGTATTGTAGCCGGACTATATATATATATATATATATATATATATATATATATATATATATATATATATATATATATATATATATATATATATATATATATATATTCGAGGTGTTATCGAGCCGAACACGAGCGAGCTGAAAATTTTGGCTCGTGTTCAGCTCGTTTACTAAACGAGCGATTCGATCTCGAGCGATTCAATCTCGAGCTCATTTCGAGCCGAACACAAGCTGGCTCGCGAACAGCGAGCTGAATTGCCATCCCTAGTTACCGTCACCCAACATTGGCTTGGGTGTTGAACCAACTGAAGTAGTGGGTTTCTTCTTTTTTTCTACGTTGTTAGCATAAGTAGTTCTTGACTGAGTGGTTTTTGTCTCAACTTTCTTTCCATCTTCCCTTCGAGGTCGAGATAGGTAGATACCCACTAGAATTCAGTATGAGATCCTGAAACGTGGTACAATTGGTAGTGCAAAGAAACATGGCCATCCAATTGTCTATATTCTCTTTACGCAACTCCACTGCCTAGGACTACTCTAGAATTGTTTCACATTTTATGCTTAAATTTCGCCATTATATTATATAGTCTAACATTGACTTATTTTTCTTTTTTTTGGTGGCTGCCAAATCAGCTATTGAAATTCTATCGCTGACCATAGCAAATTTTGCTCGGAATGCACTCTCTTTATACAAAATTATATCTTACAACAAATTTCACTCAAACTTAAAAAGAGAGATAGTAGAGCTAAATGAAGTATTATATTTAGGTTTACAAACTCATAAGCTTAATTGGTTGATCACCAAAGTCCCTCATCACCCTTCTATTTATATCCGCAAATTTCATTCGCACGCATAATCCATAAATAGTGTTTTGGCATCATTCTATTAGTATGGATTTGATCATAAAAAGATTTGGTTCAAGTGTGCCATAAATTGATGAAAGCATTTAATTTTTAGTTCAAAATTTTTTAACTCTAATAAAGAGTGATTGTTAAATAATTTAGTGTATAGATAGAAGAAAATTGATATTTTGATTTCGGAAGTTGTTAGGATTTGATTAGATTTGTAATTGAATCCTAGTTGAATTAAGATTAATATTTAAATCTTAAAGAGATAAGTTTATTAAGATTCCAAATCTACACCTTGATTTGATTTGTAATCTTCAATCGCTACATCGAGCTCTCCTCCGCTCCACCTTGAGCGACTGCATCTCCGATCTCGCTTTTGGACTCTCTAGCTCCACCTGAAGCCGAAAAATCACATACCTTTGATCGACATCCAGTACTCTGATGTCGATCTCTCATAAGGATCGATAACCTTTGGCTCCGATACCAATTGTTAAAAAAATTTGATTTGACGTTTTCGCTGCGGAATCCCAACACTAGACGTTACCGGTGTGGATTGCGATACCGAAGCGGATTGCGGATTCAAAAAATCTGGTACCGAGGCGAGTACCGGATTTTTCCAACAGAAGCAAAAATAGCTTCAAGAGAGCTTGGTCTTGAGTTTCTTTCCAATATTTAAATATTCTACTCATAAAACTTAAGATAGAAGAATTAATCCAATTATATATCATTATTAAAATCTAATTGTGGATTAACACTACTAGGCCAACAGACAGATGCATCAATTAATTAAAAAATGAACAATCAAAATTAAATGACACTCTAAAAATATAAGAGGATATCAATTTCGATCCGTTATTGTAGTTGTTGATCTTAACTTAAATATTGTATATGATTTTCTATTCAAAATTCAATCAAATTAAAAAAATAGCAAATGTCATAGATATATTATTAGGTTATTGGTACCTCTATTCTAAGAGTTATATATTTTTTTGGGATAAATTGCACTTTTGGTCCACAAACTTTTAGACGCACGATACTTTGGTCTTTAAATTTTAATTTATTATAATTTTTAATTTAAAATTTTTAATTTAAAATTTTTAAATTATTATAATTAAGTCATACAATTCAACTCAATTACCTATACTAATTATTGTGACGTGGTATCTTAATAATTATCACATTATCAATTACAACACTATAATACTACTATCATGTTAGTCGCACATTATTATTTAACCAATTAAATCGGACGGTAGGTTTTAATTGCAATAATTTTAAAAGTTTAAGTTAGAAATTACAAAAATTAAACTTTGAGAATCAAAGTGGAGGAATGCTACCTGTAAACCCTTGGATGGGTGTACATCTTACACCCCCACCCATCCAAGGGTGGAGGCTTCTTCACCCATCACTTCAAGTGATGGATAAAATTCTCTCCATTCTTGAATGGGCGAGGGTGTAAGATATACACCCATCCAAGGATGTACATTTAGATTTTTTCTTTATGAGGAATGCTACCTGTACGCCTTGTATTGGTGTACATCTTACACCCCCACACATCCAAGGGTGGAGGCTTCTTCACCCATCACTTCAAGTGATAGGTGAAATTTTTTTTTTTTTGAGAGAAAGGCAGCATGCTGCCGCTTCATTCAAGAGGGGTTGAATTTAGCAGGGGGGAGGCCGGCCGAAAGCCACGAAGGACAACCGAGCCAAAAAAAAAAAAAAAAAAAAAAAAAAAAAAAAAAAAAAAAAAAAAAAAAGATGTAAGATATACACCCCATCCTTAGATGGGTGAGGGTGTAAGATATACACCCATCTAAGGATGTACATTTAGATTTTTCCTTTATGAGGAATGCTACTTGTACACCTTGGATGGGTGTACATCTTACACCCCCACCCATCCAAGGGTGGAGGCTTCTTCACCCATCACTTCAAGTGATAGGTGAAATTCATCCCGTCCTTAGATGGGTGAGGAGAAAGCTTTTGTCCATTGAATCAAAAATTCAACAATGGTAGCTCCATGATGAGCCTGCAATTGAAAGGATCTGATCCAAAGACCAAAAATTATAAGCACCAAGGGGTTGGCTTTTATAATAGTAGTCCAGTAGAACTCTTCATTGATATATGATTAAGTGGGAAAATATTCATTCCTCTGTTCTTAAAGCATAAATATCCATCAAGCATAAAATATATTTAGTTTAAGATGAACTACAACTTGAAGATTCACTACAATTTCTCTCTGTTCCAATCAGTAACCAATACATTTACTGATTGAAAATATAAAAATTAGAAATTGTAATACTAATAACTGAACTTAAGCTTTTAGACTAATAACTTTAAAAAATATTTAAACCATGCAACAAACAATTCATATTTAAAACTACTAGTAAGGAAAAGAAAGAAAGAAAATAAATAAATAAATAGCAACTTCACCTAAAGAGTAAGTGATTACAAAATTATCAATTCCAATTTTACAACCTTTATTACAATAATTTAAATTTGTAGAAATTTTGACATCCAACTTCTTTTAGCTAATTTAAAATCAAGATTGTTCAAGTCCTTTATGATAAGACTTGGGAGAAAAGTCCCAAACCCAATTAAACTCTACAGCAATTTGAGATCACTTGCTAAAATTCAAAAAGAATATAAAACCAACTGAATAATATAGTTTCCTGATTAAAATACAGAGAAGAAGCTGATGTCAAACATGAATAAATTATTTAGGTAATTTTGTGTTGTTTTCGATAAAGTTCAAATGAATCTAGGACATTTTTCCTTAAAACTACAGGTGCCAAAAGGAAACAAGAGGCATTAGTGTAGAGGTTATTGCAATGACTAACACTTCATTTCAAACTTACATTTAAAAGCAGTATAATATAGTAGAGTTACTGCCCTACTTTGCAGCAACAAATATCTTTTATTACAATTTACACACTGCAAACATAGCAGAGAGATTGGGTCTGAAATTTACCAAGCCAACAACACCAGGTGCTCTTAGGTTAAGAGTTAAAAAGAGTCACTTATTTTATCAAGCACAGCACTTATGCTGCTTACTTACAGAAAACACTAATTATACGCGCGCACACAAGCACTTAATAGAAAAGCACACACCAGTTTACGAGCACAATTTCAGTACCTAATTCGAGAGCGGATCATTACCTGAATGGGGAACTTGATTAATTAGGTCGAGAAACTGGGCGCAATCAGTTCCCAATTCAGTGAAGGACGAGACGAGCTTCGGCAGAAGCTTCGCGAGCATGAGCTTGAATCCAGTGGAGCAGCTTTTGTGGTTTTCGCCAGAGGCCTTGCCATCATCGTCGGATTCATATGCATGCCCGACCTGGGCCCCATTTAAATAAGCATTGCAGGCAAGTAGAATATGCCTCGACCGACAAGTGAAGTGCTCCTCGACAAGCTCTTCAAAGTGCTGAGTTTATTGTTAAAGGAATAGATTAGCTAAGTCTTAGAGGTAAGTCCAAACTAAACTTTTGAATAAAAAATATCAATTTAAAACATATACATACAACCCTGCAAAACCTGAAATTTCATATTACGCCCCTCTGGAAACTTGATTTATTAAATATACATGCTAGTACTGACGAAAAGGCCCCTCTATAAAAACTTTACCCAAACATAAAACCAGTTTCCTCTTAAATTACATGACTCCCCAACTTTAGAGAAGCTTATTTTTGCAGAAACTGCAGTTTCTAGATGTACATGAAAACTCAGATCTTACAGGGGTAAAAATGTAAAATGATGATTTTTCAGGGATGATCTATATGGAATGAAAAGAAATTAATACCTTCGGAGGCTTGTTTAAGAGGTACAGCATGGATTTGCACGACAACAGGAAGGCGTTCTCGTTGTAGGTGATGGAATTCTTCTCCCCTTCAGCCCTTCCAATTTGTTTGTCGTAGCCTGCCTCGTTGAAATACGGCTTCTCATTGAGAACAAGGGCTTGAAGGGATAACAGCACTTGAAGAACAGTGGAGCTTTCGGGATTCCACATTTCCGATCCGGAACCCGTCCACGTCTTGAGAAGGCTTAGACAGACTTTTCCCGACTCGTATAAGTTTGGGTTCAGTCGAAGCCCACCAGAGTTGTAGTGAACGAACTGCAGAATAAAATTGATCATCATGCTAACTGCACGACAACAGTTGAAGTACACGCAGATTCTACTTTTTTTTTTGGAAAACTCCTTTTCTTTCAAAAGCGAGTAAAGGATCCATATACTTGCGTAGCTAAAGAACGAGAAAAACCAACAATACAATATAAAGATCGTATAATGAGACGTTTAATGAAAGTAGAAAGGAAAAGAAAGAAAGAAAACTTACAGGTGGCTCATGAGGATATTCTGGAGGAAAGTAGATATCAAAGAAAAAAAGACCATCATGGTACGGAGTTCCATCTGCGCCAACAATGCACGCCCTCAAGAGGTCCATCCTTCCCTCGTAAACTCTAACATAAATGCTATCTGCTAACATGGAAACAGTACATGCCGTTAGTAACACAAGCACCGTAAGGCACTAACTAAAACCCTTTGAAAACGAGAAAAACTTTTGTTCTTCTCAGTTGCTAGCAACTTCAGGGAAGACAGTCATCAGGGTATGTATCAAAAAGAGCCAAATTCCTAGACTTTCTTCTGACTTACATGGAATGACCGTTCCACTCCTACTGTTCGTCTTCTTTCACAATTCCCAAAATTTACATTATCTTGAGCAACCATCTAATATAAATGTAAAAGAATGCAAACATTCTTTTTTATTACATTAATCTAATCTAGTGATGGCTCATGAATGCCAGAATGCACAGTACCAGTCCAGCTCTCGTAAAATAGATGCCTTGGCGCATATCGTCAGCACAAAAGAAAGAAAAGAGAAAAAAAATGATAAAACAGAATGGCACATCCTGAAGCAGCACATGAAGCACAGCAGGATATCACACTTGGGTCAGTTAGAATACACCGAGTTGGGTTGTGGCGATGGTCAACTGGCTACCAGCCAGCCCAGTTAAAGTAAGAGGAAAGCTACTTACCCGAACAGCCTAGCCGGATCACAGGTGAGCCAAGGGGTCACTAAAAGAAATTCAGGTTTACAAATCACCTGAAAACACAACAAAAACATTTAAATCGTTTTCGACCAGAAACAACCTCATTTCTTAATTTTTTGTGTCAACCAATGAATCGCCCAAAAACCCACATATATCTTTAAACCTCTTGACCTATTTTCTCTCATATACATCTGTTTGACCCAATCCAACCTAACCCTCCCAAACAACCCAAAAAATTAGCACCGTGGCCCAAATCAGTTCACAGGCTTTTGACCCAAAATTGACCTAAATCAAGTTGGGTCAAGTCAGGTTTCTTAGTCAGGTAGAAAATTGCCACTGCTAGATATAGTCAGTGCCATACAGCACATACTGGCACGATCAACACAACCGTTCTCGATCTCAAAGATGGTTCAACAAAACAAAACAATGACAGATAGAACAGCAAGCACACCTGGTAGATCTTTCTCTAGGGTGCTCCATTCTTTTTGTATCTTCTTCAACCACTCTCGTTTTGCCTAAAACAGAATGAAATTTACAACAAATTAAACAAAACTCGCATGGTATGAAAAAACAATTGAATTTAAGGTGAGGAAAATCTCTGAAGTGCACTATACATTTTCGTTGCCACTTTCATTAATGAAATGATGATCGAAGCACTCATTTACAACATCAAACTGCTTAAACTTTCTTGGTTTATCACTCTCTGATGATAACGTTGGTTTTTCACTCTGATCAACTGCTTCCACTTGCTGATCAGTGCATTCCAGTTGAGAGTCATCTACATCTGGTCGCAATTCTTCAGTCTTCAGAATTTGATATTTGGATTCTTCTCTAATCTGAAAAGAGACCAAGATTAGTTTAATTTGAAGTCTGAATTAGTACTCTAAAGTAAAAATAGTTCTGAGAGAATGGGAACTTACTATGCCAGACTTCGAAATTGAACTGCTGGAACCAAATAGACTTGAAGTTACATTCGTGATAAAATCAAAAGCAACTTTTGGGAACAAATAAGATGTAGCTTTCTGCAAGCCGCTCACACGATCTCCACAAGAATCCTCTAGAACTTTCTGAAGAATAGGTTCAAAAAATTCTGTTAATTTCAGCAATTCAAGAGGCTGTGAGGGCATGATACACATAAAACATCAGCATATATGGAACTAAAAAGGAATATTACTGACAAAAAAGTTATGACCTTTGGATCCTTTCGACAAAGCTGTTTCTCCTGCTCTAGTAAATCTACTGCGACATTTGCAGGGATAGATTCTTCATTGGCTGATAGAGTTGCAGCAGTTTCAGGAAGCCTATCTAATCCAAATATTTCAGAGGGCTGAACCTGTGATAACCAAGATTTCCCTATCTCATTTACTGATTCAAAAAACATAAACATAGAAAGTTATAGTGGAAAATAGAATCTCACGCAAAATTAATAACAATTGTCTATCGTCTATGACGGCATCTCAAAAATTGAAGTACAACACAAACAGCAAATATATTTGAGATAAAAGTCTAAATTTCTTAAAGCTAATGATATTTGCTAATCTTCTGAGTACACTTGCCGATGATATGTTGAAAAGGATTAACATGATGGGGAATACCTTAGATATGAGACCACTAGCCCATTTCACTTCAATAGCTCCATCCTTGAAACCAATGACATTTCCGAAATACGATAAGAAACCATGAAAACCCACATCGCTAAGTTTTGTAACAGAAAGATTTTCCTCCATTTTCTCAAGACATGGAGCTGATCTCAGCACAACTTCACCGATACAATAGGAGAAATCCGGATGCTCAACCAGTTCATAAGCGCTTACCATCTCCTCATTTGAGTCACCATCCTGCTTGAGCTCGGGAACTATCCATTTCACCTTCACAGTCTTTTCAATAGCATCCATTTGTCTCACAACCCCAACCCGCTGTCGCCTCAAAACACACACATCTTCTGATGTTACTTTCTCTAATACACATTGATCGGGCCAAAAATCGTGGTCACCCAAATTGTTCACAGGACTCAAGTTTTGTGGATCTAAGCCAATCGACAAATTACCGTTTTGCCACAGAACATCGACGTTACGCTTAGTTTTTGAAATTACAAATGTCTGCATACAGTCTCGACCATTCATACCAACTTCCTTTTGCATCTTGGTAAAGTTCTTTGGGGCGGTACTAAGTTTAGCCGACTTACTTTCAGAATTCTTCTGCAGATTATGAAAATAGTCGACTGGAAGGGTACACCAATCACCAAGTTGCCAATTAGCATATTGAAAACACTGTAAAAGAGTGAGATTCTTTGGCTCTTGTAAATTGGAAGGAATTAAAGAACGAACGCCATCATTTAATACCGAAGTGATCCACTTAGCATGCACCAAGCCAATTTCAACATGGCAAACAGTACCTTCATCTCGGCTTGCCCTCCCACACAACCATCTCGCAGGCTTAGAAATGGACGGGTGATTAATTCTTACCCGCTGACCCGGATAATAAAAATACGGTGCATCTTCAAAAAGGTTTGGAGGAACAGGCTTTAAAACATCCTCATCTCTTATCAAAATTTCGCATTTTGCCCCATCACTGAAAACAACAGTGACCAAATCAAATACCCTGTCTACCTTCCCAATCCACGGTCCCATAATTACAGAATCACCAGGAACAAGGGATCTCACTCTGCACAGCTTCTTGCTATTAACATCTTTTATTAAATCACCCGCGGTAGTCTCTAAATCAACAACCATATCCACATCAACAACCCGACCCAACTGTCCTGAGGGATCATTAACGAGGCATACAATGTCGCCGAGCGCAAATACACGTTCGAATGCAAGAAAATCATCGATTTTTCCTATGCTTTCATCAAGGCTCGACAAAATGCTTTGAGCATGCCCACCATAAGACTCACTATCGTATTGATCCTCACTGTCGGTGGTATCAGCATAGAACTCGCTGTCCGAGTCAATAACAAGCAAATCCATAGTCCGAATGCCTGTGTTACATTATTTTGCTCGATTTTAGCATTAACAATACTATCAATGGTAAATTAGAAATTTCTAATGCTAAAGAGGGATCTGATACCAACCAACTTAGATGGAACAGGGACAAGATATCTGATATGATAACTGTGAATTTTGAACACCAACTTAGAGCATGCTCTTTCACGATATCCCACGAGCAGATTAATTAGCAAATAGATCCTACAGGAAATGATATACAAAACACCAATCTGAGATATATGACCATGAAGAGAGAAAGCTTAAAACAAGGGCGAATTATTCATTACTAATAAATTAACCAAGAGAAAGAAGAAAAAGAAAAGGCAGAAATATGCTTACCTCTCGCACCAACCGAATTGATAATTTCTCGACGTTTCGATTACCAAAAGTACAAAAACGAGACTATCCAAGTCCTGAATACGATGTTCTCAAAGATGTAGCAAAGTGAAACAGCAACAGCTTGATATTCCCAAAACAGTATATGGTCGATAAATTTTAAAGCAAAAGGAGAAAACTACCCGGATGATAAAAGATGCAGGGAGTTAGCCTGCACCTGATAGTATTACTGCCAAAGGAGATTTGCCCGATAGAGCAAAATTTTTAGTCCCAAATGCCAAAGGAGATTTGCCCCAGAGAGCAAAGTATAAGTAACTAATGCCAAAGGAGATTTGCCCAGGATAGCAAACTAGGTAAGTAACATATGCCAAAGGAGATTTGCCCAAGAAAGGGAAGCTTCCGGAAGTTTTTTTTCGCAGCCAAAGGAGATTTGCTCAATCAAAGAAGAGAACGACACCTGCGATCAATCAATCGACCGACAAAACCATATATGTTCCGAATCCTTGTCTGCCCGTAATAGATACCCTTTGTTCCGGAAGGGATTAATTGAACTTCTTAATGCCAAAGGAGATTTGCCCCGAGAGTAGAAAATTCTTGCCAAAGGAGATTTGCCCAGCAAATCACATGTCAAACAAGGTCAATGAGAGAATCAACTTAAAGCCACTCCACAACATCTAAGGGAGGGAATATACCACCACCACACTGGAGAAGTTCAGTTCTTCGAAGATGCCCCGCCGAGAAACGGGAACTTCGCGATAACCTCCTCTTCTCTTCTCAGCTGATTTTAAAGATTCCCACAATCTGTGCACCATTAATCCACAAAGCACTTGGTGAAACTAGTTATGTAATTAACCACAGCATAAGCAGCCATGCCCCCCCCTTCCCCCCTAAAAATATATACATACATACACATGGAAAGGACTAAATATAAAAAGTAGATGCTTTAAGAAGGGGAAAAGGGAAAGACCCAAATACCAGTTTATCAGCAAGAGGAGAAGTTTCTCTTTGGGTGGAAATACTAATCATGGAAGCTGAAATAGAACAAATAAATACTTCAGATAATAATAAAGTAAACCATCTAAATTTTCATGCATCTTCATTTGAAAATAAAAACTCCATTTTTCCCTCACAAAAAATCACAAGGGAAATAAAAACCTAATTTTTATCCACAAAACATGAAAAAAAAAAAAAAGGAAAAAAGAGAAATGAACCCAAAAGAAGCTTTACCTTAATAAAAGAACCCGATTCCTGAAATGGAAAAAACAACCCTAAAATCACCAGTTTCTCTTCTCCCCTTCCCTCACTTTCTCTTCTCCAAAGAGAAAGGAGGGATTTCTAGGCTTTAGCCAAGCTCGGCGATCCCTCCACGAAACCAACCCATCAATCCATCTCCCAAAACCCTAAACTAGGAAAGAGTGGAATAAGAGAAAACCCAGTTCCAAAAACTGCTTCTTTTTCCCTCGCAATCCCTCCTTGGCTTCTGTGGGTATTTCAAACGGTAGAGAGCGAAAGAGAGAGGGGCAATCCTAGGTGTACACTCCAAAAGGGGTATACATCCTATACCTCTCCCTATCTTCGGCTGGGTATATCTCTACTCGTCACTCGATATGACGAGTAAAATTCATCTTATCCTAAAATAGAATGAGATATAAGATATACACCTCAATTCACCCCACCCCAGAATGAAATAGGGTGTAAGATATACACGCCAAAAAAAATGTACATCCAAAAAAGATGTACATCCTACACCCCACCCCATCTTGGGGTGGGTATACCTCCACTCGTCACTCGATGTGACAAGTAAAATTCACCCCATCCTAAGATCGGGTGGGGTATAAGATATACACCGTAGTTCACCCCACCCCAGAATGGGGTGGGGTGTAAGATATACACGCCAAAAGGGGTGTATACTTATATATACCCAAGAGGAGGGATGCTAGGTGTACACTCTTTTAGGGGTGCACATCCTACACCCCCACCTCATTCTGGGATGGGTATTATTTCACTCGTCACATCGAGTGACGAGTGAAATTCACCCAACCCCAGGATGGAATGGGGTGTAAGATATACACCCATTTAGGGGTGTATACTTATATATATATATACCCTAATTATTAAGCATAATGCAACTGTGATTTTTTTAAATATTTTTTAAAAAAAAAATTAAAAAAAAAAAAAATTAGTGGCTGTTGCTCTCCACTGATGTTTTTTTTTTTTTTTTAGATTTGGGTGGGAAATAATCAGTTTCCCAATCATAAAATTAAAAAAAAGGTTCGATCTCCTCCACCTCTCGACCGTTGGATGTGCATCAAGATTCGTAAATAATTACATATCTATAATAGTAACAAATTATCATGCACATCAGTTTATATGTACATGAAACAACAAACGAAACTAATATATACAAAATAAATTTTATTATTGTCAAAATAGATATATTTTATTTAATTATAAATAAAATATTGCTCTAAATATATTAATTTTCAAAACAAAAATATCAATCTTTACATAATTTTACGTAAAATTGTTCTGTTTCAAATTTAAATAAATATTATATGAGACTTTTAACTTTATAACTTTAATATTATATTTAAATTAGGAATAATATTTAATATGTTTTTCAAAATTTAAAAAAATATATATTTTATTTATTTTTGAAGGACCAAACTATTTTTTTTTTATTTTAGAAAATTCCTTCAAATATCTTGATTTCTTCTGTGGTTTATTAAGGGGATTGAATTTTGAAAGAATATTTTGATAATTTTAAAATAAATTTAAAAATTTTAAATAATAGCCAGAGGCAAATAAGTAAAAGCTTTTTAAATTTATAATTATAATTACTAGAGATATGCACTTGCCAAAGCACCTATAAAAAAAAAAACCAATAAACATAGAAATAATTTATATATTTCTTAAGTCTATAAATATAATGCTGGTATGTCATATTTCGAAAGAAAAATATTTATTGTATATCTCAAATAAGATGTACATTTTATACCACATTCATTCTATGTTGGATTTAATTTTTCCTATATATGGCCTAATATATAAATTTATAATTATATCATGGGCTATCTAATTTAATAGGGTCATTAAGTGATTTAATATGGGCTCTGAAAACATCTATTGAGTATAGACTATTAATGTGTAGAAATCCAATACAAATCTAATTAGGGTTTATGGGACCCTAATTAAACATAGTATATAAGGAATATAAAAGGGTTGTGGTCCCGAGTCAGATTCCTGCCGTCAATTTGCCCTGCCGCATTCAGAGCAAAATTAATTAGACGACGAATCTAGACTTGGAAGCACTCAATCCAGGCGATTTTATTGTCGGTGTTTGAGAAACGATACGATCTGAGAACGTGTTTCATCAAGTATGGATTCCGGTAAGCGTTTATAATATTTTCAAATAGATGAACGATTATCTAATAATTTACATGTGTTTCATTGGTTATTTCGTATTAATTTGCATACGGATCTAACAAGTGGTATCGGAGCCTCACATGTTTAAATCGTTAGATGTCGTTTTTTATTTGTAATCTTTTTTTTCTATCATAAAGATTATATAGGTTAGAAATTAAGTTTTTTTTTAAAAAAAATTGTCATGGATCTTTTTTTCCCGCAGTATAATTTGATTTATAATATTTTGGATTCCAAATTTCGATTGTTTAACGATTTCGGATTATAAAGTAAGTTTTTTTGGATTTCTTTATGCAAAACATAATTTTAAAATTAAATTTAAATTTTTGTATTTTCTTATTTTTGAAATGTCTAATTTTTAAAATAGACTAATTGAAGCAACGTGTTATCAAAGTAACATATTTTGTGTAGATTAGTTTATTTGAAATAATTAGATTTATGTATTTATTGTTTATGCGAATGGTGACCGGCCCAAAGTAAGGTAATTATTTGGCCAAACTTCATATACAATTGTGGTAATAAATATGTGATAATTATCAAGTATACCGTGTAAATAATAAGTCTATCTAAAGAAAGATTTATTATTTGACAGAATTAATTGTTAGTATTTGATTACTACGTTGAGAGTACCACTTACAATTGATCTTTCTGTCCAAAGACTGAATGTCAATATTGTTCTAAGTATCTTGTTTTGGGGCTCACTATTATTTGAATTTATTTATTATATTTTTGTTATCGATAAAATTGTGAGCTTAATGTTTGTTATTTTATTCTCTATCCAGCTAATATTTCTGCTTCTTCAATATCTGCAAATATCAATTCAATCCCAATGCTGAATGGCACAAATTTCAAGGATTGGAAAGAGAATGTTATGACTGTCCTCGGTTGCATGGATCTGGACTTTGCGCTACGGACAGAACAAACCCCCTTCTCTTACAGATAAAAGTTTCGCTGAGAATAAAAATGACTTTGAGAAGTGGGAACGTTCTAATCGCATGAGTCTCATGATTATGAAATGTGCAATTACATAAACTTTCACGGACGTTATATCTGATGAGAATGATGCCAAGAAGTTCCTTGAGGAACTGGAAAAGTGCTTTACCAAGAGCATATCTAAACTTATTTCAATGAGGTATAAAGGAAAGGGTAGCATAAGGGAGTATATCATGGAGATGTCTCATGTTGCTTCAAAATTAAAGGCACTAAAGTAGAGCTGTCTGAGGACTTGCTCGTGCATCTGGTTCTCATTTCTCTTCCTGCACAATATAGCCAATTTAAGGTGAGTTACAATACTCAAAAGGAGAAATGGTCTCTTAACGAGCTCATTTCTCATTGTGTGCAAGAAGAAGAAAGACTAAAGGAAGATCAAGCAGAAAGTGCTCACTTGGCAACCTCCTCTAAAAATAAAAAGAGAAAAAGAGAAAAGGAAGCTGCGGTTGGGACACCACAAAAGAAAGGACAAAAGAAACAGGATTCGAAATTCACCTGTTACTTTTGCAAGAAGGGTGGATATATGAAGAAAGAATGTCCTAAATACGTCGTTTGGCGTGTTAAAAAAGGTAAACTTCTCACTTTGGTTTGTTCTAAAGTTAATTTGACTTATGTACCTAGACACACTTGGTGGATAGATTCTGGTGCTACTACTCATATAAGTGTGTCTATGCAGGGCTGTCTGACGAGCTGGCAACTAAATTATGTTGAAAGATTCATCTTTGTGAGCGACGGCAAATCAGTTGCGGTTGAAGCCATAGGAATTTTTAGGTTGTTATTAAAGACTGGTTTTTATTTAGATTTAGAAAAGATATTTATTGTACCGTCGTTTAGACGGAACTTAGTTTCTATTTCTATTTTGGACAAATCTGGTTACTCTTGTTCATTTGGAAATAATAAATTTAGTTTTTTTCAAAATTCAAATCTTGTTGGAACTGGTTCTTTATCTATGAATGACAACCTATATTTGTTGGATACAATCGCTTCATATAATGAATCTATGTATACTAGTTCTAGTGGTACAAAGCGAAAATTAACTAATGAGAATTCCGCTATGTTATGGCACAATCGCCTGGGTCATATTTCTAAACAGAGAATTGAGAAACTTGTGTCAGATGGAATTCTTGATCCCCTTGATTTAATAAACTTTCAAGTCTGTGTTGAGTACATTAAGGGGAAGCAAACAAATAATAGAAAATTAAATGCCAATAGAAGTTCTAACGTCTTAGAACTAATTCATACTGATATTCGTAGATCATTCCCTACGGCTTCTTGGAATGGTCAACAGTATTTTATTACGTTCATAGACGCCTGTTCCCGTTATGGCTATTTATATTTGATTCATGAGAAGTCTCAATCATTGGACGTTTTTAAGGTCTTCAAAGCTGAAGTTGAGAACCAACTTGGCAAAAGAATTAAAACTGTTAAATCTGATTGTGGTGGCGAGTACTATGGCAGATATGACGGATCAGGTGAACAACGTCCAGGGCCTTTTGCTAAATTCCTAGAGGAATGCGGAATTGTCCCGCAATACACGATGCTAGGAAAAATAAATAAATAAAGGGTAAATTTTGAAGAAGATCTATTTTTTTTTTTTTTTTTCAATATAATAAATCTCATCCTAATTAGATAAGTTGCACAATTTTTTTTTTCAAAAATTAGAAGAAAAAAATTCTTAAATTTCCAAATATAGAATGTTATATAATCCAAACATACAAATAGTGAAACAAATGAGCCTGTTATATTTAATCTCCTTCTAAATCGTCAATTAGGTTTTGCTAATAATTGCTAATAGTACAGTAACAAAAGAAAGCCTAATATAATTTTATATGATTTAATCATCTGATTATCTAAAATGTTTTTATAATATTATCATTAAACTTAACAGATTATACGAATATTTTCAACTATTATAAAATATTTTGCGCTCATCGTTAATAGCACGAAAAATAAATTTCTAAAGCCAAATGGAGAGGGCTTAAGAGCGTGTTTGAAAGTAATAAAGTCATTAGTTCTCGAGTCGGAGCTCACTTGAACTCACGACTTCGCGTCGATATTGAACGAAATCGATCAAAATCGTAAAATTAAACTGTGACATCTCAATAATCTCACATCGAATGAAATTAGAGTTGTGATTGGATATATAAGAGATATGGACACTAGTAATACTAACTGGGCTTAAATATTTTGGACTGTGATTTGGACTCAATGAGTTATTATTGTTTGTGGGCCGAATCGTTATATTTGGTATCGGAGTCAGTCACTGGCCGAAAGTGTGAAACGAGTCTCGACTGAGTCTGGATCTAGATGACAGGGTTAGCGAGACATATAAGTTTCACATCGTCTGGTGATCTTAAGCTGTGATCTTGGAGTGAAGAGGACGTAAAGCCTAAAGGGGGAAGTCTGTGTCAGTGACATCCCAATAATTCCACATCGGATGGAATTAAAATTATGATTGAATATATAAGAGACATGAACACTAAAAATAATAATTAGATTTAAATATTTTAAACCGTAATTTAAACTTAATAAATTATTATTACTAGTGTGTCGAATCGTTACATAAACACAGCTCAGTTTGATCTCTCAAATTTCATGAGATTCAAATACCTAAATTTGGGAGTTCCGCTCAACCACCACTCGGGCCATCCAATTTCACTAATAAAAAAATTCCTTAAAAAGTGCTAAGAAAATGTATTTTAAATGTGCGAGTCAACTTGTACTTGAATTGCTCTTTGCTAAAACAAGGTGGACTAAAAATTAATAAACAAATATTTTTTAAAAAAAGTTAACTTTGTGCCCACTAAAGTTTCCACTAGTCCTTCCATCATGCTTCACTCCTTTTTGAGCTTCTCAAGTGCTATTCAATAACTTTTCCTTTTTTTTTTTTTTTTTTTTTTTTTTTTTTTTTTTTTTGGAAAAAATGTTCAATAACCCTTGAACTTTATAACTTTTACAAACAGTCGCCTAAATTTTAATTTTAATAATTGGTTCTATAAAAACTCATTTCCTCGATAAAAATTTTAAAATAAAAAGAAAAAACTATTTCTTTCATTCTAATATATGAAAAGATAAATTAATATATTTTATTTTTGAATGCTGATGTTTAATTATTATAATTAGAAGAGAAAAAAAAAATGTTCATTAATTCTGATATTTTGAAGTTACATAAATTTGTACAAAATATGCGATCAAAATGACTGATTAATTATAAACTTCACTCGAGGAGGAGAGGGATTGGTACGTTTAAACTATTTGATAAAATTTAAATGGTCTAATTGTCAAAATTAAAATGGTGAGGAGTCTATTTGCAAAAGTGCTAAAGTTGAAGTGTTCTTTGTACATTTTTCTTTTTCTTTTTTTTTTTCTTTTGTTTACGTACAAGTGAATTCATACTAAAGCAAAGGACATGTGAACACAAGCCACAAAATATCTTGCAAAAATCTATCATTTTAAAATTTAAAAAATAACTTTTTTACTTAATTTTTCTTTTTATTTTACAATTTTAATTTTACTCAATTTTACACGAAAATTTTCTTTTTTAACTCACGCTAGCTCCAAAAATATTTTAACAAAAATATTTTAACAAAAATTGACGGAAAAAAGCATCTACAATATTATTTATGGATTTGTAGGAGTAATATTGATGATATATATTGCCAATTTTGAAAGGGCGTTTATAATATTTTTTAGGTTTTGAAGGGTATGTCTAAAAATAACCCCTTTATATTTATACAAATAATATTTAAGCTGTTTTTAAGGACCATACTAATTTACAAGCATTAATTTAGATTAGGTGAAGTAAACTTGCCATTTCAGTTTTCTTTTTTTTCTACATAAATAAAAAAAAAAAAGAATTGTGCCTATTATTTGCACCATTTTTGTTTTCAATAAACTAACATACATTACAACAAAACTATACTATAGCGACACTTTTAAGTGTTTCTAAAAATTAAAAAAATATTACTGTAAAAAATACCGATATTTGTTATTAGTGTCGCTATATGTGTCGTCGTTAGGGTGTATAGCTATATATTACTATAATGTGTCCTAAAAATATATCTCTATAACCTAATTTTAGATTTAGATTATAAATGAAATACTTGAAAAAAAATGTTACAAATATGTGTTCCTATAATTCAATTTTGTTGTAGTGATAAAACCAAAAGAATCAGCATTTGGACGGAGAGCTTAAACTTTATGTTATTGAAATTTATGCTGAATTTGCATACGAACTATTTTCTAAATTCTACATATAATAATTCGTAAGTGTAATATGTTGTAATTCTAAATTACAAAATAAGTCCCTAAAATTTTGTTTAGTATTATTGCAAAATTTTTATTTATATAAAATAAAAATTATTCCAATCGATAACTACTATCTTTTTTTTTTTAAAAAAAAATATATATATATATTATTAAAATAAATTACAAGCACTTTAATATTCTCCCCAACAATTATTACATAAAATGTATATAATTTTAAAAATAAAAAATACAATACTACTAGAGGAGTCCAAGATGCCTTTCATCATTTACAAACTTTTAAGTATAAATAAATGAACTTGACGTGGAAAGATTTTATTTTATTATTATTATTTTTTTTTTTTCGGGTTCACCGCCTATAAAGCAATTCAGAATGTAGAAGATTCTGGAATCTCAAACAGAATATTCACTTGGTAGTTGAGCAGTGGAAAAGCACGTGCCATTAACTCACCACTACAACTTTTTTTTGTTAAAAAGTTGAGGGGAAGATTGAGACCGATGAGAGAGAAATTTATAGATTTAGGTCCATTTGGTTTCGAAACTAACTGAGAATAAGATAAAGTTATGGGTATATATAAATGTATATTTTTTTTAGGGTGTATATCTTATATTTTATTTTATTTTATTTTGGAGTAGTGTGAATTTCACTCGTCACATTGAGTAACGAGTGAGAATATATTTATCCCAGAATAAAGTGGGATGTAGGATGTATACTCCTTTTGGAATGTACATCTAGCATTGTCCTAAAATTATTATTCATGCTATTTTATAAAATGATATAAAAAATTAATAAAAATAATTAGTTTAGATAATTCTAAAATAATTGGGAAATAACTTATATGCTCCGAAAAAATAAAATTATTCTTATTTAATCGTTAGTTTATTAAAAATAATTAAAATAATATAAAAATATGGTTATATATATATATATATATATATATATATATATATATATATATATATATATATATATATATATATATATAATTTTATAATATCTTATAATAATAATAATTATATTATTATTATTTTTATAAATTTATTTATATTATATGTTATTCTAAAATATATCATATAGTATAAAATAAAATATTATATAAGGTAAGAAATATATTAAATATATAATATTTATATATTTAATTATTATATAATATATTATATTTTTATATATTATATATAATATTTATATATTATTTATATATTTATATAATATATTATATAATATAAAATATTTATATATTACATTATACATTATATAATATTTATATATTAAATATTTATATTATATATTATTTTGAAATATATTTTCTTTATTTATTTATATGTAATATTTTAAAATATTTTTATATATTATTATTGAAGTATAATATATTAATATTGAAATATTTTATATAATAATATGATTATAATAGCATTTTAATTATTTTATATTAAAAAATATATTACTTTTATACGTATTATTGTACATATATTAAATATTTTATATAAAAAAGATATAGATAAGAATAATTTTGATATTTTAAAAAAATTTAATCAATCTTTTGTACTATTCATTATTATTTTTTATAAAATTACCGAACAAAATTTTAGTTATTCTAAGGAATAAAAAAAATCAAGCCAAATAAATTTTTTATTTTTTTGCTCTATATTTTAGAATAAAAATTATTTTAAAAATAAAAATATTTATTTTTTTAAATATTATTCCGTTAGTAAACTCTTATGCATCTTTTACCATATCAAAGTTGAAAGATTGATTTCTATATAATTACGAGGAGTTCTAATGATTTTGCACTTTTGGTAGTGAAACAAACGTGGATGTCTACGTTTTTTTTAAAATTATAAACTCAATCTCTAAGATCCATAAAAGCAATCAAACCCTACTGTAACTTAGTTGCCCAATTTCTCATCTTAATTCCAAAATTTTTTCTTTCTTATTATACTCCTAATATTTATATTTTATTTCATTTGGACCTCAATTATCTAAATTTTATTAATTTTAATGAAAAAAAATTTTGCACAAAAAATTCATCGGTTTATTTTGGCAAAACTATTTTTTTTAAAATTATTTTTGCAGATTCAATCCATATTTTTAAAAATCTAATCGAAATGTCTCTATTCTTGTCACGCTGCGAGACCGCTTACTTGGTCGGTTTGGGCATGCGTACAGACCAACCGAACGGACAAAATTTTTTCTATCTGTCCAAGACGTACACAAAGCCAGCATATGAATTTTACTAAGAAATACAATTATACAATATTATACAGAGAAGATATCACACAGTGAGAGAATTAAATTTAACTAAACATTTAACTTTTTACACACATTCATCTCATAAATGTTTATACAATTTTACATTTACACCTCTCAAAATAAATCTCTACAAATTCGTATCAAAATATAAAAGTATATCTGTAGTGGCCTCGATCTCCGTGCAGTTTATCTCCTTGACCCACATTCTGGAACACCTATTATTGGTGTGTCTGACTCGCAACGCGTCAAATGGACACATTGGACGGACTCAGTGAGGCTTCTGGATCAAGTCTACCTTTCGGCTGCTTTCGCCGAATTTTAGAAAGAGTTTCAGGCTAATCCGAGGTCGGATTTGGATTCAGCGCGAAAAAACGTCGAAAATCGGCTAATTGCTTGTATTTTTCGGAGTCCGGATGCCCAAAAAGGAACCCCCGAAAGTTTTCTGCGTGTTTTGGTGCATGGGGGGAGCTGTGGACCGAAGAGAGGACACGTGGCAGCCCGGGATTGGCCGGCTCACGCGCGTGCGGTCCATGGGAGCACGCGCGGGGATCCGTGGACCAGGGCGGAGCCACGTGGCAGCTCTGGATTGGTCAGCTCACGCGGCTCGGTCCACGCGGCGCTGCGGGTGCGCGGTCCGGGGACCTGGCGCGTGCGCCGAGCGCAGCGAGCGCCGAGGAGGGACACGTGGCGCACGATGATTGGCGGAGTAGGTACGGGGTAGGTACGGGCAGGTGCGGGCTGTATGGCGCCCACGCAGGGGGCGCCATGTGGCGTCCCGCCATTGGCGGGCGCCGAACCACCCGCCCCGCTGTCGGGCCACGCGATAGGGCCCGGTTGGCCGGGCGCCGCTGTCCCGTGTTCGGGACACGCGTCGCACCCGGGCTGATCCGGGCGCTGCGCGGAGAGGGGTTCTGGGTGCGTTTTCGGGGCCCGAATGTTTCGGGCGCCCGAAAACGCACCCCAAAGGGGTGATTTTCCCCCCCTTTATCCTCTATAAATTCCTCTCTCTCTCTCTCTCTCTCTCTCTCTCTCTCTCTCTCTCTCTCTCTTTTTCATTTTTTTTGGAGCAACCCGAGCTGAGCCCTTTTGGCCATGGTTTCTCTCTCTTGTTCTCCATCTCCCACAGAGATTTGATGATTTTTGGAGATCTCTACATCGGCGATTTCTGCGATTCGGCGCATTGCGACGTTCTCCTTCCGGTGTTCTTTTCCATCGCATTTCAGTCCGCAGACTCCCCTGGGCTACTCCGGAGGAATTTTTGAGTGATTTTTGCGGAATTGTCTTCACGACAGGTAGTGCTATATTTCTTGTATTTACCACTTCCGCCCATTTCGAGGTTTTACTGGGTTTTCTGGAGCTTCTTTAAGCCCCCTTGTTCTGCGGCAATTTTTGGACAGCGACAGAGTAATCATGGGTTTTCTCGGCTTACGAGTATCGGAATGAGGCGTATAAATACTCAATTTGTATCTACTCTTCGCGAGGAACGCAACGGTGATTTTTCTAGATTTTTCTGAGGACTGTACAGAGGTGAAATCCCTCATTTTCTGTGCTGGTTTTGACAAACAGCAAGTGCTGTTTTTGGAATTGCTACCGTTGATGCTAAATGCGATACTTTTTGCAGTGGTTTGCAGATTGGGTGTTCTTGGACTCATTGGAATCGTGGGAACCTGAGGATTATCCACGTTCAGTTGGACCTTGGATCGACGCGCATTTTCAGGTGTGTTGCCTCGTCTCCAAAACCGGTGGACGGTTCATTAATTCTATTGTATAGAAAACATGCATGATTGTGAGATGTGTTAAAATGCATGTTAGAGAGAGAGATGTTGTCTTTCTTGTGTTGTTATTGATATCATGTTGGTTAATGTTCCCTGATCTTGCTTTAGTTAAACTAAATGCTATTATTGGAACTTGACCTAGCACCCTGTCATATATTGCATGTGTAACCAGACTAATAGAAAACTCTCACTTGGGCTAGGTTTATTTATGCTTTAGACATCCACACATTCTACTCTATTCCTGGACATAGTGTTATCCTCGCCCGGGTAGTGGGCCGAGTGGTCGGAATTTATTTTGGTGTAGGATGCATGTTACACTCGTGCTTGGGGGCAGAGTGGAGTCTGGTAGATGTAGCTAGTCTTGTACCTGTGGTGGGAGCTGTTTGGGTAAACGGTGGTCCCGGGTTGTCGAGTTCTCCAGTTTATGTGTCGCCACTGTGATCGTGGCAGTAGTGTACTAGTGATAGCAGGATCTTGAACCCAGAATCTTTTTGAACACACATGATTTTAGTCAACCAATGTTTTTCTTCTAAACATCGAAGGGTCGCCAGAGTCTGTTCTTGTCTAATTAGGCGAAGGCATTAGCCTTTCGGGGTTTGGAAATAAAATTTATTTTCTAACTGATTTTCCTAAAAAGAGCTAAAAATCATTAAAATGTATTTTCTCAAATCAAGATGATTTTATAAAAAGAAAAAGAACTGCTTTTAGTCCTCACCCCGAGGGGGTTCGAGTGAAAATGGATTTCAGTAATAAATATCACATTTTTATGTAAACTCCCTCACCCGGGAGGGTTCGGGTTCTGAGTTCTAAGGGCTGCATTTTTCTTTGGGTCGAGAACAACGAGAGGCTATACCTAGAGCTTGTTCTTGTTTGATTTGAGTTGTAGGTTTTAGTCTTTCGGTGTTATCGGACCCTTCATTGTTGTCGGCTGTGGAGTATACCTAGCTAGTGAGTTTGCATGTTGAGTTGATATTCTTTTTGGGGAGCCATTGGGTTGACAGCGGTCCTGACTGTTCGAGTATTTCCTGTTAGTGAGTTAGAGAGGTGATTTGGGTACTGTCGATCTGGTTGATCGTGGATTGGACTATAGCCTGCATGAGCCATATTGAGCTCGACAGAGATGCGCGGATACTTTCCTCGGTGGGGTCGCACCCCTCGAGTGCCACTCCGGAGCTGGGCCTGTTACTTTGCTATCGCGACTTGTCGACGCAGTCCCTCTGGCTGGGCCTTTTTTAGACAGTCACGGACGCCCTACATAAGTCCAGTCCTCCGTGGATATAATGGCAGTAGGTGGGCGCAGGTTTGACTGGACCCCATGTGGCAGTCACTGTGATTGGGTTGATTGAATATTTTTGGGTTAGAGTCGATGCATCATTTTCATCTGTATCACCCATTGAGCATTGTTGATAGAGGCATGATAGCTGTAGATTTCTTTCTAACTTATCTTTACATTAGTACAGTTTTCCTGTTATCTTATGCCTCTAGTAGACTTAGTGGACAGACCGTCGGGCTTGGTGGGGGTACCTACTGAGAACTACGTGTTGGTGTAGTTCTCATACCCGCTTGGGGTTCTTTCCTCCTCCCTTCCTCTTTTCTCTTCTTTGTTTTATAGTGTCTTCTGCGGGTGTTGCTGATCCTTCTGTTGCTGATCGAGGTGAGGGAGTCGTGAGCTAGTTCCCTATCCGTCCTTGGAGTATAGTTGTACCCCTTTTTGGAGCTTAGTAGTACAGTCTGTTGGATTATTGTTGTTGTTACTTTTGAGAGTTTTATTTTTGAGAGACTTTTGTAGTGAGATTCAGACTTGTACTTTTGGAGTTGTATTATTTCTTATTTCAGTAGTTTACTTTTCAGCTTTGATATCTGTATAACTATAGTATCCTTCCTTTTGCAGGTTAGACGCTTCGTCTATACGGGGCTTCCCGTATGGGCGGCGGATCTGTTGGTGGGCCCGGATCGCAGTTTCGACCTCGGGGCGTGACAATATCTACTCTATACACGGTGACTTAAAATCCGAGATCATTATTTAGGGCGCTATACCCTTACTGCGATCTTGCGCTGCCGCGCTCGGTGAGGGCTCTGCAAAATAGGGGGTGGGAATTAAAAGAAGTTCAGTGGGTTCAGCCGCTGACTTGGGCGCCTCTCCCATTTGGTCTAAACAAGACATTAGTAGAGAATAAATAGGAAAGTAATAAATATCTATACTATACATATAGAAAGAAACATTATTACTATATCTTGACAATATACATCAACTACAATGCCGAGTATGATCACTTTGTCTCATAACCCAATAATGGCTCGCCAAACATCGAGCCCCGACTCACATCTCTAAGCCACGTGGGAAGATAATTCCTATAAATCACTCGCTTTGTAGTGAACCAAATACTGACTAGCTAAACCGAGTTCTTGAATAGGAGAGAGAGTTGTGATGAACCGGCTCAGTGCTGGGAGAGTCGGCTCGTATTGGGCAAACTAACCCTTTTTGTGATTTTGGTTAAGCATAGAGGTAAAACTGGGATTATTGCGGCTCAATAAATGTGGATAGAGAATTTGGCATGCCATGTACTCCAACCCTGCAGTGCCGCACCGCCCATGTCCGCTTTACTATATAGTCACATCATCTTTTGCATCTCTCTCCGTTTGGTCTCCCTATAAATAGGGGAGGAACCGAATTGGTCTAGAGGGAACCTAGAGAGAGAGTGAGAGAGAGTTGGCTAGACCCGAGGGGCATCAGGAATTTCCATAATGAGGAGATAAGCTCGAGGAAGGAAGACCTTACCCTTTTCAAGTCAACTCGCAGTAAGAAGAAGAGTTCCTACGTCGATCTCAGAGATCGAGAGTTGTCCTACAACAAACAAGCTTGACTCAAGGTAGGGAATATCACCAAGTAAGGGTGATATCTTACTTTGTTTATTGCACTTGGGATTTAATTTTGTGTTCTTAGTTTCCATTGCCAATAGGTGATGAGTAGAGAGATTGGGAATGTAATGTAAAACTCTCTTAGCCGTGAGGTTAGAACCCATAGGGGTTTAGGGACCGAAGGGTTTGCTGTGTATGCATTGTGGACCTCGGGATAGAACCAAGATGGGCTATAGGAACCGTTAGAGCAGTTGACTAAGAGAGTTTTGATGTTTAGCATTGGACTTAGGCATAGCCTAAGGAAATGCCAAGAGAAGAGAACTCTAGAGTGCATCTGAGCTAGATAGCTAGCCAAATGGACTGGAGAGGCGAGTGAGCGCCAACTGACTGGGGAGTAATTCGAATATTTTGACTCTCTAGGAGATGGGTGTACAAGCCAACGAAAGGAAGTTAGTACGATCATCCCTCGGCCCCCCATGCAGATTTATGGGTATAGCCCACCGGAGAGTAATTCGATCACCCTCGGCTCTTCTGGCACCGCACAGAATACGGGTATAGCCCACTGGATAGTAGTTCTATCACCCTCGGCTCTCATGTTGACATGTTGTTTAACCATGTGGTAGAGTAGTTTGATCTTCTTTAGTTCTCCACATGGCACCCGTTGGCCAATCGGGTGGAGAGTAGTCCGACTATCCCTCGATTTTCCAAGCGGTGTATGTACCGAAAAACTAATGGGAGAGTAGTTTGATCATCCCTCAATCTCCACTCGGTGCTCGTACAAGTCACCCGATCGGGGCAAGTGAAACCTCTTTGGCTTTTGAGGAGGTTAGTATTTCTCTTAGTAGATCCGAGCTAAAGCTACACGAGAGTGAGTTAAGCCTATGCTAGCTAGGTAAGTGAGGCATTAAGATATTATGGCCTTTTACTGCTTTCATAAGTTAAATAATACTTATCTTATCTGTTTTTTATTGATGCCTCCTATAAACCAAAGAAATGTAGAACATTCCCCCTCGGTGGCTGCACTTACTGGAAACTTTCGGTACTTCTCACTCTCTTTGATTTACTCTTTTTTAGATGCATGTATCGCTGGTGATGCCCGGGACTGCGGCAAAGACGTAGCAGAGTAGACGAGCTAACGAGTCTAATAGTATCGTTCTTAGTATTTTGTTATGTATAAAGGATAGATTAATGCATTCGTGGCCGAGAACCGATTGTAAAATTTTTGTATTGAATTGAGTGGGATATGTAATATTTTGTACTGAATCATGGTTGTTTAATAAAGATTTTTTTTTTTTTTTTTTTTGGTTGATTGATTGTATTCCAAAGGATACTTTGATATTATGGATCACTTCTAACTGAGGCAGGTGGATGTAGAGGACGGTTCCGTTCGGGTTAAGAAGGGCTTGCCCGTTCGGTGGGGTTTGTGTACGCGCACGAGCCGACCAAATCGACAGTTCCGAGGCGTGACAGATCTAGAGTGGTATCAGAACCTAAGAAGAGTCCTAGGTGGTTAGTAAAAACTTAAGATAAACCCTAGGCAATTAGCAAAGCCATGAGCCATAGGAGGATCTTAAAAAATTAGGATCGTGATTGCTATGTGAACTTTGGCGAAAAAAAGTAATTGGGTCATGAGGTGTTCCTAAATCGAATGTTGGGAGCCGATCAAGAGAACCGAACTTTCACTTTTCGGACCGTTACGTTGGCAGTCGATAATGTAATAATGTTGGGGATGAAAGGAAGGGCCATTTAAGAATTTTCGCCTAATTGGGTTTTCCCAAGTTTTTTGAATCATGTGACCAGCTGAGTTGCATACTTTGGCTAATGTTTACTTAAATTATTTTGTGCAAAATAGAAATGGCACCATGAGGACAACCACGAAAGAATCCCCAGCTAGTTCAACTAGAACTGCCGGAGTGACTTGAGCCGAATGAAATGCGTGAGTTGCATAGCAAGGTGGCTGCATTCATTAGCGTAGTCCAGCAACAAGCGGAGGCTTCTAGGTGTTAAGAGGAGGCATCGCGACGATAAGAGAAGAAGATCCAAAGGCTCCATGATATGTTTGCGGAGCAAGCAGAGGTCGCGCAGACGACGTAGGAACCCACGGAATCACCTCCCCTGAGGGCAACCGCAGAAGGCATCACAGTGGCAGCCAAGCTCATTTTGGCACGCCCTGCACTATTGAGGGCAACTCAGGGAATACCCCAAAGAATAGAGTCGGATATATCAGCAGCTGAGTATGAGGCCCAAAAGGCGAAACAAAATCGAGCGATGGACAACCTCGCCAACTTTAAAAAGTTCGACTCGCCAATCTTTAGCGGTGAAGGTGTGGACCCAATGATAGTCAAATCATGGGTCGATTCAATAGAACAATTGTTCGAAGATTTTCGGATACTCGATAGAGATCAAGTTCCTATGGCCACCCCTTTCTTGGACAAGATGGCCCGTCGGTGGTGGAAGGCCGAGAAGAGCAAGCGAACCAATGCTGCCCTATCCCTTCCAACATAGGAGAAGTTTCGGGGGGTTTTTGTTTGCAACCTATTTTTTTGACAGTGCCAAGCAACAGATGGAGGAGAATTTTAAGAATCTACGCTAGGGGAATCGCACGATGTAGGAGTATGAGCAGAAGTTCTCCCGTATTGTATGTTGTCTTCCTTCGATCATGTGTAGTGAGGTGGACAAAGCTCGTTGCTTCGAGCGGGGCCTTCGACCGAATATATATATTCCAAGGTCCAATTGCTCAACATCTAGAACTATCGAGAGATTGTGGATTGGTCTCGATTAGTTGAGCGAGGATAAGTTATCGTATGCTGGGAGCGAGAGACATTTGAGAAAGGAAATGAGAAGGAGAATAAGCGGCCCTCGGCGGGGGCCAATCGAGCACTAAGCGGCCTCCTAAGTATCCACGTCCACAGTTATTTTCTCGGGGATCCTATCACTCCCAACCCCAAGAGGGGTGTGTGATATATGGTGGAGGACACTGGGCCAGTCAATGCGAGAAGCATGAGGGACAATGCTACAGATGCAGCCGACCGGGTCATATGGCGGCCGACTACTACCGAGGCACTTTGCCGGCACCGTCTTCAACTTCTGCCCTCTGAGCACCAAGGCAATATTCGGGGATGTCCCCAGTAGCCCCATAAACTGGGCGACCCGCTATGTCAAGGCAATCGGAGGGTTCGCGCCAAGTACCTAGTGGACGGATTTTCGTCACTCAGGTGGAGAAGAAAGAGCCAATAGCCGACGATGTGGTGGCATATACTATTTTATTAAATGGTGTTAGATGTAGAGTATTGTTTGATATAGGTGCATCGCATTCATTTATAAGTAGGATGTTTGCCTCGACCCATGGGATTAGTATCTTAGAAATCTATAATATTAGGAAGGTACAAGTTTCGAATTATGCCTTCTCTATTAGCAAATACTATCTCACGTGCTCGGTACAAATCGGTACTTGGGTTATATCGATGGATCTTTTAGTATTGAGGAAAATGGAAGGTTTTGATGTCATGTTAGAGATGGATTGGCTCTCTCGGTACTATGCCACAATTGAGTGCAAGAGCCAAGTCATCAACTTTCGAGAGCCTGGGCAAAAAGAGTTTTTTTACCGAGGACAGAGGAGCTCGCTTTTTGCCATAACGGTCTTCATGACTCGAGCCAAAAAATTGATCAATAGTGGGTGTGTGGCTTATTTAGCTACTATAGTAAAGGAGCCTGTGGAACCTCGGGTCTAGAGGATATACAAGTAGCTCAAGAGTATCTGAATGTGTTTCCAAAGGAGTTACAAGGCATGCCGCCAAGCCGAGAGATCGAGTTTGTGATTAATTTGGTTCCCGAAATAGCGCCAATCTCCATATCGTCGTATCGAATAGCACTTGGGGAGCTGAAGGAGTTTAAGACTCAATTGGAAGACTTGCTAGACAAGGGCTTCATTAAGCTGAGTGTCTCACCTTGAGAAGCCCCAGTTTTGTTCTTGAAGAAAATAGATGGGTCCTTATGGTTGTGCGTGGATTACTGAGAACTCAACAAAGTTACTACGAAGAAGTCCGTTTTAAAGGTCTTCGACCCGACCGTGAGCTCGGTCATCAAGAACCCTTTTGCTGGTTGACCTCTTCCGTGAAGTCGGTTATCGTTGTCTGTCAGTTTTAGCTCTTCTTCACTCTTGCCGAGCTTCTTGAAAAATAAGGTGGGCATTGCGTTGACCATTGCCCTACCGGCCGCCCTTCGATCAAGGCCTTTATATACAAAAGACTCACGAATCAAATCTGGAAGGTTGAAGGCTTTTCAAAGGTTATCACTTCAGCCGTTACCTTTCACTCCACTAACTGGAGCTGTGCTAAGGGCAGACCATCATCATTCGAAGGCTGCCCCCTGCCTATTCTTCGGATGTCTCCACTTTAAACGATATCGGCAGAGCGTAGACCATGTTGATCTATGCCGAATCATTCATGTGGAGTACCAGAGCTTTGTAGCTATTCGGATGTGTTTCCTTGAGCTGACCGATACATCTGGAGATGTTCGGATCAAGTGAGTGTCGTTTAGTACGTAAAAGAAACGAAAATGAATGATGGCTCGCAAATGGTAAGGAATTGGAATTCTAGAAGTTTCGGGCGCCCTAGAGCTTTTTTAGATGCCCGAAACTGTTGCATATTCGCGGATCCTATTTAGGGACGCTCGAAAGTTACTGTAGCAGTCCGAAAGTTGTGTGGCTGGATTTTTCTCGAGATTTTGCATGACTATGCTGTTTGTAGAGGTAGTGGATTTCGAGTGTTGCACTATAGCACCGGGCGCAGTGAGCGGACGCCGGCGGAGCAGCGTGAGGTTAGTATACTGTTCCGAGGATTCGGGCGCAGTGCTGTAGCGCAGCGGGCAGCCGAAGAGCTTATTACTGTAGCTACGATGTTTAGGACGCCCGAGCCGAGGTTGAGGATGCCTGAAACTTAGATTTTTTCGTGTGGACAGGTTTGCGTTTTGGATTGTTTCGCAGCTTAATGTACTCAAAGGATGAACTGAATAAGCTATTTGATACACGTGTATATTTCCAACATCTAGAGAGTGTCCAGGCCACTTCCGTATACGTTTTCTCCACTTCTTCCTCCTTTTTTTCTTCAGGCGGTGGAGCAGAGAGCGAGAGAAGGAGCGGAGAGCAGCACTAGTAGTTGTAGCAACAGGGAACTCAGGTAACCTGTGGTTTTCTTCGTGCCGGAGCTTGAGAGTTAGTCGAGAGCGCAGAGGAGAGTTTCCTTGAAGAGAAATTTTCGACATTGGCTCTTCTCTGTTGTGAGGTATGTATCGGATTTTTCCAAGTTTTATGAGTTCTTGGATCTTCCCTGAGTTCTGTTCTTTTTGGCTGAGGGATGAGAGATGGATTTTTATTGATGTATTCTACTTTTCTTGTTGGTTATATGCATGGTGTCACGCCCCGGAGTCGAAACTGCGTTCCGGGCTGCTAACAGATCTGCTGCCCATACGGGAATATTCCTCTCATAGACGAAGCGTCTAACCTGTAAAAGATAATACTACAATTATACAAATATCAGAGCTATAAAATAAACTACACAATATAAAAAAAGAAAACAACTCCAAAATGGTACAAGTCTGATTCTCACAATACATAAGTCTCTCAAAATAAAACTCTCAAAAGTGACTAGATACAATAATCCAGCAGACTATACTACAAAGCTCCAAAAAGGGGGTACCACTATACTCCAAGGACGGGTAGGGAACTATCTCGCGACTCCCTTATCTCGATTAGCAGGTGCAGCAACCGGAGTAGGAACAGGGGTAGATGCCTCTGGAAAATCTGTCGCCAACAGTGGGTGTGAGAACTACACCGTCACGTAGTTCTCAGTGGGTACCGTCTCCAAGCCCAACGGTTTGCCCACTAAGTTTACTAGAGGTATAAGATAACAGAAAAACTGTAATGGTGTAAATATAAGCTGAAAAAATATCTACAACGATCATGCCTCTATCTACAATGCTCAATAGGTGATACAGATAAAAATGATGCATCGACTCTAACTCAAGTTACTCGATCAACCTAATCACACTAATTGCCATATAGGGTCCAGTTAAACCTGCGCCTACCTACTACCACATATCCCCACAGGGACGAAAATTACGTAGGCGGTCCCACTCGAACTGCGTCGACAAGCTGCGAAAATAAGTAACAGGCCTAGCTCCGGAGCGGCACTCAAGGGGCGTGACCCCACCGAGGAAAGTATCCGCGCATCTCTGTCGAACTCAATATGGCTCATGCAGGCTATAGTCTAAATCCACGATCAATCAGATCGACAACAATAACTCAACATAACCACATCAGCCGGAATCACTCAACGACTTGGGACCACCGTCCCCCAAACGACCTCCAGAACATACCACTTGACTAACCACACTAAGTCCACTGGCCGGAGGCACTCAACCGCCAACCACGAAGGAAGGTCCAAAAGTTTCGGGAGACTAGCGCCTACAACCCTATCATACAAGAACAGGTTCTAGGCACAGCCCACGTAACTTTCATCCAAAAATATGGAAACGACCCCTAAAACCCAGATCACTCAAACCCTCTCGGGTGAGGAAGTTTGTAAGAAAACATGACAATTATTTTCGAAAATCATTTTGATTTGAGAAGCCCAATTTAATAAATTTTAGTTCTTTAAGGAAATCTATTAAAATAAGTTTTATTTTCCAAACCCCGAAGGGTTAATGTCCTCACTCTATCAAACAAAAAGAGGCTCCGGCGACCTTTTGAGATTCGGAAGAAAAATATTTGTTTACAGAAATTATGTGTATCTAAAAACAGTCCGGGTTTAAGGTCCTACTATCATCAACTCAACACTACTACAAACACAGTGCTAATGACACTGGTAGGAGAATACATGACAATCCGGGACCACCGTTTACCCAACGGCTTCCAACACTGGCACAGCACTAGCCACAGCCACCAGACTCCATTTGGCCTCCTGGCACGAGTGCAATATGCATCCCACACTATCCCAACCACTCGGCCCACTATCCGGGCGAGGAAAAGCTCTATGCCCAGAAAAAAGGAATATAAGAGGTGGAAACTAGAACATAAAAAAATCTAGCCCAAGTGAGAGTTTTCTAGCAGTCTGGTTTAATACATGAAATCATATGTTAGGGTGCTAGTGAAAGTCCAATAACTCTATAACATCAATAGTAGCATCTATTCTAGCACGCTGAGATCTATAATGCTAGAATTAGAAGAAAATCCGCAGACTTGGAGGAAAATCCAACCCACCTCGCTTTGCAACCAATTGCTTGTAGACACTTGCAATTGGGCTCCCGCAGCAACATGCTCACTTTCGAAATAGAAAGTGCAACGGCGCCCGCCACGCGCGAACGGTACACCCCGAAAAGTCCGGCGGTAATTCTGCGTGGCAAACGGCACCTCCAACAATGATCTCTGACAAAGACCAGGGCACAGAGTTCAAAGACAAAAACTTCGAAAGTAAAAACTAAGAATTGTGCCAAAAAAACACAGCAAAACACGAGGCGAAACCTACCTTAACGCCGGTGCGCCGTCAAACTGGCGCCCGCACGTCCGCCCGGCTCCTTGGAACACCTCACACGCGCCCCACGACACAATCGATGTGCTTGCGGCACTCCAAAACTCCCCCACGATTATTCCCTCACGCTCCCACAATTTTAGGACGGAGTAAAAGAGAAAAAGGGGGGAAAAAGAAGGCGTTTCGGCCCTTAAATAGCCCAAAATTGGGATTGCTATAGTGCCCGAACCAACCGGGGGCTGCCAGCTGGCGCCCCTGCGTCAACGTGCCCGCGTCGCGCGCCGCACCTCACAGCGCGCGACGAACGGGGCCCCGCCACATGGCGGTACCCACGCACGCCAACGCTCGGGCCGCCCCGCGTCAACACGCAGGGGCGCCCTCGGGCGGCGCGCCCAACGCGGGGTTGGCACGTGGCGCCGCCCATGCGCGCCCATACCCCGAATGCATGCCCTGTCGCCTCGGTCGCCGCCCCCAATGAGGCGCGGCTATGTGGCATCCGTTCGGGTTCGCTGCACCCGGTGCATGCGGGTGGGCCGTGAGCCGGCCCGCGACCGAAATGAGCTCGTTAGCCCATTTCGCCCGAAAATAGCCAATTTTGACTGTTTTCACGCGCTGAGCGTCCATTTGACGCACAACGCACTCGACACACCAAAAATAGATGTTTCTTGCCACCGACTACACAGTCAAGTCACGTGAAAAATTTCGAGACACCACACATGGTTCTTATGCTGGAAACTCTGTGAACAGAGAGGAGGCTTTGATACTTGTTGTTCTTGTGCTGGATGAGATTTGAGCTGAACATGTTGTGTTTGGAGTCTTGTGTTGCTGTGTACTTGGGCTGAGAGTTTGGAGACTGTCCTGGAGAATCCTTTGAGGATTTTTGAGTTTCTTGTGGTTGTCCTGGTAGAAGGCATGAGTGGTTGCTTGTGTGCGTGCCGAGGTCTCTTTCCGGCAATACCTTGACAATAGGTTGTATTGCACCACTTCGCCTTCTTGCAGAGTTTGGATAGCAATCCAGGTGGGTTAGATTTCTTCCAAAATCTATGAGTTTTTTATTATGTCTATTGTTTAGATATCCATCATGCTAGATTTAGTTGTTTATATATATGGTATAATATGATAGTTGTCTAGAAAATTGTGGAAATATGATTTAGAACCCCATATATTTTTGACATATTCTTGAGGTTAGCGGAGACTAGAAAATATTTATTATCAATTGTTTCACCTTTATCTGGACCCTTGGAAAAATTATTGTATTGTTTTTACTGTTATTTGCGTCTGCATTTTTCTTCTCGCCCGAGTGGAGGGTTTGAATGGTCTGAGTAGTATGGTTTACTTTTGCACTTGTGCCTGGGGGCCGAGTAGATTTTCATAGCTTTTCCTGACTGAGATTCTAGTGTCGTGAGATTTTGTGGATACTGTGGTTCGGGATTGTTTAGAGTTTTTCGCTTATTTATGAAGAAGGATGGCCGTGAGGTTTTTGAGCATAGTGAGTTTGTCGATCTGATTGATCGTAGATTAGACTATAGCCTGCAGGAGCCTCTTTTTGAGCTCGATAGATATGCGCCGTTTTCCTCGGTGAGGTCACACCCCTCGAGCGCCGCTCCGAAGCTGGGCATGTTGTTTTGCGTGATGTCGATGTAGTTCCGTTGGACGCCCTATGTAATTCCCGTCGTCTTGTGGAAGTATAGTAGTAGGTGGGCGCAGGCTTGATTGGACCCGATGTGGTAGTCAGTGAGATTGGGTTGATTTGAGCACCTTGAGAACGAGTGTTTGTATATTATTATTTCACTTTGTTATTTCTTCGAGCATGATAGTTAGAGGCATAGTAACTGTAGATTTATTTTAGCTCTTTTTACTTTCAGCATTTCTGTCACGCCCCGAGTTTCGAAAAGAAGTCTAATTTTTTTTTTTTTTTTTTTTTTTTTTTTTTTTTTTTTTAAATTAGAGTTTAAATATGAAAACTAGGGCATGAACAGATCGTCACATGCATAGGAAATTCTCTGTCCACTAGGACAGAATTTTTTCTATACATGCATGGCTAGGTAAGTACGAATACGCAATTAGAGTACTAAACGATAATAAACTAAAATATAACTAATTTAACTATTCATCACAATAATCCACGAATACCAAATCCACAATAATATAATCACAACTACCAAAATAATTACGAGCCCAACATAACTAAATCATAATCATAATCAGTCTATCTGTAAAATAAAAGCTTAACCAGTTGAAGTTGGCAACAGGGGACGGCTCTATCGGATATGCTCACATCAACGTCCCAACATCCCACCACCCAATCGACTTGAAATGGTGGTCACCCAAAGGGTGTGAGATACAACATAAATGTATCCCAGTGGGCACGACGAGCTGAGAAATTACAAATCGTCCCTACTGGCATACTATTATCAACGGATAGTAAAAGATCACTAGGTAAAAGTTGATATACAACAGAAATGACTAGTAGTAATCAAAGTCACAGTACTGAGCAAACATGGGTACAAAAATACAAGAGCTAAAGCATGCTGATATAAGATAGATGAACTATGCATCCATAGAAACCAAGTACCCAATCAATGCCACTTTTGGTCACGAGGATCTCAGGCTAAAGCCACTGATGGCACCTGACGGCTGACATAACCCCGCATGCACTCCCATGTGCTGACGGGGGCTCACGGGTCATCTAGTCGACCACTTTACCGACAAAGAATGCAAGGTGGAGGATCAGTCCCACAGCGTACGTGAAGTATAGCGGTGCGTGGCGATCAAAATGATGATGCTCAAGCTCACAGTCCACAGACCGGGTAATCGGCAACAAGCGGGGAATCCCAACAGGGATGCAAATATCTGTATATTAATCATAGATCATCTCATGCAATATGGAATACAAGGAACGAGTATATCTGAGTAAAAGTAAATCTAAGTAATGACCAAACATGCATAATATATGTCCAAGTATACGCTACTGTATTGATATCTAACTAATAACCAATCAGGCATGATATATGCACAAGTATAAGCGAGTAATAAGCAATCAATGGAAGTAAAGCTCAAAATAGGATCAGGGCTAGCATGAAACACAGGGATCCGACCAAATATGGTACCCCAGAGGGACGAGATGATAAAGCCCGGACCGAAGATAAACCCACCTCAGCGTAGGCGATCCTGAAGCCTGCTGGACTACTCGTGTGCTGGCTCCTGACTGCTGGGGCCTGGACAACAAACTCTGATCAGTAATAGACTCACTCATACCCATCCCGTCGACACTACATATCTAGAACAACTATATAGTGGACTTTCCTCAAGTCCCGGGATTTACCGGAATTTTCGGAAACCCGCCAAACGACCACTATGGCCCGAAAGTATCTACCAGTTTCCAAATGTGATGAAACTTCACACACTGCCATGGAATGATTCATTTAAAATGTCTGGGCAGCCAAATACCATTTTGCGAATATTCGTGCTCGATCTGGGCCATAAGTACCAACGTCACTTCCGAAAAAGTCGATTTTGGCTCCGAAAGTCACCAACGCGACTGGACCAGCTAGGACAGTGCCAGGAAAAGCCTAGGAGACCCGGCAGTGACTACCAATCGTCTAATATCCTCGAAATACGCGATTTACACAAAAACGCCAATAAACTGGCCATTTTGCCAATTTACGGTTTGGGAATCAATATCCACTCAACGAAGACCAACGGATCTCTAATGAAAAGTTTAGAGATCATGTACACGGTGCCCGAAGCAGCCTGTGTGGTCATATTTGCAAAAAGACCCCTGGGTTTATAAGAAATTATATAACTACTTTCAATTTTCACATGTTTTGACTTATTTACAATATCCGAGGAGTTTCAGGTTGAACTGAGGGCACCAATAGATAGGCCTCGATGTAACAAAACCCGTGCTCGCTATTTGGAGGAGGCACGAAGTCCAAGAACAGCTAGGCTCAACCTCTAAGTATGCAACATTGGCTACATTATGAATTCCACACAACTACCTATCCAACTTGAAAATTAGAGTGAGCATCATGCTTATAAGATCGAGGAGATTCAGAGGCTCACCTTCGGAGTGTTGCGGGATTGCCAGAATCGTCGCCGGAGCAAGATGGTTCAAGCTTAACCTTCCAAGAGCTCTTTTTGGCCGAGCTTGATCCAAATCGAGATCAAGCTTCACTCCAAGGCAAGCACTGTTTGCAGAGAGTTCCCAGAGGTGGCCGGAGCACCACCCAACCAAGCTTCGGCACTCCGACACGGTGGTTGGCCAGAAAAAGCAGCCTGGAGCTCTACACAAGAGCAACAATGGTGAAGTTCCTTCCAGCCATCTATGGCCGCATGCAAGGGGTCAGGGAGAATACTCTGGCCAAGAGGGGACTTACCAGGGGGTTGGCCGGCGTCGGGGAGCAGCGGTGGTGGCGGGCGGCGCTGCTCGGCCAAGTGCAAAACACCTAAAGCTAGGGCTTCCGTTTCCTGTGCAACCGCTGAATCGATTGGCACGAAGCTTCTTGGGGATCTTCCTGGTGACCTACAGAAGTTACTCTTTATGTCTGATCTGAGCCCGAGCGGTCGGATGTGGCTCGGACACAGATCTGGCCAATAACAGGGTTCCGACGATGCTTCTTCCACCCGCTGGCAACCGGAGGTCCATAGACCTTGGGGCTTCACTTGGAGGATCCTCTTGAGGTTAGAAGATGACTGAGGGGGTCCAAGTTGCACGAAACCCAAAGAAGAGGAGATGCCTACCTCGTCGGATCCGAGGAAGAAGAGAAAAAGAATAGATGGCCTTCCCGGTGGCGTGCGGCGGAGCCAGGCACTGGCATTCCTTGAGGTGAGTCTCCAAAGATCAAGGATGACTTCAGAAGTGGTTTGGAGAAGCCCCAAGCCTTTCGGTTGCTTCTTACTCAAGCCAACCCGAGATCAAGGTTGGAGACCTTCTTCTCTTGCTTTTCCGGCGATCTCCGGCGGCGGCTGGGGTTGTAACCGTCAAAGAAGGTGCAGAGAAAGGAGAAGAGTCTATGGTGGCGTCTGGTTGCCAAAGAAACCGTGGTTAGGGTTGCTTGTAATAACTCTTTGCATCAATATATAAGGTTTGCAACAAAATGCCTTTCGATCCCTCAACTCGCAAAATTTAGAGCTGAGTCCTTCACAGGGATCTTGTCTCACATCTAGGTCCCTCTCCAAATAGTTGCACGCAAAACAGAGCATAAAATATTAGGCTTTTTGTGAAAATATGCAACTTTTTACTATTTTTCACACTTTTCGAGACAACTGAATCGTCAAATGAAAAAACAAATTTCGCCATGACGTCCTGCTCGATGAGACCTATCAAGTAGTGATATTAGTTTCTCGAGTTTAGGTCCGAATAGATTTCAATTCCATCTTTTATAGTGGACATTACGGTTTGGCACGTTTTTCAAGGCATTAGAGTCGTCAAACTGAAAAATAGATTCTGCCATGACGTCCGTCTCGACGAAACCTTTCAAGTGGTGATTTTGGTTCGTTGAGTTTAGATCCAGATAATTTGTAATTCTATCTTACTTCAGTGGTATTTACAGTTCGACACACATTTCGATAACTTAGGCTCGTCAAACGTAAATTCTAACTATCCATTGCGCTCAGAATGACGAGACCGATCAAACCGAGTATTTGAACTGTCGGATTCGGACTCCGAACAGTGGAGTTGGCCGACTTCTATTCGAAAGTTGGAAAAATCCATGGGCTACAATTCATTTTAGTCATCCACTATTTCAACTGTATCTCTTTATACAATCATCATGGCCCACCGAAACTTTTTTGAACTTGATTTTTTTATTGATTTTGAATTTGAATTTCTCAAATGTTACATTCTCCAATATCAGGTAGGCACCCCATAGGAGCCTAGCCGTCGGTCGTCGCGAGGCATCGCCGGAAAACCCAGATCCTCCTACTTCTTCTTCTTCCTCGGATCTAAGGTAAACCCAAGCCTTTTTTCTTGATTTATCTTGGCTTCTGAGACACCCACTCCCTTCCTCACCTCCTGGGGATTCCCTTTGTTCAGCCCCAATTCCGGAGAAGGCGTTGCTAGCAGCAGGTTGCAATAGGTTGGTCGTAACCCTAGTTTTGGCCGAGCACCTTCGTGCACCGCCTCCGATGCCTCTGCTCTAGATTGAAGGCCTTGGCTGCCTTTTACTGGACCCCAGTAGCCTCCCCAACAAGTTTCAGGCACGCCCAATCAACCGCAACGCCGAAAAAAGAAACCTAGTTTCCTACTTCTTGATCTTGGCCGAGCTCCTTCGTTCGCCGCCGCCGCCGCTTCCTGCCGCCAACAAGGCACCCAGCTGACCTCCCCTTGTCGAGGGCAACTTCCTGGCATCCTTGCATGGGTCTGTGAGCCGCCGGATCTTTCCCTCTTCAACCTTGCCCTAGGTGCGGCCGCAAGTAACCCCTTCGGCCATCCGCTACTCTAGGCCGCTGGGGCTAGACCTGGTGGAGCTCCTGGTACCTCCCTAGACACCTTGCTGTTGTTACTTGCCCTAGCTCCCTTCCTAAGCCCGAGCACTGTGAGAGAGCCCAACACGAGCCCTAGTTTGCTTATTTTTGGCCGACCTTGCTCCGACGATCTTTCCGGCGACCCCGTGACTCCAATAAGATGAGCCTTCGGCCCTCCTGGACCTCCTGAGGCCGATGTTCATCATAGTTAAGCATAACTTGGATAGCAAGTGTTGATCTTGGCTGTTGGACTCTTGATGACAATGTAGATTGGCCCTAGGCTCTTCTCGGACTCCGGGCGCACCTCGGACAGCGAGCACGAGTCTCAGCGAGTTGAGGCCCATCTCATAGCACCCTCGTTCAATTCGAAAACCCTCGGATCAAGGTAACAAGTAAAAACTTCTTAAGTAATGTGTTATTATGCAATTTTATGGAATATTAGGGGCCTAGATGCAATTGTAGCCATTTGGGCTGCCTCGGGCAGCATACACGTGACCTCTGGACTATTCGTCTGAGGTTAGGTGGCTTTTGTTATGTTAAAATTGATTTACGAGTTATAAATTGGCGAAATCGCCGGTTTACCGTCGTTCCGGCGCGGAAACCACATCTTGAGCAGATTAAATGATTATTTTTGGTCGCCAAGTGTTCTTGGCTGGTCCCGACGCTGTCCTGGTTGACCCAGTGACTTTTGGTTCGTGTTGGTGACTTCTGGAGTCGAAAGAGACAATTTCGGACGAGTTTTCGGTATTTACGATACAGTTAGATGTTACAATGGCACAATATTAATTGTCGTTGCCCGAACGCCTTAAAGAGAGTGTTCCGGGGTAGTAGGTGGATTTCTGGTCATTTCGGTAGCTTATAAGCACTGTTCGGACCATTAGTGGTCAATCGGCGGATTACCAGAAATTCCGACCGATCCCGGGACTTAAACATAAGTTCGTGGTTTAGTGTTTTTATGTATTTCAATGGGTTGGGTTGTGAGAGTTTGTGATTGACCTGTGGTTTTGGTTTAGGCCCAAGTAATTAGGAGCCTCCGCGAGAGTTGAGCAGCGGGTTCCTGGATCACCAGCATTAAGGTGGGCACTTCGATCCGGGCATTAGTATAGTATCACCTCACTGGGTACCGTATTCTATCAGACCCTTGTGACCTTTGCTAGCCCTTCTTCCAGTTATTGCCTGTATACATTATGATTGATCTCTGCCCCATATAATAGTTGACATTACTAGTCCATTATTGTTATACCTTCCGTTGATGCTTCCTATATATTTTATTATCTCCTAAGTATTATACATGATAGAGTAGGAGGTTACTATTTCCTTATTGCATTATTTGGCACTGAGATTGACTTATCATCCCGTTTGGGAGTTTCTGGCTACTTGCCGCATTTCGATTTTTTGACCACGAGTATTCAGCATCCGCATTGTGATCGCCATGCATCAGCTGTCATTTTCACGTATACGAGTGGACTGACTCCCGTTATAGTGTTCTTTACCAGTAGAGTGCTCTGATTGACCCGTGAGCCCGTCATGTAGATGCACCTGCAGGACCTGGGTGACATTGAGTCCTATGCTTTGTCTATTCCTGTAGGTGTGGGGTATATGCCAGTTATGGTTAGGCACTAGTCTGAGATCTTAGGGACCAATAGTGGCACCCGATTGGGTTGGTTTGGTTATCATTACAGTTGACGCATTTATTTGCTTATTTAATCACGTTATTCGATTCTTACTCAGTTATTATTTAGCACCATTTACCTGACATTATACTTACTTACTGATTATGCTTTACTTATCCTTTTGATTATTGCATACCAGTAGGTACGATTTGCAGGTTCTCGGCTCGTTGTACCCACTGGGATACATTCAGTTGTCACGCCCCGAGTTTAAAAATCAGGTCTGAATTTTTTTTTTTTTTTTTTTTGATTAAATCAGAGTTGCAAAACAGGCGTGACAGACCGCCACACATATAGGAAACTCTCTATTCCGCGAACAGAGACTCCCCTATATATGCACGGCTAGGCTAGTAATCAGCAACAGATATCTCAGTACAACTACTAATCTAGTCAGCAGGAATAATTTAAAATGGTCACCCAGGTGTGACGCCCCCAATAGTCCCACATCGGATGTGGATGGAATTGTGATTGGGTTTATATGAGACATGGACACTAGTAATAATAACTGGGCTTAAGCATTTTGGGCTGTGGTTTGGGCCCAACGAGTTATTATTGCTAGTGGGCCGGGTCGTTACATTTGGTATCAGAGCCAATAACCAGCCGGAAGTGTGTGGCGAGTCTCGGCTGAGTCCGGGTCTAGATGACAGGACTAGCGAGACGAGTCTCACATCGCCTGGTGATCTTGGGCTGCTGTGTGTGTGTTTGGGCTGACGAGGACGTCAGGCCTAAACGGGGGGAGTCTGTGACGCCCCCAATAGTCCCACATCGGATGTGGATGGAATTGTGATTGGGTTTATATGAGACATGGACACTAGTAATAATAACTGGGCTTAAGCATTTTGGGCTGTGGTTTGGGCCCAACGAGTTATTATTGCTAGTGGGCCGGGTCGTTACATCAGTTGTATCTCACATCCTTTGGTGACACATTTTTCAGGTTTGTCGGGTGGTGAGATGTCGGGACGTTGATGTGAGGATCTCGCGATAAAGCTATCCCATTATTCTAGCTAGATGGCTGGCCTACTATCATACTTCTATTTATATTCCATAGATTCTTAGTTTTCTACTTATGTCTTATGTCATGCAGATCTAGATTTTCAGTTCTTGAGATTATTATCATGATGTTTAGTTCTCTTATTTGGTGTTGGATTATGGATTGAAGCATCTTGTTTAGTTGGATTATGGATTGTAGCATCTTGTTTAGTAGACTCTGATTGCATTGATTGTATCATTGTACTTGCCTAGTCGTGCGTGGAGACTCTGTTCGTTTGGATCGAAAATTTCTTATGCATATGGCGGATCTCCTCATGTTCCGAGAATTAATTTTTCAACTCTGATTTATAAAAAAATATAGATCTTTAAATCCCGGAGTGTGACACTATATTAGATGATCCAAACAAAAAAAAAAAAAAAACCTAGCATTATGTTTATATTTTTTATCCAACATGCTTGACCATGCATTCTTTGAACAAAAAAATGGAGTTGAAAATCCAAAACAGATGTTCTTAAAAAAAAAAAAAAAAAAAAAAAAAAAAAAAAAAAAAAAAAAAAAAAAAAAAAAAAAAAAAGTGTGTAAATTCATCTAGAATGAAAGATATTACAAATACATATTAAAGTATGGTTGTAAAATGGGGGAAAATAACATTTATCAAAAAATATGCTATATAGTTGAATTAATTCTTAGAAAACATATATGTTGTTAATGTGAACATTAATTACGATTAGACTAAGTTTTCTCATGGCCCATTTGCAGCGCTGTGGAGCGAGAAATAACTTTATATATGTATTTTTTTAAAAAAAATAAATTACTTATTATTTATTCTTTTCAATTTTATCTGCTGTGACAACTCTATGATCAATTGACCAATTAACAATTATACCTATGGAAGAAATATTGTCACTTTATCTTAATGCAAAATACTACTCAATTCATAGGTCTTGTAAATTGACCAATTGAGAGAAGTATTTTAACCAAATTTTTAAATTTGAAATGTAGAAGTGTGAAACAGCTTGAGAAATTTTATTCATGAAATGTTAAGAGAATTAGAAAACAAAAGTTGCTTAGAAGCATAAGATGTGGTTCATACATACTTAAAATGTTTTACAGCATAATGTATTCCCTGCATCATTAATTCAAATGACATTCTATTGAAACTTTGGTACTAATAAAATGATATATTTGTTGAAAGAGAAATATCAAGTAACAGGAAAAAAAAAAAAAAGAAAAAAGATTGGATGAATTTTTGCTCCATCTATTCAATTTACATAGAACCACCAACATGCATGTCTCCCACTTGAGTATATATTGGGAGTAAATGATGTCACCTTCCACATTCACCACCTCCTGTTAATGGATAATTACATTGGAGTCTCATTTTGATGCATTCTATATGAATCTAAATGAGCAATATTATTCGTACATTCAAAATTAGGTATACGATGTATATTCTATTCATTCCGAGGTGGAGATTTTTTTACTGATCACTTCGAAATGATCAGTAAAATTTATTCTATTCCAGAATGGATGGAATGTAAAATGTACACCCGATTTCAAATACACAAAAAGTATTTTTCAATCTAAATAGTAAAAATATATGAAGACCATCATCTATAGGCCATTCTGAGATGGTCCCCTCAACTTTAACTTTTTAAAGTTACGCCCCTCAATTTCTATTTTAGTGTTCAAGTAATTTTTATCAACTAAATTAGAAATTTATTAGCTAAGTAATTCTATCAAATTTAATAATTTTGATTAATTTTTACAAAATAAAACTTGAACAATTAATAACTAATAGCTAATTGAATCTGTTAGATGTGACCCGAAATTGAAAATCGTCTCGATTTTATATTTTCGATTTGCCGACAGCTTCGTGGTGCGACGAAAAAATTTGAAAAAGAAAATTGTATGTCTGTGGTGCAAGAGAAAACCATTAAGAATATTTGTTGTATTTTTTTTTGCTCTAGAGATTGAGCGATGAAATACACAGAATATTTTATATTTCTTTTTTCATATAGTGAAATCTTCCTCCTTCGCCCATAATTTTTTTTTGTAAAAAATTTTTCACATAAATTTGTGTGTTCATTATGTTGTCGTGTATTTGAGATTTACTTTTGTGTGATGATCGTTTTTTATTTCGTTAAATTTGTACGCTCATTCTAACAGAATCATTAAATTAAAAAAACAATAAGTACTACGAGAATATCAATCAAGAAAATTAACAATGAGTAGGGTGTGGAATGTACACTCTAAAAGGAGTGTACAAGTAGCATTTTTTCTTTCTAAATTGAAAAATGCTACTTTTACAGCCTAAATAGAATGCATATCTTACATCCATCTATTCTAAGATATGATAAATTTTACTAGTCACACTAATATACTAGTGAATAACTCTCAATCATGTGCCCTATATTTGGACAGTAGCTCTTCTAAATTTAGGTATTCATCTACTATAATTATTAATTATTGGATACATGCATGATGCATGAGCATAAAGCATCACCCCCAATAGTCACCTCCATTGGGACATTTAACTTAGTTTAATTCAACAATAATATATATTGGCACTATTCTCCTCTTTTGATCATGTGGAAACTATTAAAATTTTCCACTAGTGCAATTCTTGTAGTTAGTGGGTGAAGATACTTATAAAGGTATCTCTCTATAGTAAGTAACAAGGGACTAGAAACATCATTCCAATATAAAGAATTTTTGAATTAAAATTATTTATTTATTAAATAAAATGGAGCTTAGTAGTGGATACTGACTCATTAGCTTATCAAGTAATTCTTGAAAGTCACATTCTAACATGAAATTAATATTGATATATTCAAAAATTATATATTTTTATGTCTTGCACATGATTTTTATTTTTTTCAAGCTTTTGAAATATTTTAATGAGATAGATATATTCTAACTCTTCTTGAACCTAGACGCAAATAGGGGAAAGAGAGAAAAAGAGCCTAATTTTTCTTGAACCTAGACACAAATAGGAGAGAGGAAGAGAGAAAGAAAGAGAGAGAGGGAGTTATAATTAATTATTAGATTATGTAAAATAATGTTTCGTGTCGATATCACGGTACTTAACTTCGCAATGAATTGAATATGTTGGATTTGATCCTAATTTGATTCAAATCTTATTCCTAAATATTAGGGATGATTTAGAAATATTTTAAAGGGAATCGGAGATTCGGATAGATGGTAGAGATCGTTTCCTATTAGAATTAGATTTTTAGAGTTATATTAACTCTTGTGATTCATCTTTTATTTTTTAGGGCTTCATTAAAAAAAAAAAAAAATCCTAAATAAGAGAAAAAAAACGTGGAGAGCCTCTGTGAGAAAGTTTCTTGTAATCTAATTTTACTCCTTATACTTTTGTGCCGTTGATTAATTGAAGAACGCATTGAGTTGGTCTTGCCCGTGGACGTAGGTCGACACACTATTGGGCGAACCACGTAAATCTTGTGTCCTTGTGTTTTCTTATTCGCTTTATTTGCTTAGTTATTCTCGTGCTTGTTTTCTACGATCGTTCTCGTTTACTTTCATCTACGAAAGATTTTGCTTTCGCTGCGCTCGTGTGCTGTGTGGGTTGAGGTGTGCTTGGTAACCCCACGGCCGGTTCACCCTTCAATTGGTATCGGAGCGTTTGGTTCTTCGTAGTTTGTTGATGCTGAAACGATGGCGGGAAAAGTTTCGGCGACAAAGTATGAGATTCCTTGATTTGATGGAGCGAACTTTGCATTGTGGAAACTGAAGATGCAAGCAGTTTTGATTAAAAATGCTCGTGAGATCGCCCTGTAAGGAAAGGAGAATAAGCCGAAAGGAATGACGGATAAACAATTTGAAGAGAATGACAAGATGGCTTTGGCAAACCTATATTTGGCATTGGATGATTCGGTGCTATTCAATGTGAAGACTGAGACTACCGCAAAAGGAATTTGGGATAAATTGAAAAATCTTTATGTAGGAAAGTCTTTGGTGAACAAAATCTTCTTAAGGCGACAATTGTACAATCTAATTAAAGATGTAGGACGGGCACCGGTACAAGAACATCTAAGTACATTCAACTCTATCATGAGCAAACTCGCTGCCCTAGACGTGAGAATCGATGAAGAAGAAAAGGCAAGTATTTTACTTTGCTCGATGCCGGAAAGTTGGGATAATTTGATTATGAACTTTAGCCATGTTGAAACCCTTAAGATGGAGTCGGTTGTTGCATCATTACATACCGAGGAGATGAGGCGAAAGTCTAGCCAAAGAAGTTCTTCGGGGAGGCCATGATAGCACAGGGAAGACCTTTCGAGAGGGAACATGATGATCGAGGAAAGTCGAGATCAAAATCTAAGGGCAAAAAGAAAGTAAAGTGTTGGAATTGTGGAAAGTTGGGGTACGTGAAGAAAGATTGTCGGGTTAAAGGAGTTGATAGTAAATCCGATTCAAATAATTTTCAAGGTAATATAGCCGAAGTGGATGCTAAGTTGGCTAGTTCGGAGGACGGAGATGCGTTAGTCGCATTGGATAGATCCGAGCTTATTTATCATTGGATCTTGGATTCGGGGGCGTCGTTCCGCATGACTCCGTATAGGGAGTGGTTTCATTCTTGTAAGTCACGGGATTTGGGTGACAAAACGGCATGTCTGGTGATTGGAGTGGGATACGTTCGGATCATGATGTTTGATGGTGTTATTCGGACGGTTTCTAATGTTCGACATGTTCCTGCACTTCGGAAAATTCTTCCATCACTTGAAAATTTTTGCAAACAAGGGTTTAAATTTATCGGCGAGAAAGATCACTTGAAGGTATGTCAAGATTGTTTGGTGTTGATGAAAGGAAAGCAAGTAGGTGGTCTTTATAGATTAGTAGGCGATACTCAAGTGGCAGAAGCGGTTGTTACAAGCGCAAAGGTGGACTCTTCAACGGTGTGGCATCGCCATTTAGGACACATGAGCGAGCGCGGATTGCAAGTATTATTCAACCATGAACTTCTTTCAGGTTACAAGTCTGCGCCATTAGATTTTTGTGAAGATTGCATCTACGGGAAGCAACGAAAGTTGTCTTTTTCTCTATCACATCAAAGAAGTAAAAAGCATCTCGAGTTGATTCATTCGGATACTTGGGAGTCACCCAATACTTCGTTGGGCGGATGTTCTTACTCATTTCATTCATTGATGATTACTCTCGGAAGGCTTGGGTATATATTCTAAAGCGAAAGTCCGATGTGTTTGAGACTTTTAAAAAGTTCAACACTCTTGTGGAGAATGAAAAAAATTTAAAAATTAAGTGCCTACGTTCTGATAACGGAGGAGAGTATTGTTCAAGAGAATTTGATGAGTTTTGTAATGAGCATGGAATTAAGCGGCATCTCACAGTACCCGGAACACCGCAACATAACAGTGTAGCAGAGAGGTTAAATATGTGGGTTATGGGATCCAAGGATCTAAATAAAGGAAAAACCACCTAGATGGGGGGTGAATAGGTGTATACAATAAAACTCACAAATCTTTGCGTAAAAATAACCCAATGCGGAAAATTAAAAAAAAAATGTACGCAAGATTTTACGTGAAAAACTCCGTCACAAAAGTAAAAAACCACGGGACCGATCACACGAAAAAATTCACTAAGATTAAACACGTACATGGTGATATAACGCAACACTACGACTCAACCTTTTTCATACGCTCCGAGTATACCTTTTCCGCAATCCTCAATGCGCATCGATCACACGATTTGCATCCAACTTCGAATCCACGAAGTCCAACCGAATCCACGGTCTTCATCAATTTAGCACGAGTCGATCACACGAACGCGCCTCGCTCCGAATCCACGAAGTCGATAAACACCTTGAATCACAAGGCCACGCAAATCAACGCGACGATGTTCCTTTGGGAAATCATTGTTTTGTTTATTGGTGGTGATGATATTTGAATACTTAGATCATAGATAGACAAGAAAACACCATCTAAGTATTCATCAATTTGATTCTACAAAATAAAGAGTTTGAGAAACCCTAGAATCAAATTGATCAATATAGATGAAGAAACATAAAATAAACGTGTTTTTCTTTCTTCTCTATATATGTGGATTTTTTTTTGTTTCCACGGCTTGACCTAAAAGATGAACTTTTGAGGTTTATTTATAGGCTAGAAACTTTTTGGAAGAAGATAAGAAACAAAAATTGTCTTAACTGACGTTTTCTCGCACGGCGGTCCGGACTGGAATTAGTTTGATCCTGACTATCGTAACAGCCAAGAAAATTTTCAGAAAAAAGGTTCGGGGTCCGGACTGGATGGGTCTGATCCGGACTGATTCATGCGATATAACAAAAACATAATTCGGGGTCCGGACTGGATAAAGGTTGATCAGGACTAGTAATTCGCATGAACCAAACCATGTACGGGGTCCGGACTGGATCTGTCTGATTCGGATCTAGAACATATAAAATGTCTAATTTTTTATTTCTATGCAATGAAAATTATTCCAAATATTTCTAAACTATAAGAATGTATTCAAATCATCAAAAATATTTATTTTAACGTACCTGCACATTTTGAATACATTCTTCTTGAGATTGATGTATGTGATATTTAAGTCTTCAATTTCAATCTTCAAGACTCAAAACACTTCACGAAATACAACAAAATAAAAATCCTTAACAAAATGGAACACTCATGGAGAGGGCCCATAGCATGTTGAGTACCTCAAAACTTAATAAGAGATTTTGGGCGAAAGCCGTGAGCATGGCTTATTATTTGATTAATCAAGCGCCGACAAAATCACTTGGTTTGGAAATTCCTGAAGAAGTCTGGAGCGGCAAGTTCGTTGATTACTCCTATCTTCGTGTCTTTGGATGTGATGCTTATGCATGGATACCGAAAGAGAAAAGGTCAAAATTGGATAAGAACTCTCGGAGGTGTATATTTCTTGGCTATACGAAAGGTATTAAGGGGTATTGATTGTGGGACCCTACTACCCACAAAATAGTCGTAAGTCGTGGCATTGTCTTCAATGAAAGGTCCTTTCAAGGCACCAAGGAAAAGCAAGATGATGATGCTATGATTCTGATTGTGCTCTTTGAAGCGCGCGATGAGGTGCAAGTTGAGCAAGCACAGCAGGACGATGAAGTGGTTGATGTTGAACCAGACTTGGAATCTTCGCAATCATCCGAAGATACAAATTCACTGGTAGAGTCGCCAGCAGATTTCGGGCGTCCTAGGAGGGTCATTAGACTCCTGCAAGGTATAATGACTATATCACTTCATTTATTCCTTTTGCTAACCATGTTAGTGCATATGTTGCTTTGGCGGAGGAAGATGAGCCGACTTCGTATAAGGAGGCTTGTGAGTCGACCGATGCTGGGAAGTGGCAATGCGCGATGGAGGAGGAGATGGAGTCAATTCGGAAGAACAAGACTTAGGAACTTGTTGATTTGCCGAAGGGAATGAACGTGATTGGATGTCGGTGGGTGTTTAAGGTGAAGAAGGATACAGATGGGAATGTGGAGAGGTTCAAGGCAAGATTGGTGGTGAAGGGATATGCTCAGAAGCCGGGAATCGACTTCGATGAGATCTTCTCACCGGTGGTTCGTCTTACTACTATTCGGGTTGTTTTAGCGATCGCAGCGGCCATGGATTTGGAGCTTGAGCAGATGGATGTAAAAATAAGATTCTTGCATGGTGACTTGGAGGAAGAGATATATATGTTGCAACCGGAAGGCTTTGTCGAAAAAGGCAAGGAGTATTTGGTTTGTTGGTTGAACAAATCGTTGTACGGCTTGAAATAGGCGCCAAGGTGTATAAACGATTTGATTCCTTCATTATGAGTTTGAGTTTTGATAGGCTTGAAGCGGATCATTGTGCATATTTCTGCGATTATAATAACAGAAGCTTCTGTATTTTGTTATTATATGTTGACGACATGGTGGTCACCGGAAATAACAAAGGCCGGATATCTATCTTGAAAACTCAGTTAGCCGGTGAGTTCGGTATGAAGGACTTAGGAACCGTGAATCAAATACTCGAGATGAAGGTACCACGGGAGAGAAAGAATAGAAAAGTTTGGCTTTCACAGAAGAGTTATGTGGAGAAGGTTCTGCGATGCTTTAACTTGCAAAACGCAAAACCAGTTTCTACCCCGTTTTCTATTCATTTAAAATTGTCGGCCGAGCAATCACCAGGTACGGAAACAGAAAAGGCCGACATGGCTCGGATACCATATTCATCGGCAGTAGGGAATCTTATGTTTGCCATGGTGTGCACGAGGCCCGACATTGCGACATTGCTCAAGCAGTGGGAGCAGTGAGTCGGTATATGGCGAATCCAGGTTGTGAATATTGGAATGTAGTGAAGTGGATTCTCAGATATTTGAGAGGCACTGCAGATTTCTCACTCTGTTATGGTTCTGCGGGTTTGGAGTGCGTCGGATATGTGGATGCAGATTTTGCAGGAGATAAAGAGAGGAAAAAGTCTACCACAGGTTATGTTTTCTCCATGAGCGGTAGTACTATCAGTTGAGAGTCGAAGCTTCAATCGGTAGTCGCTTTGTCGATGACGGAGGCGGAGTATATAGCAGTGACACATGCTTGTAAGGAGGCTATCTGGTTAAAAAGACTTTTAGGAGAATTGAAACTGAAGCAAGATGTGGTGGGAGTGAATTGTGATAGTCAAAATGCAATACACTTGGCGAAGAATCCGACGTTTCACTTTCGGACGAAACACATTGATATTCATTATCACTTCGTGAGAGATGTGGTAGATGAGGGTTTTATCTCATTTTTGAAAATTCACACAGATGCAAATCTAGCGGATATTTTAACGAAGCCGGTGACACGAGAGAAGTTCAATTGGAGCATGACTTCTCTCGATCTTGGAGCTACGTGAGGAGAGTGAGAATTTGGCAAGATCTCCTATTTTGTATTTTATGGAATTCGACACATGTTTTTAAGTGGGAGAATTGTTGGATTATGTAAAACCATGTTTCGAGTCGATATCACGATACTCAATTCTGCGATGGGTTGAATATGTTGGATTTGATCCTAATTTGAACCCAATCTTGTTCCTAAATATTATGGATGATTTAGAAATATTTTAAAGTGAATCGGAGACTCGGATGGACAGTGGAAATCGTTTCCTATTAGAATTAGATTTTTAGAGTTATATTAGCTATTCTTTTATTTTTTAGGACTTCATTGAAAAAAAAAAAATTTAAGAGGAAAAACGTGGAGAGCTTCCGTGAGAGAGTTTCTTGTAATCCAATTTTACTCCTTGTACTTTTGTGCCGTGGATTAATCGAATAACACATTAAGGTGGTCTTGTCCGAGGACGTAGGTCGACACATTATTGGCCGAACCACGTAAATCTTATGTCCTTGTATTTTTTTATTCGCTTTATTTGCTTAGTTATTCTTGTACTTATTTTCTACGATCGTTCTTATTTACTTTTATCTATGAAAGATCAATCCTGCTTTTACTGCACTCGTGTGCTGTGTGGGTTGAGATGTGCTCGATAATCCCATAGCCGATTTTTCCTTCACTAATGTGAAATTAAACCCTAGTTCATCAATTACAAAACACCAAAAATAATTAAAAAGGAGAGAGAAAGCACACAAATAGTATACACTACAACAAAATTAGGTTATAGGGACATATGTTTTTGACACTTTTGTATAAGTGTCCTATCTATATTCCATCTATATGCAAAATAAGGTTATAGGGACACATTTTTGGGACACATTATAAAAATGTGTTGCTATACACCCTAGCGATGGCACATATAGCAACACTTACAATAAGTATCGGTATTTTTGTCAGCGATACTTTTTTTAGATTTTAGAAATACTTAAAAGTGTCGCTATAACCTAATTTTGTTGTAGTGATATAGGTGGTTTCGCTATAGTCCTATATTGACAAACGAAGACAGAATAAAGATTTTATTACAATTAAAAATGGACTACAAAAGATGTATTTATTTTAGAATACTCTAATAGAAAATGCACTTAAGAGTTATTTGCTTCAACGTAATTATATATACAGTACTATGGTTAAAAATATATAAAATAAATAATATATTAATTAAAATTATAGGTATTTTGTTTAGTTGAATGTAGTAGAAAGCGTCGCACATATAAATACTTTCTTTTATTATACGTAGTTGAGAAGTGTATTTATAAATTTCTATTATTTTATATATATGGTGCATGGTTAGATTACCCCTACGTAGGAAAAACAACAACAATAATAATAATAATAATAATAATAATAATTGAAATTAAAGTTATTACGGAGGTAAGATTATTTGTTTAACATTATTCGCTTCAAATGCTGCAGTTGAAATTGTGGTCAACTTGAACGTGTTGCAGTTGGATCTTCTTCTGTAGTTGCAACCAGTACAGAAGTTATATTCAAATACATTAAAACAAACGTTGAATTTGAATCTGCATATAGTAATTTACAACTACAATGCTGTTGCAATTATGTACAAAAAAAAATTTAGACCTAACTTAATGGATTTGTGGTCACACTCAAAGAGAGAGAGAGAGAGAGGGGGGGTAATTAAGCCCGAAATCCTAAGGCCCCGTTTATTTTTGGAACGGAACCGGGAATAGCGGGGATATCCCCTTTATTCTTCCAAACACATCTGGAATCGTCTGGTATTGCTTATCCCAGAACAAGGAGAATAGCTGGTATAACAAATCCCACCTTAATATTTTACTATTAAATTTTTTACCATACTACCCTTCTTATCTACTTTATCTCATCCTAACATATTATTTTAATAAAAACTCTCTCCTCACTCTCTCTCCTCTTCCCTCCTTTCTCTCTTCCCAATACACTCTCATCATCACAAATCCCTCTCTCCTCTCTCTCTTTTCCTTCATCCCACCTCCTTTCTCTCTTCCCAATACACTCTCATCATCACAAATTAATATTATAAAATTTTAAATTTATTATTTAAAATAAATATTATAAAATTTATTATTTAAAATAAATATTATAAAATTTTAAATCTTAAAATTAAAATGTTGAAATTTTATATTTTAAATTTTAATTTTAATTTGAAAAAATAAAATATTAAATTAAATATTATTTTTAAATAATATAATTTAATTATGATTATAATTTTATTTCTATTTTTTTAAACCATTAATCCATTAATTAAAACGAAATAATTAGATTTTAACAACTTTTATCACATTTTTTTAAACCATTAATCCATTAATTTTAATTTGAAAAAAGTTAACATTAAATTAAATGTAAAATTTTTAAATAATACATTTTAATTATGATTATAAATTTATTTTTATTTTTTTAAACCAATAATCCATTAATTAAAATGAGAAAAACGAGTTTAGAAAATTTTAATGACATAATAAAGCTCGTGGGCAAAAATTTATAAATATTTAGCAAATATACGAATTTTGCGAATTTTAAAAAAATTTTATGTTAAAAATTAATTATTTGGACCAAAAGATAGAATGCCATTTGCATGTCAACTAAAATAGTGTGACTCTACATTGATGATTGAACAACAAAGTTACTAGTAAACTATTTTGGCGTAAAACAATTTTGGTTAGTACATGAATAATGTAGAGAGAAGCAATTTTGTAGTGCGGTAATGGTTTAGGTACCCAGAAATTAGGTATCTACTATACACAAGGTGCAGATAATGAGCCCGATTTCAAATGTGATCAATAATTTAAATATAAGTCCAAAATATTAAACTATTATTTGATCATTAGCAAATTTTTAAAACTTATTTGTCAATAGCATTTTTGGAGGGCACATTATGAGTATCCATACCATTAGGGTGCGTTTGGTAACGGGATAAGGCTATTTTAGTTATACTAGGGATAAGTATAAAGTACATAATTAATGTAAAAAAACGTTTGGGATGTTTCCATAGATAAGAAATTTTGTGTTTGGTATGAGAATAAGGAATAAGAGGAATAAATAAGTTTAGTTGGGTTAAATGACCTTTTTGCCCTCAAGCTTTATTATGTGATAAAAGTTGTTAAATTCTAATTTCGTTATTTTAATTAATAGATTAAAGCTCGACAAAAAATAAGATAAAATCAAAATCAAAAGCAAAATCAAAATCAAATTATATTCTATTAAAATAATATTTAATTTTATATATTTGCTCTAATTTTGTATTTGTTAAATTCTAATTTCTTTATTTTAATTAATAGATTAAAACTTTACAAAAAATAAAATAAAATCAAAATCAAATTATATTTTATTAAAATAATATTTAATTTTATATTTTATTTGCTCTAATTTTGTGGGTACCTGTTGGAAAAATCCGGTACTCGCCTCGGTACCAGATTCTCTGAATCTGCAACCCGCTCCGATACCGCAATCCACACGGGTACCGCCTAGTGTTGGGATTCCGCAGCGGAAACGTCAAATCGGATTTTTACTATAAACCCGTCCTCTCAATATAACTGGAATTAGCACAACCACCAAGGAGAAGAAAAACAAAACAGAAAATATACGGGTGAAATAAGATTCATTAACCAAGAGAAGAATTACACCGATTACACCGACTTCTCTTCTGCAATAGAGTAGCTTCAACCCGAGCCCTCCTCCTGAATCTCTCTCACCCTTATCTCGTCTTCTATAAACCTAGAAGACTCTCTTCTCTCGTCTTCTATAAACCTAGAAGACGATGGGTGTGGCTAAATCCTAGCCCCCACCACCTCCTTGGGTGTTACCACCACCGTGGGTGTGGATACCACTATATGGGTGTGGCTAAATCCTAGCCCCCACCACCTCCATGGGTATTACCACCACCGTCTCCATGGGTGTGACCACGTTAACACCACCGTAGGTGTGGATACCACTATATGGGTGTGGCTAAATCCTAGCCCACACCACCTCCATAGGTATTACCACCACCGTCTCCATAGGTGTGACCACGTTAACACCACCGTGCTGTGGATACCACTATATGGGTGTGGCTAAATCCTAGCCCCCACCACCTCCATGGGTATTACCACTATCGTGGGTGTGACTATCTTAACACCACCGTAGGTGTGGATACCACTATATGGGTGTGGCTAAATCCTAGCCCCCACCACCTCCATGGGTATTACCACCACCGTCTCCATAGGTGTGACCACGTTAATACCACATTAAAATAATAACACATATGCTATATTTATATCTTACATCAAAAGCTATCCAAATCCTAGTCTAAATAGATTTTTATTCTAATTAATATTTAAATCTTAACAAACTTATCTCTTTAAGATTTAAATATTAATCTTAATCCAACTAGGATTCAATTACAAAACTAATCAAATTCTAACAGTACCCAATAATGAATAATATGGTGTGTCTCGGATAATGTGCTAGAGGTAGAATAGGAAATTAAAATATAGTGAATAATTGATGTTGGAACAGTACTTCTTGTTATACCAGAAATACCAGAATAAAATATTCTTGTTATTCCTGATGCGTTTGGAGGGATAAGAGAGAAATCCTCCTTATCCCCCATCCTAACCCCAAAACAAACACAGCCTTAAAAATCAGAAACTATATATTATTTTGAGATAGTACACTGCAGTGCAGCAAATTAAAGATGGCAAAATGAATTGGCGATTTCTAGCTAGCTCTTATACTTTTTATTCTCCAATATTGGAGAGGGGCATTTTCAGTCACGTGCTATGTGCACCTAAAACTACATTATTTATTCAAATTGAAATTCAATTTATTAAATAAATTTTATTAAATTTAAACTATTTGTATGTTATAATCTTGAAAATCTATTTGCTATGAATCAAATAATGTCTTCTTGATATCTTTTGATTTCTTAGACTATTTGACAATCTGAAATAAATAAATAAATAAATAATAGGTTGTAAGACCTGGCCTTTCATTGACTTTCCCCGTTACCCCTTTTCTTATGACGGTCCGACTGAGGGCTTAATTTTGCATGTTTTCTGGGTAGTCCGTCGGGGCTCGCGGGTATTTTTAGGTGATAGAGCTCGCGATACGGGGACCAGTGGTGCGATCGGTTCTGAATTCTGACCCCGGGATCTCCCGGAATAAAATGTTGAAGTTTTACGGCCTTTTCGGACGCTCCGGGATCCGTGCGGGTGTCTGCACACTTTTCGAGGTACCTTAGCCGCTGGTTTTAATTGGGGGATTAGGGTTTCTAAACGGGACTTACTTCTCCCATTTATTTTCCTTCTCCTCGCTCTTGGTGCGGCTAGGGTTTGGGATCGTGAACGGAGAAGGGAAGGAACGGGGAACCCAATCTACTGTCGCTCTCGCTCAACTTTCCTCCGGCGTGAGACGCTACCACGGGGAGCTGAGAGAGAAGGAAGGAGGTGGATCCTTCTGTGGGTGATCGAGTGGAGGCGAACGATCCCTCTTCCTCCTTTTTCTTTTTCCCTCGCGAAGCAAGGTGAGTTTTTATGGCATTCTTGAATTCGTGGGTTTCTTTTCTTTCGGTTTGGAGACCTCTCACGACCGGGGATCGCCGCGACGCCGCCGCGATGGGGCAGCGGACGCCGCCGCCGCGGGGCCAGCCGCGGGTGGGGCGCCCGCGCGGGCTGGTGCCGCGCGGGGTCGCCCCGCACCCGCGGGCAGCGCGCCCGCGCGGCGCATGGCCGCGCGGGGCCACCCGCAGGTGGGGCGCCCGCGCGGGCCGGTGCCGCGCGGGGTCGCCCCGCACCCGCGGGCAGCGCGCCCGCGCGGCGCATGGCCGCGCGGGGCCGCCCGCAGGTGGGGCGCCCGCGCGGGCCGGTGCCGCGCGGGGTCGCCCCGCACCCGCGGGCAGCGCGCCCGCGCGGCGCATGGCCGCGCGGGGCCGCCCGCAGGTGGGGCGCCCGCGCGGGCCGGTGCCGCGCGGGGTCGCCCCGCACCCGCGGGCAGCGCGCCCGCGCGGCGCATGGCCGCGCGGGGCCGCCCGCAGGTGGGGCGCCCGCGCGGGCCGGTCCCGCGGGGGGGTCGCCCCGCACCCGCGGGCAGCGCGCCCGCGCGGCGCCTGGCCGCGCGGGGCCGCCCGCAGGTGGGGCGCCCTCGCGGGCTGGTGCCGCGCGGGGTCGCCCCGCACCCGCGGGCAGCTCGCCCGCGCGGCGCATGGCCGCCCGGGGCCGCCCGCAGGTGGGGTGCCCGCGCGGGCTGGTGCCGCGCGGGGTCGCCCCGCACCCGCGGGCAGCGGGCCCGCGCGGCGCATGGCCGCGCGGGGCCGCCGCAGGCGGGGCGCCCGCGCAGGTTGGTGCTGCGCGGGGGCCGTGCACAGGCGGAGTGCGCGCCGCACGGGCCGGTGCCGTGCGGGGGACTCCGCCTCACGAGGTCGGGAGTTGGTGTGGGTTTCGGGCCCCTTAGTCTTGACATGCCTTTACTTCCTCAGGAGTACGGGACGTCGACGGTGACAGGTGCACAGGCACGGACGAGTCGGGCGCAGGACGATACGCACGAGGTGGGTACATTCCCGGGAACTGTGGGAATAGGATTTTATCGATAAAAAAATAGTATGTTTGGGGCAAGGTGGATAGTAAGTCTTCTCTCGTTATTGTACTAACCCTGTCTTGCTATTATTTTGCTTATTGTCGATTGGTGGCTCTTGTTTTACTACACGCACACCGGCGGATTGGCCTCCGCAAGGGTGTGCTTTTTCGGAAAAGTGGTACGTTGACCCGTGTACCCCACGCGATGGTGGCGTTAGGAATGGGGGCCCTCATGGGTGGGGGGTGTGAGCGGTGATGTCGAGGTAGGTGCTCGACGGCCGAGGCAGGTGCTCGGCAGGAGGCACCGGGGTAGGGGCCCGGTGCGGTGGTCGGGAAGGGTGCCCGGTTTTTGCTATGATACAGGGTATGACTATTGTAGGCGGTGTTTGAGAGAGACGGTTGCTCCGGTTGTAGTGGTTTGCTATGTTTTAGCCTTTTGTTTATCATACTATTTCTAGTCACTGACTTCCCACTCCGTGACAGGTTCGTCCATGGGCGAGTGCTAGGGCACCGGTGAGGTCGTGAGGGTGCTGTACTGACATTTAGAGGCTTCAGACACAGTGACTCCTTTCTCCTTTTTCCTTTATTATTTCGATTAGTTATTTGTGGATTGCGACACCCCCGTGGGGTCGAAGTGGATGTTGCCCTTTCTTTCATTAAGTTATGCAAGTGAATGTTACTCTTTTCCTTACTTGGCCGTTTTAAACAACGAAAAGCAAAGAAAACCGTTTGCGAAACCTGTTTTCAAAACGTAGGTGTCGTGTGGGCACCGGATTTCAAAACCTTGTGGGATTTATGCGTCTTCGAACTGGTTTTACAAAAGTTGGCATCGGGTGGGTGCCGTTTTCCAAAACTCTGTGGATTTATGTGGTTTTCGAAATGGCTTTCAAAAATGATGGCGTCGTGTGGGCGTCGTTTTTAAAAACCTTGCGTATTTATCCTTTCAAATCAGTCGGCCTTTTCCTCTGCATGTTGTATGTGTATGTACCTTGATTAGTGTGGTTAATGCTTGAGATGAAAGTGTGATGTAGTCAGTACGCCGTGCATATACAGAGGAGACTCTGCCCGTTTGCAGAGTAAATTTGTATATGCGGCGGGTCTGGGCACGCGCCGGGGAGATGTGGTTTTCAAAAAAAAATATATAGCTGAATTAGGAGCAAGGGTGGCTCCTCTTCCGCGCGTTTGAACCCCGGGGGCGTGACAGATTAAGATGGTATCAGAGCGGGAAAGCTTTAACCACAATAGTCGGGGCCCAACATCCACGGGGCGCAATGTACTAACTACTGATTAATAAAGTGAACTGGGATAGACTAGTAGAACGCGAGTGCTCGTGGGGGGGGAAGGGAAATTAGGTGTCTCCTTCCTTTGAGAGTCGGCGTTCGCGGTGTTATCTCTCTGGGTTTAGGCTAGAAGTAACTGGTTTGTGCATGTGTTCAGATTATGGCCCGAACGAGATCGAGTGCCGAGGACGCAGGGACAGACGCAGCGGCGTCGGCGGCCGCAGAGAACCAACTCCTGAGGCAACAGCTTCGGGAGATGGCGGGGCAGTTGGCGGCCCTGACGGATCACGTGCGCCAGCTGACACAGCAACAGCAGGCCGCTGCAGCGGTGGTGGTAGCCTCGGGCCCTCTTCCGGGGCCAACTGCGCCGGCGACTGGACCGCCGACGATGGAGGCCGAGGCGGGAGCTGCCCCTACCCGGGCCGCGGTGCCGGAGGTGCCGTCAACCCGGCAGACGGTGCCGGATGTAGCCCCTCCGACGGCAGCAGCAGGATCGACGCCGGGAACTTCAGACAGGGACATCCCCGCGGAGACCGGGGTGAGGCCTCCTACCGTCGTGGCCGCTATCGCCACGGGGGAGGGCTCGGCTCCGCTAACGGAGCAGGATCGCGTGCGTGCCAACTTAGCAGACTTCAAGAAGCACGACCCGCCGACATTTGAGGGGGAGACGACGGACCCCTGGGTCGTGGAGAAGTGGGTGGATTCAATGGAAAAATTGTTCGAGGACCTACTGATGGAAGACCACGAGCGGGTCCCCCTGGCCGTTCACTTTCTGGAGGGGAACGCCCGCATATGGTGGAAGACAGCACGCCCCGACTCCGCGAAGGGTACTGCCCTTCCGTCGTGGACCACTTTTAAGCAACAACTGTTCGGGGCGTTCTTTACGAACAACGTCAAGAAGCAACTAGAGGACGATCTCAACCACATTAAACAGGGAACCAGAACGGTGATGGAGTACCAACGGGCGTTCGTGAGGCTGGCGAACTGCGTCCCGTTCGTCATTCGGGACGAGTCCCATAAGGCTCAACTGTTCGTGGATGGACTGAGGACCGACATTTTCCAAGTGGTGGATGCGGCAGACCTACATACCTTTCAGGCGGTGGTCGACCGGGCCATTATTGTAGAGCGCGGCTTCGCCGTTACGCGCGCTCGGAGGGAAGGCCCTCAACAGCAGGAAGACCAGAAGCGGACTCAGACCTTTTCGGGGGGAGGCTCCTCCAGTGGGAGTCGGCCCTCTAAGCGGTGGAAGTCCCAGCAGAGGAACAGGGGCGCGCCAGGAGGAGGACAACGCTCGGACGATCGGCCTTGCGTGATCTGCGGCGGGGCGCACCGAGTGACGGAATGCTCCCAGAGACAGGACCATTGTTTCCGATGCGGTAAGCCGGGGCACTTTCGCTTCAACTGCCCCCTGAACCAAGGCCCTGCATCTTCAGCAGCCTCCGCGCCGTCATCCAAGCACGCGGGGCGAGGCAAAGCCCCGGTGGCGTCAGCCTCCAGACCGCCAGCATCCCGGCCGACAGGGGACAGGCCGCCACCATCGGGAGGCCGCGTCTACTCAATGAACCAGCAGGAGGCATATCCGTCTGAGCATGTCGTCGCAGGTACCACACTTGTTTCCGTTTACCGTGCTAGAACCCTTTTTGATACCGGAGCAACTCTCTCGTTTATGTCTGTTGACTTTGCGCTAACCCACGGTTTTGAGATGAGGCCCTTACCCAGTCTGATGTATGTTCACACCGCGGGAGGAACCCTGGAGGCCCGCAACCTTATACCCTCCTGCCCGATAAGGTTGGGGAGGCTTTCCTGCCCCGGGGATCTGGTGGTGATCCCACTGAAGGAATACGACGTGGTGCTAGGGATGGATTGGCTCACGGAGGACCAAGCAGTGATCGATTGCGAGAAACGCCAGGTGCGGCTATTGCACCCAGAGTTCCCAGAGAACGTGTAACTTGGCATGCAAGAGCGTCTCTTTTTCATCCATCATACCAGCGTCGCGAGCCAGGAAATTGATTGAGGGAGGGTGCGTGGCTTTGTTGGCGTCGGTGGCCCTGGCCACGGGACCCTCTACGGCACTCTCCGACATTCCGGTGGTGAGGGACTTCCCAGATGTCTTCCCGACCGAGCTACCTGGACTACCCCCCGAGCGAGAGGTTGAGTTTCCGATCGAGCTTCCACCCGGTACCCGACCGATCTCAAAGGCCCCCTACCGAATGGCCTTTGCAGAACTGAAGGAACTAAAGGCGCAGCTTGAGGATCTCCTGGACAAGGGATTTATTAGACCGAGTGTGTCGCCTTGGGGCGCACCGGTACTCTTCGTGCGAAAGAAAGACGGGAGCTTGCGGCTTTGCATCGACTACCGGGAAATCAATAAGGCCACTGTGAAGAACAAATACCCCCTACCCAGGATCGATGACCTTTTTGATCAGTTACGGGGGGCGACGGTATTCTCCAAGATCGACTTGCAGTCCGGCTACCATCAACTCAGAGTGAAAAACGAGGATATTCCGAAGACGGCCTTCCGGACCCGGTACGGCCACTACGAGTTCACCGTAATGCCGTTCGGGCTTACCAACGCCCCAGCGGTGTTTATGGACATGATGAACCGGGTTTTCAAGCCCTTCCTGGACCAATTCGTAGTGGTTTTCATCGACGACATTCTGATCTACTCGCCTACCGATGAGGAGCGCGAGGAGCATCTACGGATTGTTTTACAGACTCTTAGAGAACAGGAGTTGTACGCCAAACTCAAGAAATGCGAGTTCTGGCTTCGCGAGGTGGGGTTTCTAGGGCACATCATTTCAGCAGCAGGAATCGCGATGGATCCTAAGAAAGTAGAGTCAGTGACCGACTGGCCCCAACCGACTTCGGTGACAGAGGTCCGCAGCTTTCTGGGCCTTGCGGGATATTATAGACGCTTTGTCGAGGGCTTCTCGAAGATTGCAACCCCCCTGAACCGCCTAACCCGGAAAGGAGTAAAGTTCATTTGGACGACCCAGTGCCAGGAAAGTTTTGAAGAACTTAAGGAGCGATTGACCAGAGCACCTGTGCTTACCTTACCAACACCCGGGGAAGACTACGAAGTTTACTGTGACGCATCACGGACAGGATTGGGGGGAGTACTGATGCAACAAGGAAAGGTTATCGCCTATGCCTCGAGACAACTCAAAGACTATGAGCAGAACTACCCGACCCACGACTTGGAGCTAGCCGCGGTGGTTTTTGTTTTGAAACTGTGGAGGCATTACCTCTACGGTGTGCACTGTAACGTGTTCTCCGACCACCAAAGCCTTAAGTACCTCTTCACCCAGAAGGAGCTAAACCTGAGGCAGAGACGGTGGTTAGAGTTACTCAAGGATTATGACTTGTCAATCCAGTACCACCCCGGAAAAGCAAATGTTGTGGCAGACGCCCTGAGCAGGAAGGGTCAAGCGGAAGGGACTTCGGCGAGCGCGATCACCCAGCAAGACGATCTAATCGCAGAATTCTCACGGTTGAGGGTGGAGATTGTACCAGCAGGGACGGTTGAGCGACTTCTGGCTCTAACAGTCGCGCCGACCCTATTCGAGAGGATTCGGGAAGGCCAAGGTACTGATCCACAGTTACAGCTGGAACGGGTTAGAATTTCACCGGAACAGAAGGGAGACTTTGCAGTGGGAACAGACGGAACTCTTCGGTTTCGAGGACGAATTTGTGTGCCCGATTCGCCGGATCTGAAGAAGGAAATCCTGACTGAAGCGCACTGCGCCCCCTACGCGGCGCACCCTGGGGGCACCAAGATGTACAGGGACCTCAGACAGACCTTCTGGTGGCCAAGGTTGAAGGGGGACGTGACGCGCTTCGTAGCACACTGCCTGATTTGCCAGCAGGTGAAGGCTGAGCATCAGCGACCGGCGGGGAAATTGCAACCACTACCTGTGCCCGAATGGAAATGGGAGCAAATCACGATGGACTTCGTCACCGGATTTCCACGTTCACAGCAGGGGCATGACGCTATCTGGGTCGTCGTGGATCGGCTAACGAAGTCGGCTCACTTCCTACCCATCCACACGACCTGGACACGCGACCGACTGGCCCATGTCTACATCGGCGAGATTGTGAGGCTACACGGAATACCGACATCTATTACTTCAGACAGAGACACAAGGTTCGTTTCGAACTTTTGGCAGAGTCTACAACGAGCCTTGGGAACCAAGCTACACTTCAGCTCAGCCTTTCACCCTCAAACGGATGGACAGTCCGAGCAGGTGATTCAGATCCTCGAGGACATGCTCCGAGCTTGCGTACTGGATTTGGGAGACGGATGGTCGCGCTACCTACCTCTTGTAGAGTTCGCTTATAACAACAGCTACCAGGCGAGCATCCGGATGGCGCCGTACGAAGCGTTGTACGGCAGGCGCTGTAGATCCCCGATTTGTTGGGACGACCTGGGGGAGCGAAGGTTCTTGGGACCGGACTTGGTGGTGGAAACTGAGGAAAAGGTGCGTCTCATCAGGCGACGGTTAGTGACCGCCCAGAGCCGACAAAAGAGCTACGCGGACCAGAGACGCCGCGATTTGGAGTTCCAAGTGGGAGAACACGTGCTGCTACGGGTTTCGCCGTCCAAAGGGGTGAAGCGGTTCGGGTTGAGGGGCAAGTTGAGCCCGCGGTACGTGGGGCCGTTCGAGATTCTGGAGCGCATCGGCCCGGTGACCTACCGCCTCGCCCTACCGCCAAACCTTGACCGAGTTCATGACGTGTTCCACGTGTCCATGCTTCGGAAGTATCTCCCCGATCCATCGCGAGTGCTCGACGTCTCTGCAATCGAGCTTAAGGAGGACCTGAGCTTCGAGGAAGTGCCGGTGCGGATCCTAGCCCGAGAGGACAAAAAGCTACGAAATCGGACAATTCCCTACGTGAAAGTGCTGTGGAGCAATCAAGAAGAGCGTGAGGCAACTTGGGAACCTGAGTCAAAGATGAGGGAGTGCTACCCGGACCTCTTCGCCGCAGGTGAGGGTTAAGTTTCGAGGACGAAACTTGTTTTTAGCGGTGAGTGGTGTAAGACCTGGCCTTTCTTTGACTTTCCCCGTTACCCCTTTTCTTATGACGGTCCGACTGAGGGCTTAATTTTGCATGTTTTCTGGGCAGTCCGTCGGGGCTCGCGGGTATTTTTAGGTGATAGAGCTCGCGATACGGGGACCAGTGGTGCGATCGGTTCTGAATTCTGACCCCGGGATCTCCCGGAATAAAATGTTGAAGTTTTACGGCCTTTTCGGACGCTCCGGGATCCGTGCGGGTGTCTGCACACTTTTCGAGGTACCTTAGCCGCTGGTTTTAATTGGGGGATTAGGGTTTCTAAACGGGACTTACTTCTCCCATTTATTTTCCTTCTCCTCGCTCTTGGTGCGGCTAGGGTTTGGGATCGTGAACGGAGAAGGGAAGGAACGGGGAACCCAATCTACTGTCGCTCTCGCTCAACTTTCCTCCGGCGTGAGACGCTACCACGGGGAGCTGAGAGAGAAGGAAGGAGGTGGATCCTTCTGTGGGTGATCGAGTGGAGGCGAACGATCCCTCTTCTTCCTTTTTCTTTTTCCCTCGCGAAGCAAGGTGAGTTTTTATGGCATTCTTGAATTCGTGGGTTTCTTTTCATTCGGTTTGGAGACCTCTCACGACGGGGGATCGCCGCGGCGGCCGCGGGTGGGGCGCCCGCGCGGGGTCGCCCCGCACCCGCGGGCAGCGCGCCCGCGCGGCGCATGGCCGCGCGGGGCCGCCCGCAGGTGGGGCGCCCGCGCGGGGTCGCCCCGCAGCGGGCAGCGCCCGCGCGGCGCATGGCCGCGCGGGGCCGCCCGCAGGTGGGGCGCCCGCGCGGGCCGGTGCCGCGCGGGGCCCCGCATCCGCGGGCAGCGCGCCCGCGCGGCGCATGGCCGCGCGGGGCCGCCCGCAGGTGGGGCGCCCGCGCGGGCCGGTGCCGCGCGGGGTCGCCCCGCACCCGCGGGCAGCGCGCCCGCGCGGCGCATGGCCGCGCGGGGCCGCCCGCAGGTGGGGCGCCCGCGCGGGCCGGTCCCGCGTGGGGTCGCCCCGCACCCGCGGGCAGCGCGCCCGCGCGGCGCCTGGCCGCGCGGGGCCGCCCGCAGGTGGGGCGCCCGCGCGGGCTGGTGCCGCGCGGGGTCGCCCCGTACCCGCGGGCAGCGGGCCCGCGCGGCGCATGGCCGCGCGGGGCCGCTGCAGGCGGGGCGCCCGCGCAGGTTGGTGCTGCGCGGGGGCCGTGCACAGGCGGAGTGCGCGCCGCACGGGCCGGTGCCGTGCGGGGGACTCCGCCGCACGAGGTCGGGAGTTGGTGTGGGTTTCGGGCCCCTTAGTCTTGACATGCCTTTACTTCCTCAGGAGTACGGGACGTCGACGGTGACAGGTGCACAGGCACGGACGAGTCGGGCGCAGGACGATACACACGAGGTGGGTACATTCCCGGGAACTGTGGGAATAGGATTTTATCGATAAAAAAATAGTATGTTTGGGGCAAGGTGGATAGTAAGTCTTCTCTCGTTATTGTACTAACCCTGTCTTGCTATTATTTTGCTTATTGTCGATTGGTGGCTCTTGTTTTACTACACGCACACCGGCGGATTGGCCTCCGCAAGGGTGTGCTTTTCCGGAAAAGTGGTACGTTGACCCGTGTACCCCACGCGATGGTGGCGTTAGGAATGGGGGCCCTCATGGGTGGGGGGTGTGAGCGGTGATGTCGAGGTAGGTGCTCGACGGCCGAGGCAGGTGCTCGGCAGGAGGCACCGGGGTAGGGGCCCGGTGCGGTGGTCGGGAAGGGTGCCCGGTTTTTGCTATGATACAGGGTATGACTATTGTAGGCGGTGTTTGAGAGAGACGGTTGCTCCGATTGTAGTGGTTTGCTATGTTTTAGCCTTTTGTTTATCATACTATTTCTAGTCACTGACTTCCCACTCCGTGACAGGTTCGTCCATGGGCGAGTGCTAGGGCACCGGTCAGGTCGTGAGGGTGCTGTACTGACATTTAGAGGCTTCAGACACAGCGACTCCTTTCTCCTTTTCCCTTTATTATTTCGGTTAGTTATTTGTGGATTGCGACACCCCCGTGGGGTCGAAGTGGATGTTGCCCTTTCTTTCATTAAGTTATGCAAGTGAATGTTACTCTTTTCCTTACTTGGCCGTTTTAAAACAACGAAAAGCAAAGAAAACCGTTTGCGAAACCTGTTTTCAAAACGTAGGTGTCGTGTGGGCACCGGATTTCAAAACCTTGTGGGATTTATGCGTCTTCGAACTGGTTTTACAAAAGTTGGCATCGGGTGGGTGCCGTTTTCCAAAACTCTGTGGATTTATGTGGTTTTCGAAATGGCTTTCAAAAATGATGGCGTCGTGTGGGCGTCGTTTTTAAAAACCTTGCGTATTTATCCTTTCAAATCAGTCGGCCTTTTCCTCTGCATGTTGTATGTGTATGTACCTTGATTAGTGTGGTTAATGCTTGAGATGAAAGTGTGATGTAGTCAGTACGCCGTGCATATACAGAGGAGACTCTGCCCGTTTGCAGAGTAAATTTGTATATGCGGCGGGTCTGGGCACGCGCCGGGGAGATGTGGTTTTCAAAAAAAAATATATAGCTGAATTAGGAGCAAGGGTGGCTCCTCTTCTGCGCGTTTGAACCCCGGGGGCGTGACATAGGTTTTCAAATTATAGAATTTTTAGGAATTTTAATTCATATTTATCGATTTACATTTTAACTTTAAGATATTTTATCATAAATATTCATTGAGGTTGCACAAGATTCAGAGATACATCACTTGGAGGAGGTAACTTATCATGCATGCTATAAGTGGCTGTTTGGTTTTAGAGTGCAATGTAAAAGAATTCTATCTGAATTATTTGGTTAATTTTAAATGTTGATTGCTTCTATCTCTCTCAATTCTATCTCGACTTTTTTCTTTTTTCTTTTTTTTTTTTTTTTTGCAACTTTACTTCAATATTTCCAGCCAAATGAGATGCTCCTTAACCTTCTAATTAATTATTTTTTGCTAAATATTTTTTAATAAAGTTAAGATGCGATTGTGGGGTACTAGATTTTTGTAAATTACAAAGTCGCAGTTAGGTTGGTTTTTCTGCAATGTACGGGGTTGCTAGATTGAGCCGGAACCATTTTTGCATGAATCGGCGCAAAAAATAGAGTCCGGAGTGAGTTTTGGGGAAGCTTTTGGAGAGAGTAAGTGAGGCGGTGGCACGGCTCCCGAGAGGGCTCAGCGTCTGAGGCGAGCGCACGAGGAAACCGCACGCGGTGCTGGCGCGGGGCAGCGTGGGGGATGTGACACCCCCGGAATTTGGATTAGTCCTCTATATAAATTATATAATAGGACTAAAATCTCTAACCCGGCTATAGCATTTTGGATGGTAGCAAAATCCAAGAGGAACATGAGAGTTAAGCGTGCTAGAGCTAGAGTAGTTCTAGGATGGGTGACCCCCTGGGAAGTGGGGCGTCACAGTTGGTATCAGAGCCATTCACCAGCCGGAAATGTGAGATGAGTCTCGGCTGAGCCAGGGTTATATAGCGGGTAGAGCGAGGCTCCCCGGCTAATGACCGTTGTGAGTGGAGTGCAGCTCCTCACAAGGTCGGCTAAGGCTAGCGAGACGAGTCTCACATCGCCTGGTGCTTGTGAGTGTGCTTGAGCCTGACGTGGACGTCAGGGCTTAAAGGGGGGAAGAATGTGACACCCCCGGAATTTGGATTAGTCCTCTATATAAATTATATAATAGGACTAAAATCTCTAACCCGGCTATAGCATTTTGGATGGTAGCAAAATCCAAGAGGAACATGAGAGTTAAGCGTGCTAGAGCTAGAGTAGTTCTAGGATGGGTGACCCCCTGGGAAGTGGGGCGTCACGTATCAGAGCTTAGGGATAGGTCAGTTGGGACTTAGGAAACCCTAGGCTTTTGGACAGACCCTAGGATGATAGGGCGTGAGTGGCGTGACATTTTGCGAAAGTCGGTGATTTTTATATGTTAACTCTTCCTGTGAGTGAAGAGGGATCGACATAGTCCATTTCTGTTGAACCATTATGTTGGCTGCAGACAACATAAGGTTACAGAAATAGGGAGATGTCTTTTGACTTTCGCTAGATTGGGTCGAGTGTTTGGGTTGTGCTGATTTGCTGTGTGTCGTGGCGAGCGGTGTCTCCCCGACTTTGGGCCCTGACCCGGGTGCACTTTGGTGCAGCAGTTGGGTCTGAGCTAGTTGTTTCGGGCCGGATACCAGATTGGAGTCAGAGAGCTCCGGACCCAGGAGACAGGATTGTCAGAGGCTTTTCAGCGGCAGAGTGAGCGAGCGTCTGGTTTGGTGACACAGTTGTCGGAGCAGCGGCAGCAGCTCGACAGTGCTTCCTTCTGAGACCACCCGTTTGCAGCATCCTCAAGGGTGGGGATTTCTGCAGTACTGATGGAGCAAGTAGCCCCTCCGTGCCAATGGTTAGTGCTGAGGCGCCGAGGCAGGGTGGATAGTTGACAGCTGATGAGCTATGGGACACCAATGATCAGTTGAGCCAGTTTCGGCAGATAAACCACTCCGATTCTTAGGATTTGGTTTGGAGCCTCTTGGGGTGGAATCGTGGTTGGTGATGATGGAGAGACTCTTTGGCAGCCTTCTGGTGTCTAAAGGGTGTGCGCAGTTGTCGAATTGCGCGTTCTATGATTTGAGGAACGAGGCGCATAGGATATGCGTGGCTGAGAGTTGATTGCGCCAGGATACCTTTCCGTTTGCTCGGACCATCTTTGACAGGTTTTGGATTTTGGAGGAGGGTGGTACCGACACTTATCCTTGGTTGAGTTCGCGTACAACAACAGCTATCAGGCGAGCATCCAGATGGCTCCGTTTGAAGCGTTGTATGCACGCAAGCGTCGGTCTCCCTTATATTGGAGTGACGTGGGTGAGAGGAGGACTTTGGGACCGGAGTTACTTTTGGAGGCAGAGGAAAAAGTCAGGATTATTCGCCGGCATCTTGAGACATCGGGGGTTGGGTGGACCCCGATGACAGCAACAGCCCTTTTATCAGAATGGCGCAGCGGTAGCGTGGATTGGCTGTCTGCGAGAGACCTCTTTCGGCACCTCAGTGTGAGCATAGACTGAGGTCGTGCCCCCCTTTGTGTTTGGTCTAGATATGTTGGCAGGCTGAGCGACGACCACTTACATCGAGCGGATGAATCTGTGCCGCCCGGTTGGAGGGCGCCACGATTGTGGTTTGAGTTGTCGCAGGTGTGATTTCATCACAGCAGTCGGAGTTAGAGCATGTTGCATTCCTGCATAGACTAGAGGTAGAGTCGTTACCACATGCACTTGAGGTACCGGTTACTGTTGGCATTGTGTAAGTGGGGAGGCTGGTGGATCATGTCCAGTGTAGCAGAGGCCGTAAATTATGCCGGCAGACATATTGGTGTCTGTGGCAGCTTAGTGTTTGACCCAGTGCATGGGATTGGTTGGCGTAGTGCCACAGGATGTTTGACTGTCGAGAGAAAGGGCTTTGATTTTCTGCAAGGCAGATAATGAAAGGCAATTTGTTTGTTGAGACTGTTAGAGCACCGTTTACAGCGACGGTGTGAGAGGTGCCTACGGCGATAGCGGGACTTAAGGATATCCCTATTGCTCGTGAGATTCCGGGTGTGAGACCACCTGAGCCGATGATTATGCCGCCCGAAATGGAAATTAAGTTTGTGGTTGTCGTGGATATACGACGGTGAGAGCCCTTTGTGATTGGAGCCCAGTCAGGTCCAGGTATTATTTAGGGCCTTTTGATGGAGTTCTGCCCCGGCAGTTGATCGATTATGATGCCTGCACCAGTTTGGAATTTACAGTTGAGTATTTCGCCAAGGTGGCGTACAAGAGACGCTAGGGGCATTAGGAGTACAGTGAAGCCAATGGAATGACTAATGCCCTGTTGCCTTTAAGATTGAGGAACTCTGTTTTCCTGTGGGACGTGAATGGATTGATAGTGGCATTCTCTAGGGATATTTTGGCTTACCCTCTCCCTGAGTGACTTAGAGCTTGTGGAGCATTTGTAGATGCTGTGGCAAGGTTTGTGAGGAAGAAGCGTTATGCCAGGTCGTTGTGGTGCAAGTTTTAGCTTTGAGAGCATGTCTTCCTGGATTGCCTATTCAAGCCATAGGGGCGACTGTGGAAATCCGGCCAAAATGGATGTTATTTAAGACTGGCCTAGATCGACGGTTATTGTTGGGGCGAGGAGCTTTTGGACCGGATGGTGCTAGCAGAGCCTGATGATCAGATGACGAGTTTGGTACCAGCGCCGATTTTAACCTAGTCAGTGGTGGGAGATGGATTTGTGAGTCATAGTGATACCTCCCTTAGTGGCTGTAGAGCTATCATTGGATTTTGTTGAGCATCCTGTATCACCCCGATAGGGCCGCTGTGGTGGCGGATACCTGGAGCAGAAGAGCTTTGGGTTGGAGTTTGTGTCCTAGAGGATCCTTTGATTGAGGCTGCGGTTGAGTAATCCGCTTAAGTGGTTGAGTTTTGAGGGCGACCGAGTGTGAACCCCTGCTTGTTTGGGCCCCTTTTCTGTGCAGGTGTTGTGTGTTTGTGTTTCGGGTCGCTTTGGTTGAGTTGGCTCTTGGGTGTGATTCTTGAGCATGTTGCTCGGGCTGTTCGTTCCTTTCCCCAGTCTTTTGTTGGAGTTCTTGAGGTTTTTCTGCGTCTCAGCTCAGGAGTGTTATGCTTTGGACCCCTCGCCCGTGATTGACTCGCTTCTTTTGAGCCCTATGAGAGTTTGGTGTACGAGGGACGCCCGTTGCGAATTCCGGCTCGTGTGGTGAGGGAATTGCGCAATCGGGCTTTGCCGTCCTGGTTGTTGCTGTTGTGGTTGTTGCGGAGTAATCACGGGGAGTGATAGGTGACTTGGGAGCTGGAGACGGCGGTGTTGGGTTTTGACTCTGGTTTTTGAGACTCCTGGGGAGTTGCTTTAGTTTCGAGGACGAAACTTTCTTTTAGTGGGGGAGGATGTGGTGACCCGGATCGTTGCAGGGCTTCTACAGTGTGACCGGCAGCTTCGGGAGGCCTACGGGGCATGTCGGCGGTGTTCGCGCGCCAATTTGGATTCAAGTGATGGATTCGGGGCTTAAATGGATCACGTGGATAACCGGGAGACCCCGTTGGATGTTTAGAAGAGTTTTCGCGCAAATCGGATATCAAATTTGGACTCGGCGCGAAATTCGGAATGAAAATACCTTTCCGGGAGCCTCCGGCAAATTTTAGGATTGGAATTTGGCGAAACGGACGCCGGATTTGGAATCAGCGCGCGAAAACGGTCAAGATGGGCTATTTACTTGGATTTTTCGGAGCTTGCTACAGTATTTTACTGTTCACCGCCGGAACAGTACTTTCCGGCGATCGCCGGCGCCGGCGGCGGCGGCGGGCAGCACCGGCGGGCGGCGGCGCGGCCTCGGGCAGGCGGAGCAGCGGCGGCGCGCGGCGCGGGCAGGGCGCGGGCAGCGCGCGGGCGCCCGGGCAGGCGCGCGGTCCACGGCGGCGGCCGTGCACTTAGGCGGTGCCACGTGGCGTCTTCCGGTTGGGTGGTCCACAGCGCGCGGTCCACGGAGTTCGGTGCTTGGTGCACGGTGGACCAGGTGGACACGTGGCACTTTGTGATTGGCCGGTGTTGTGCGCCCGGTCCACGCAATGGGGTGGAGCAGGTGCCGTACGCGACCAGCGGGCGTGCCGGGTGCGCGGTCCACGGCGCGGTGCACGGGGAGTCGGTGCCACGTGGCGCTCCGCCATTGGCGGGCGCACGTGCACCGGGCGCAGGGAATTTTTCCCCCCCTCAGCCTAATTAAACTTACCCGAGCTGCCTTCTTCCTCATTTTTCTCCCAATCCGAGCACCTTCAGCCCAAGTCTATTTCTGGGAAAAGCTTCATCTCTGAGTCCTTCAACTCCCTGCCAAGTTTCAGGAATTTTAGTGGCACGAATCCCGAGGTTTCCCATTTTACGGTGCGGCGCGACGTTGCTTTCTTGTGTTCTTCTTCGGCGCAGCGATTGTGTTTTTGCTCCCCTGGGCTACCCCGACATCATTTTCCTGTGATTCTTGCACCGACAGACTCCTAAGAGGTAGGACTTCATCTTTCGTTTTGGTCGCGCTTTCCCGTTTCGAGGTTTTGGCACGGTTTCGAGGCTACAAGTGACCCCTTTTTCTGTATGGAATTCTTGACAGCAGCGGAGTGTTTCGGCTATATCTTTGCGCACGAGCGTCTGATGGAAACGAGCTTATACAACTTTTTCATCTACGGATCGCAAGGAACGCGCTCGTATTTTTAGTGGATTTTTGTGAATTTTCTTTCGAGGTGAAAATTAAGATTTCTCTGTGAACAGTAATCTGCCCTTAATCCTGATTTTAGTATGAGAGGGCCCCCTTGCTGAATTTTTATCTTGGTGTACAGAACTCGGATTTGGGCGTGCAAGGTACCGTTGCGAAGCTATCGACGCGAGGATCGCCGTGATATTTTTATTAGAATTTTCTGGACATTTCTTGCAGGTGATAATTTGACAGTTTGGTACTCGTGTGTTTATGTGGTAATTAGTGCTGTAATTGAGACCCTAGTGTAATTAGTGGATTCCTTGTTGTACCAGGAGTGTTGCGGGTGTGCTAAATTTGTGGGAGCGAGGAATTGGAATTTTGGTATTTTCTGACTGTACGAGTTGGGACAGTTGCGCTTCAGGTGGGTGGTTGTTGTACTCCTCTCTTTGTATGCCCACTAGGAATATCAGAGTACCCTCGTTTTGACAATGCTAAATGTGTTGATTGGTAGACTTGCATGCTCTAGGAAATTGATTATTGGTTATCAGATCTCCAATAAATTATTGTTAGATTAATCACTGATTTAACGCTTATTTGATTCTGGAACTGTATATTTGGAGACAAATAGGAATAGAGGACTGCAAAACTGATGTTTGTTCATGTGAGACGGTCACCCTAGCTTAAGTCACTTCTAAACTGTTATACTTGGAAATTGGACAAGTATTGGAACATTGCATGATTAAATTGATCACATAATTATTGCCATCTTTTACTGCTACACTATTTTGGGACTTGACTTAGGAGAAACCATGCTTTTCTCTTTCTTCTTTCATTGTTGGCACTAGCGGCTTAATCGCTCAGGTTCGAGCGTATGTTGGACAGTGTAGGCAGGTATTGGGGATTTGGGACAGGTTGAGTTGTCAGGGGGTTGCGGCGACCACGGATCTTGGGTGGTTGACCGGATTGTTTTTATTGCATCAGATTGGGTGTTCGGGGATCGGGCTTACTTTAGTGGAGGGTTGTTCCCACTTCTTGAGTCTCGATCCAGTCCTGCTATTATGAGACAGTGGTTACAGAGATGTTGATACAGTGATATTACTTTACTCGTGTGGGTCGCTCCCCTCGAGTGCCACTCCGGAGTAGGCTTTCCACGGTGTGAGCGCCGGGCACCATGCTAGTTCTTGAGTTCCACGGTGTGAGCGCCGGGCACCATGCTGGTTTCTTGAGTTCGACAGCAGAGCAGGCAGTGCCAGTGTTCACTGGCTGTCAGATTGGGTCGTTATGACAGGCTACTTGATTCTGATGCATCACTTTTCCCATCCTTATTGGTTGGTCATGTAGAGGCATATTAGGGATAGCATTTTATCAGTTGCTTCATTTATCTGCATCCCTTCTTTTCTTCTTCCCCTTTTTGCCTCTGAGCACCTGGTGGGCATATCTGAGCTGAGGCTTTACCCACTAGGGGAGGCTACTGTTTATAGTAGTACTGACCCCCATTGTTTTTCTTGTCCCTTTCTTTTCCCTTGTTTTGCAGAGTCCTCTGTGGGAGTTGCTGGGCCGTCAGCAACTGATCGAGGTAAGCGGATTGCGGACTAGATAGAGAGCCACCGAGGGTCGTAGCTGGAGATTTTTGGGTACCAGGACTTCTCAGACAGTTTTCTTGTATTTCTTTTTGGGGACTGGCTTCTGCCAGCTGTTTGTATTATAGTTGTGAGCTGGGAGAGACATCTGTATTTATTTTACTATTGTACTTTTTACTTCCAGCATCTGTCTGAGATACAGTAGTTTTATTTCAGCTCTGATTATTATGCTCTTTTATTATTATTTCTTATCTGAGCAGGTTACCGACGCTTCGTGTATGTGGGAAGTACCGCATGCACGGCGGATCTGTAGACGGGCCCGGGTTCTGGTTTACACCCGGGGCGTGACAGATTAAGTTGGTATCAGAGCCATTCACCAGCCGGAAATGTGAGATGAGTCTCGGCTGAGCCAGGGTTATATAGCGGGTAGAGCGAGGCTCCCCGGCTAATGACCGTTGTGAGTGGAGTGCAGCTCCTCACAAGGTCGGCTAAGGCTAGCGAGACGAGTCTCACATCGCCTGGTGCTTGTGAGTGTGCTTGAGCCTGACGTGGACGTCAGGGCTTAAAGGGGGGAAGAATGTGACACCCCCGGAATTTGGATTAGTCCTCTATATAAATTATATAATAGGACTAAAATCTCTAACCCGGCTATAGCATTTTGGATGGTAGCAAAATCCAAGAGGAACATGAGAGTTAAGCGTGCTAGAGCTAGAGTAGTTCTAGGATGGGTGACCCCCTGGGAAGTGGGGCGTCACAGGGGAGCCACGTGGCGGCGCCCGTTTGGGCCGGGCAACCCACGCGACGCAACGCGTGCATTGACGCGCGGGGGCTCGGGCACGGGGAGCCTGACACGTGGCGGCCTTGGAGCGGTCTGGGCACACGACCGGCCGCCCGCATCCACTCTGTCGCGACCCGAATTTTTCCAGGCGCCCGAAGGGGGTATTTCGAGCGTCCGAATGCTGTGTTTTTGGTCTTTTCAGCATGCGAGGACCTCATTTTTCTCCCTTTTCTCCTTTTCCTCGAACCATGGGGTTTGAGAGAGAGAGAGAGAGAGAGAGAGAGAGAGAGAGAGAGAGTAGCGCGAGGGAGAAGAAGCGAAATGCCACGAGTGCGCCGAGAGTGGCATAGAGCACACGCAAAGCGTTCCGGGGAGTCGAGCGAGAGCGTGCGCGTGAGTTTTGACGACGCGTCGTTTTTGGGGTAGGTTTCTCTTATTTTTATTATTATTTTGTTGGGATTTTTGATACAGTTTTGGATGTTTTTGGTTTGTCCCGTTAGAGTTTTTGGATTTTGAACCGTGTACCATTTTTAACTGTTAGGGCCGTAGTGTTATGTGTCGTTTTGTTGTATGGTGTACCACCGAGCTTTTTGGGTTGTGCCATTCGCGTGTGGTGATCACCGTTGGGCGGGCAATCCTTCCGCTGACCGAATTCTCCCTGAATTTGCGTTTCAGGTGGGTTCCGTATCGCCAAAAATGACGAATTACTAATTATGTCTGCATGCTAGATATAGCTATTTTATCTGATTTAATGTTCCTTTTAGTTGTAGAAAATTGCATATTTTATCCATTTGGGATCGGAGGTTTAGAATATTATTATTTTATGACTAGAGAGCTTTTGGGGATCTTTTGGATGTGCGGATTTCAAGATAGGCTTTATATTAGCACGATTGGATTTATCTTTTGACGGGTGATCCATGTTAGTGATTTAGAGGGTTTCGTGTCTTGATATAGGCGTACGGATATTTTGGGATGCACGTGTTTTGAGTATAGATGTCGTTTTATAGTGGTTCGGGTTAGTTTGATATTCAGGGGTTGATCGTTCGGTAGTATTGTTGGGTATTGGAGATAGAGGGTCCTTTGTTGGTAATTTTTGTGCCACGTCATATTGACATAGAGGTTGCTTTTGTCTTGAGGTTTTCGAGAGCATGGCCGGTGCGAGAGGTTGTGTGTTTGTGCCTTGGGGCACGAGTTTCGAGATGGTTGGTCCGTTAGTGTTGGGGACGTGTGAGTTGACTTTGGAATTCGTGTCTTGTGTCGTTTGTGATTTGAGGAGACACTGTTTGATCATAAACTGCATGCCACTTTGAGCTTTGCTGGAGATTGATTCGGCCAAGGGGCCATATGGAGGGTGTTAGGAGGGTAGGGCGGCGTCTATTGTTGACGGGCCACCATCGGTTGTGCAACCTGGACAGTAGGGAAAGATGGATAGTAGCCTATTTGTAGGCAGCACAGGTTAGACCAGATAGTTGAGATGATCAATTCAAGATTGGTTCCAGTGTTCTGTTGGGACGGCTAGTGATAGATTTTTCGTTGAGTTTGGATTTGGGTAGCGATTTATGGATTTTAGGATTTGAGGCAGGATAGTGTAGTGTAGTAATGTTTTATTTATTTTCTTTTATGATCCGTTATTGTTTATTTTACTGTTTTACTATCTTGCCTCAGGTAGACCTAGTGGGTAGGTCGTGATTGTCGCCGATCGTATCTACTGGGAACTGCTGTTTTGTAGTTCTTACGCCCATTATGGTCTACCTTTTTCAGGGCCCTCCGAGCTAGCTCCGGACCAAGGTGAGGGGTTTATATAGTAGATAGCAGCCCATGTCTGGTGATATTTTGATAGAGGTAGTCCCTCCTATTGATAGTTTAGTTTTGTGCACTGTACATTGGGACTAGCCAGGACTGGGCCCTTTACTTGTATTATTTGTTTTGAGAGGTGTATCTTATATATATCTTGTACAGTAATAAATATTAGTATAGTTTTATTTTTCACTCTGATACATATGTAGTTGTAGATTATAGTTCTTTAATTTGTAGGGTAGTGTTGGATGCTTATCGTGTGTGGTGTGCGTCCTCGCACACGTGACGGGTTTGTTGCGTACCGAGGATTTCCGCTGTGGGCTCAGGGCAATTATAGTGATAGAGAAAAACAAAGTAAGCAATATATTGTGGTGTGATTCTAAAATCTTCGGGTAAATTACACTTTTTGTCCTCAAAACTATAAGGCGCCAGCGCTCAAACTTTAATTTTTTATAATTTTTGACTTAAATTTTTTGAATTATTACAGTTAAATCCTACAATCTAATTTAATTGGCTAAATATTGACAAATTGATGATGTAGAAGTGATATGAAATATTAGGATAGATAATGCGATAATAATTAAGATGCTATATCTCTTCTACATAAAAAAAAATTTGTCAATATGCAGCCAACTAAATTGAATCATCAGATTTAATTGTAATAATTGAGAAAGTTCTTGTCAATAATTATAACAAATTAAAATTTGAGAATCAAAATGTCACGTGACTCATAGTTTTGAAACCAAAAATGTAATTTGCCCTAAATCTTGTGAGAACCAGCTAGAATACTATCGATACTACAAAGGCATCCGTACTACCAAGTTGTCTTCGATGATGAAATATTCGAATGGATGATCGGCTTTATTAGGCATGATCAATACTATTAAAAGTATCTAAAATTAATTTTCATAATTTTTTAACATTATTTATTTTTAAAATAAATGATTAAAAATAAGAATTTCATAAAAAATAATAATAATAAATTTAAATTTCATATCAAAGGTACACATCTTGCTTTAAGAAACACCACTATCTAGTAGATTAAGATTTTAAAGATAAATGGTTGTTCAAAATTAGTTTACAAAAACCAAAGGTTAATTTAAGTCCTCGAATCTACTTTTAGTAATTTATAGCTTAAATAGAATTAATTATGAATTTTTTTAATCTAAACTAGTTAATCACAATTCAAATACAAATGTAATCTTATTCTTGCATATCTCTATTACATGAAGAATTATCAATAGGCTAGCTCTACTTTTTTACTTTAATAATCAAACTTTGTGTGTGCATTGTACACAAAATATGCATAATTAAGAATAATAAAGAGTGTCACATGTGTTAAGTGAGGAGATCAGAAAGTATCCGCATAAATGAATCTGTACGAATAATCTTTATTCGTGCTGTAAAAAAAAAGGATATATATATAAGTACATTCCATAAGGGGTGTATATCTTACACCCCACCTCATTCTAGGATGGGGTGAATTCCATCCGTCACTCAATATAACAGGTGGAGTACTCGATGTGACGGGTGGAGTGAATATCCACCTCAGAATGGGGTGGGGTGTAACCCACCCCATCCTGGGGTAGGGTGAATTCCACCCGTCACTCGATGTGACGGGTGGAGTGAATATCCACCCCAGAATAGAGTGGGGTGCAGGATGTACACCTCTTATGGGGTGTACACCTAGCATAACCCAAAAAAAGGGACAAAAAAGTTAGAAGGATGGATTATAACTATACAATTAACCATTAATGTTCGTAATCACTAAGACATAATTAATGTCCTGATGTGCTATATGGCAAAGTATATATGTTGGCGGCGCATGAGAGGTGTTAGATGTGACTCTGAAATTTGAAATCGTTTTGATGTTATGATTTCGGTTCGTCGACGACTTCGCGGTACAACGACAAATTTTATGAATGTCTGTGGTGGAAGCGGAGAGCTTGGGCCGCTAGATCCGAACCTGAAGCCTACCACTGACATCGGACGGGGGGTGCAGGAGGCTTTGCTCCCCGCGGTACGGATTAGATCCGTTAAGGAAAAGCCCGTTAAGATTAGTTATCTCTTTTATTTTGCCCTAGCGAGATCGAGCGATTGTACGATCATCTGAACTTTGTATTTCCTTTATTCCGACATAGTGAAACTCTCCTCGTTCGTCCGTAGTTTTTTTCCTACAAAAAAATTTTCATGTAAATTTCTGTATTCTATTTTGTTCGTGCTTTTAAGATTTATTTTTATGTGATGATCGTATATTGATTTTGTATTTAGTTTGTACGCTTATTGCTAACAATAGGGATTCCCTCTGAGGAATTATTTATAATTTCAAGTACATATATGCCTCAACTAATAAAAAAAAAAAAAGCCATAATGCTAAGTAGTATTAATTCATTTCTTGACACTTCATCCTCAAAACAAACTATATATATTAGAATTAATTAGTTATTATTATATATGTATATATATATTAGAATTAATTAGTTTTTAGTTAGTAATACAGTTGGTATGAACATTAATTTTTCTTTTACACGAGCATGTTGATTCAATTGTAAAGCAAAAAACAGACTACAAAGATAAGAAAGAGAATGAGAAAACCTCATTAAGGGACTACGTACACTTTGATTCATATACACGTTGTGCCCTTTGGCTCTCTAATTGCTTGTTTGAATCTGTTTATACTTTTGTTTTCAACTACAATCACTTATATTTTTTCGATTGAAAATATTTTGCTATAATGTTTCTTCGAAATGCACTACTACTGCTCACTTCAATAGAAATTTGGATAAGTTTGATTTTGAGCAGTTGAAAATCTAAAGAAAGCGGAATATAACAAATGGAGCCAAAAGCCCGAAGTGGTACTAAAAGTAAAGTATAAAAAAGAAAGAAAGAAAGAAAGAAAGAAAGAAAGAGAGGAACAGTAAAGAATGATAGTGAGAGTGCACTTCAAGAGGATATGCTCCAATCCAAATGTGCCCATCTCCCATCATATATATATATATATATATATATATATATATATATATATATATATATATATATATATGTATCTTCTTTTTCTCAAGTGAAAGGGAAACAGGTGCTTCCATTAAGAATAAGCCATACATGACTTGTAAGAACCTACCACCTGTCCTTGTGCTTTCTTTTTTTTCCACTTTTCTTCCTTTGGAGATCATAATCTCCAACCTCCTCTCTGGATGCAATATATAGTTCTCCTGTCTTTCCACTATAATAAAATTATGTTATAGAAATACATGTTTATGACACTTTTATATAAGTGTCCTATTTATATTCCATCTATATCCAAAATTAGATTATAGGGACATATTTTTGAGAAACATTACAAAAATGTGTCGCTATATACCCTAACGACGGCACATATAGCAACACTTACAATAAGTGTAGGTATTTTTGTCAGCGACACTTTTTTTAAATTTTAGAAACACTTAAAAGTGTCGCTATAGCCTAATTTTGTTGTGTTCTTTCTTTTTTTTTTTTTTTTTTTTTTTCTTTATAACAATGTGTAGAGGATTGTAGGTGAACATGGCCTCCATATTCTCTCTCTCTCTCTCTCTACATCTACATCTAATTATATACTGAAACGCACTAAATAATCTATACTGCAAAGCGCGTTGTTGTTTGATAAAGTGTTGTTTGAAAAATTCTATTAGAAAATTAAAGCTTAATTCTTTCTGTAGTAGAATTAGTAGTTCCAAATTAGAAGCTTCACCGTTGATCGTATAATCTACTTTTCACTTTCCTTTATAGCAAAATTTCAAACTTTAATTTCTATTACCGGAATATCTACTAGAGGTGATTGATTCTAACTGAAGAGAAAAAAGAAATGGTGATTTAACCCATTAGAATACAAATGGGGTACTTCAATAACATGTCACCTAAAATACTAATGTGGTAAAAAAATTTCTTAAAAGTTAATATGTTTAACAACTAGATATATTGAACATTCAACCACACAATATTGTGTTGTTGAATTGGAGATAGGATTTGCAAGGGTTAAAGAGATAAATGTGTGAGTACATTAATCAAGAATAAAATATTAGCTAGTTAAGTGTGTCAACTATATATATAACTTGAAATAAAAGATACTAAAGATCAGGAGTACAATGGAAAGAAATTATCTATCACCCTCTCCTAGTAAATATATATAGTATATATATACAAGCTATGATACTAACCACTTATTAAAGAGTTGAGATCAAGTAAAGCACACACTGCAAATTAAACATTGAGTATATATGTAGTTGGAGAATATTCGCCTCATTAAATATATATTGTTCGATCTACTCGTGATAACAAACTACAAATTTATTGATTCTACTCGTCGAACCGACAAACACATTGTTAGATATATCTCGAATTTTAGAACCGAAAGATTTTCTAACCCTATTCTGTTTAGCTTATTCAATTAAGATAAATTTGGATTATGTCTAATCTTATTAAGAATATTCCTAATCTTAGTAGATTTGTATTCCTAATTGTATTAGAATTTAGCCACTATTATAAATATACCATTATTCTATTTATTTGGTACGGCGGATGAGAAGGAGTATGGGTGTATTTTGGGATTAGGGTTTTGTAAGAGAGGCATATTTTGTACACCACTTTGATTATAATGGAAGTCTCCGCTTCGTCTTTGCCCGTGGACGTAGGCCAGTAGCCGAACCACGTAAATATTGTATGCTTTATTTTTCTTCTCTCTTTCTCGATTCTCTTTTGGTATTTTCACATCCAACGAACTAGATCCTTTCGGCTTTTGTCATAACACACATACCCTTTGATCAGGAGGGGCTCCATATGATTAATTTAGTCGAAACCAAATCCAATCACTTAAGTTCAATTTGGCTCAAAACTAAGATATGTGTGTGATGGATTGATAGCCAAGTAGTCCGTGATGCATGTACAAATTAATGCTTAAGAGTAATGGTAAACAACTTCAATATTAAAATATGATTATAATAAGAATTAAAAGATGGATTAGTTTAAGCTATTGGAAACCACTGCAACACAATGGGCTAGCTCAAACACTTTGCTGTTACAAATGCATGGCACTCAATTATTATTCAACAATATAAATATAAATCCACCACTATGAGTGAAAAATGACTATTAAAATAAAAAATATTGATGGTGGAGATCTCATGTTTCCAAAGTGGATATTGTAAAAGACATAATGAGGTTAATATATATAATGTCAATTTGAGACATAATGAGGTTAATTAATATAATGTCAATATAATATATGCTAAGACATAATGAGGTTAATATAATGTCAATTTGGTGGCCATGAAAAAGGCCACCAAAAACTTTGCAAAGGGGGCATGTGAAAAAAAAAAAAAAAAAAAAAAAAAAAAAAAAAAAAAAAAAAAAAAAAAAAAAAGATCATTGCTTTATGGCCCATGTATATAGTGGAGTGTTGAGGAGCAACTCATGATCATCATGACCCACTAGCCCTTTATTCTCTCCATAAAGTTAGTGCAAGAACCTATTAAGGTATACATATGTTGTAAATGAATATTGAATGTGGGCCAACTTGAGACTATTGATCAATCTCTCTCTCTCTCTTTCTCGATTTTTTTTTTTTAAATAATTTTATAAATTTTTATAATTGTAAAAATAGTCTTCTGAAATTTTTTTTTACAAAAATAGTCTTAAAAGCGGTAAATTATTCACCGCATTCATAAGGCTCTAGAAAAATTTAAGTCCTATGAAAGCGATAAATGGTTTACCGCATTTAAAAGCGGTAAACCATTCACCGCTTTCATTCACTTATACCCACGCACCCCCGGCACCCGAACCACCCTCTTCTTTTTTTCTTCTCTTCTTCTTCCTCTAAAAGCGGTGAACCATTTGCCACTTTTAAAAGCGGTGAATGGTTCACCGCTTTTATGGGACTATGACAAATTTTGTGAATGCGGTGAATCATTTACCGCTTTTCAAGAAAGCGGTGAATGATTCACCGTATTTGAGTTATCTGACACTCTGAGACCTATTTTTACAAATATTTTTTTTAAAAGACTATTTTTATAAATAGGATTGTTAGTGTGGTTAGTTTTGTAAATAACCCCTCTCTCTTTCTCTCTCTCTCTCTCTAAAGTTAGTGCAAGAACCTATTAAGATATACTGTATATATACATATGCTACATATGAATATTGAATGTGCACTACAAAAAAAATTAATATTTAAAAAAAAATTATACATTTAATGATGTTTAAAAGCGTTCTAAGATAATATAGCATCACAAAAGCTGATTAAAATATCAGTAAATAGAGAGTCATTACGTATATATATATTGGCGTTTATGCCGAGCGTCTGTAAAATATAAATTTTAAAGAGTTAGAATTTTTTAAAATCCTAACTCTTTAAAGCATCGAAAAATTAAAAATAATACTAAAATTTATTATTTAATAAATTAATTTTATATAATAAAAGGTTTATATAATGACGCTTTTTAAAGTGGTGGTATTTACTATATTGTATTAATGCTTAATTTGAGATTTTTTTTATAGTCTAAAATCTTTCTTCAGATTTTTTTTTTTTATAGTGATGGATAACTTGAGAGTCTCTCTCTCTCTCTCTCTCTCTCTCTCTCTCTCATGTACACAGAAGTAGGGATGTCAACGAGCCGAACACGAGCGAGCTGGGGTCGGCTCGACTCGTTTAATAAACGAGTCTCGTTTAAATATCGAGCTAAAAAAATCGATTCGTGTTCGGCTCGTTTATTAACGAGCCAAACACGAGCTGGCTCGCGAACTACAAATTTGATTTTCATTCCTACTATTAAGTGTAAAGTTGAAAAAAAATTAAAAAATTAAAATTTGAATCTAATAATTAAATTCACAAAAAATTGATAGTTTAAAATCTAAATAGTAATATATATATATATATATATATATATATATATATATATATATATATATATATATATATATATATATATATATATTCGAGCTGTTATCGAGCCGAACACGAGCGAGCTGACCGCAGCTCGTGTTCGGCTCGTTTATTAAACGGGCTGAAAAATTCGGCTCGTATTCGGCTCATTTACTAAACGAGCGATTCGATCTCATTTCAAGCCGAACACGAGCTGGCTCGCGAACAGCGAGCTGAATTGCCACCCCTACACAGAAGTGATATATAATCTAGTAACTTAAGTAATAATTCATCTATTCAAGCAAATTCAAATCACCAAAGTGAAATTTATTTTCACTCCCTAATGTTAATACAAGAGTGCTTCAAATATAAAAAATAATTATAGAAAAGGTCATCGGTGGGCCGGGCCCGATGGGACTGGGCCTATATTATAGATAATTTAATTTTATTTGGCCCTACATTTTTTTAATAAGTTCGATGTTTACTTTTTTTTTTTTTTTTTTTTTTTTTTTTTTTTTTTTGGGCGATTAGGGTGTGCGGAATCCGGACCGGGCTTAATGGAGAGGGCCTTCTTCTTTAGGCCGAGATTACCAGTACTGTCTGGTTTTTGATAAAACTATATCCGCATCCATATTTTTTTGGATGCTAAGAAATCTGATGCGAATATGTTTTCGATAATAAATTTTTATTATCATATTCACTAAAAATATATTCAAATTCAAATATTATTTGATTAATAATAATAATATATATTAATGTGCATAAATAAATACGAATTAGAATTAGTGCGAGTAATACACACAATATAATATAATTAAAGGTTCTTATTTGTGTTCAAATTTCGTATACTAATATTTTATTCAGAAAAAATTAATATTCAACAAACATAAATATAATTTAGTATAAAATTCATAATAATATAAATGAAAAACATCATAGAAAACTATTTTATTTTTCTACCATATATATTAACATCCTTTTCATCTTCTAGGGATGAAAACGGTGGTCGGAGTTCTTACGACACTATATTCGCATCCATGTATTTTTTAAATAATTTTGAATGTAAATTCGGATATAAATACTGTAACACCACGTAATTTTAAATATTTTATTTAATATTATTTTTTTTAAGTTTATTTCTTTTCATAAATATAAAAAATTAGAAGGCCTAACAGCATATTAACCCAATTCAAATATTTAATTGTCTCTCTATGCAACCATATCTCTCACTTTTTTCCCATCACGTTCTTCTCTTTTTTTTTTTTTTTTTCCAGAGCAGCACGCAAGCACACGAGCCCACTTGTCCTCGTCATCATCATCGTCGGCGTCGTTATCATCCATGGTAGCCGTCTCGGCAGCCACCTTCCTTGCGCTTGGTTGACATTTTGATTTACGTCGGAATCTCGTCGATGTCGTTATTTTTCATTATTAAAGAGTTCCATTTTATGTTTTTTATTTTTTTTTATTTATTTTTATTAAATCTTGAGATTCTCTAATAATATCTTGAGATCCTCTAATGTTATTGTTATATGTTAATTGTTAAGTGCTTATGTATTTATTATTTGTCTGTTTGTTAATTTGAATTTAAAACCTTTAAATTTTGATTCGTTCCAATCTAAGGTTATTATTGATTGTATCATTATTATACTCTAGAATTTTTTCATGATATTTAGTTGTGCAAATTCTTTAAACTTTTCATATCTACCAACTGTTCGACAAAATACTTAAGAGAATGCATATATCATTTTTACTCCGAAGGCATATATTATTTTTGTTTCTAATTTAGATTCCATTTATTTTCTAATTATGAACTTATGATTCAACATATGAAAATAACATTCTTTCAACACTAGAAATTTTTGTTTAATAATTAACTTTTATTCTAGTTACCTTGCTCTTTTGATTAACTTAGACCTTAGACTTCCACCTTTTTCTTGATTAATAATATAGTTTTCATTCTAATTTTCTTCATGCTCAAGCTCAATCTATTTGTTAGTATGTGTAATTTATATTGTTGACCTTTGTATGCCTATCTGATTTGATCGTTTATTATTTTAGGTTTCGTTCATCAGATCGTTAATTTGTGTTTTGTATATATTTTCTTAGTAGTTCACAGAGAATCGTAAAATTTTATTTTCGGTTATGGTAATTGACTCTCTGTTCATTCCCGATCGCATAACTTCTTAGCTGAGATTCTACTTTTAAGGTAAGCGACTGGACATTCGTTATTTCTTTGCAATATATATATATATATAGTATATAAAAATATTTTGATTATAAAAAAATTATATTTTGTAGATTTTAAAACTAAGAATTAACCATATTATTATACATTTTGAAAATTGAGTTTTAAATTCGATTGACAATTTTTTTTAGTAAAATATTTTTAAAATTGATAATTTATTGTGTAAATTTGTGACTGGGTAAGTATTTTAAATTATAATATCTCTTAGTATTATGTTATATTAATGTTGGTCATATCGACGTTTACTCTGTTATAGAAACTAGCTTCGTCTTCATATTACGCCTCTGGGTACCCGCGCTTTTGAGCGCCTCTGTTCGGTATATGCGCTTTTGAGGACCTGCACTTTCGGGTGCCTCTGTTTTGCCTTGCGCCTACAGGTGCTTCTGGATCTCGCCGACGGATCATTTTATATAGTTAGTTACCGAAAACTTATTTATTTTAATTTTGTTTGATTGCCGAAAGAAAATTACTTTGTTATTTAATAATTTTTATTTTCTAAAATTTTGTAAATGATAGATCAGTCGCTTAAAATAATTTATTTCAGAACTTTTGTTATTTATTTTGTTGTATGCTTAATTCGACTAATATGGTGTATGGTTGCTTATCCAGATACCGAAACTGTTTTACCGAACGGGGACGGGTTCGAATGAACGTCAGACATAATCGTCGTTGAGTCGTTCTTTTTATTTTATTCATATTTAGTGTAGTTATATGTGATTAATTAGACTTTCTATCTAGCATTCAATTTATTCGCTTCTATTTCGTTGTTAATTATGGAATCTGTTGAACCAAATATCCTTTTAGTATTTTCTTTGTAGATATTTCATAATTTTATCACTTTTTAATAATTTAGTTTTTCGAATTTGATAATATTTTTTGTGATTATCGTTATGTGTGTTTTTTATTTTATTTTGTAGTCTTGCGTATTTGCTTATCTGACAAGTAAGCGGCGCTTGTTACGCTTCAGGTTCAGAACGCGACAAATACATATGGAATGCTAATTTTTTGGCAATCATAATATATCGAGACATGAGGTTTCCCGGTTCGTAAGAAGAGCAATATTATTTGTACATCTCAAAAATAGTGTATTTTAGATGGAGTGCGCTTGGTTTGGTGGACAATCTCGATTGTGAAATTGTTTGTAGGAAACTTTTAAAGTCCGACGAGAAGTTCGACGTAAGGCGTGGCGTCGAAAAGTTAGGCTCGCGGAAGGGTATGTTTGGTTAATGCGTAAGTTAGTATTTCGCTGTTAAGTTTGGAGGCACGTCCCGTAGTAAATACTAGTAAGGATTTGAAAAGACTGGTTCGGGTGTGCGACATTTGAGCACCGTATGAAAATTTTCGAGGTGAAAAATTAGTCCCGTGAAGTTGAATGTTTCTTACATGTAACTTCACTATATTATTGATAAAATAATATTTTATTCACTGGATGAATGGAATGTACACCCTTAAAATAAAAAAAATAAAAAAAAAATAAAAATAAAAAAAAAAAAACATCTAAAAATATTTTTATTTTATATGATGTTCGTGAATCTTTATACCTGGGTTATACGGACTTGAGTAGAATTTATCTGTAAATTTTTGAATAGTCATCATTCCTGTAAGTGGGTGGACTCTTATACGGATTTTCACAAAATACCATTTTTCTTTTCTTTTTTTCGTTTCTATTTTTTTCAAATACAAATAACATATATGTCATTTTAAAAAAAAAATCAAAACATAACTTATTGTTTAAAGCATCACAACATACAATAAATAATAAAGAAAACAAATGATATTAGAAAAAATTAGTGTTAGAGTTCTAGGAATTGATAAAAAAAAAAATAAAATAAAAAAAATAAAATAAAATTCACTATTTTATTTTTTAAAATTTTCTTATAAAAAAATTATATATGTGGGTACGTGCAGGTACTCAAATACTATCCAAGATATTAATAATTTAACATCCATTTTTTGAATAAAAAAATTAACATTGTAAATTTTGTACGCAGAGACTTTAAATATAGGCCCAGATCCCTGGCCTTTTTGCCTTGGGCCAATTGGGCCTTTAAAATTTAAAATAATTAATCTATATATTTTTCTCAATTTTTAATACATATATTATTTTAAAATTTAGAGGCTGTTTGGTTTAAGATTTTTAATATTTCAAAAATATTATACATTTTATATTTGGAATAATAAGTTTGTTACTAATCTCTCTAAGTCACTTTATTTAAAGAAAATATTAATAACTATTAATAATTCTCATTAAATATGAAAATAAATGTACCTCTTAATCCATGATAATCCTACTATTTAGAAATCTACAATGATTTTACTACTTTACTAACTTTTTTTTTTTTTTTTTTTTTTTTTTTTTTTTTTTTTTACAACTATCCAAAGTGAGTTGAATGATAATAATTTTTATATTTTTCATAAAAAATATATAAAAAATGTATCAAAATATTACAAATCATGCAAATGGTAATAAAAAAAAAATAAAAATAAAAAATTCTTAGTGAAATATATCAGTTATTTGTATGCTTTTAAGAAATAAACTATAGCTAGTATTTATCTCTAAATTACTGAAAATTAACAAAAAAAAAAATTCCTCCCATAATTAAGTTGTACAAAATGTGTTTTTGGTTCAAAATAGAAATAAAAATTGAAATGAAAATCGGATAGAAACGGAATTTATAGCTTGAATTATAAAATTCTCCAATATATTATGAATAGTTGATTTCTGTTTTCACTATATAGTTGAGATGAAAAAAAAAATTAATTATCGAATAATAAGAAAAACAAAATTAAAATTAAAATATAAAATATAAAATATAAAATAAATTTTAAAATTAAGTCCGCAACTCAAAATATAGAATTAAATTTATAATTTAAATTCAAAATTAAAACTTAAATATTAAAAATTTACATCAAAATTTTAAAAATTAAAATTTAAACTTGAGTTGACAGTTAAAAAAAAATCAAATCAAAGACAGATTTTGACCATCGTTGATTAGTGCCTTCGTCATGTATAATAATGAAAAGTGATGGCAAACCCTAGCTAGTAAACCATTATTTTTTTTTTTATAGAACTCATACTAATTGCATTAATTATAAATTGGTAGATTCTAATTACAAATTAAGCACTACCATCTATATTAGGAGTAGTGTTCGGCTGGACATGAGCTCGAGATCGAATCGTTAGTTTAGTAAACGAGTCGAATACGAGCCAAATTTTTCAACTCGTTTAATAAACGAGCCGAACACGAGCTGAGGTCAGCTCGCTCGTGTTCGGCTCGATAATAACTCGAATATATATATATATATATATATATATATATATATATATATATATATATATATATATATATATACTATATATTACTATTTAGATTTTAGATCATTAATTTTTTATAAATTTTAATTATTAGATTAAAATTTTAATTTTTTAATTTTTTTTCAACTTTACACCTAATAGTAAGAATGAAAATCAAATTTGTTGTTAAACGAGCCGAACACGAGCTGAATTTTTCAGCTCGATATTTAAACGAGCCAGTTCGTGTTCGGCTCGTTTATTAAACGAGCCGAATACGAGCCGATCCCAGCTTGCTCGTGTTCGGCTGCTCGTATATATCCCGAATATATTCATAAGAAGAAGTTAATTAAGGTAAATGATCTAGCAAGCAAAATTCATGCACACGTACGTACTTGCATGCATGCATGTCTCCATCCTTGGTGAGAATTAGTTGACCTACTGCCCTAGTCTTCTACCTAAATCTCAAACACCCCCCAGGAAACTATTAATTCCATTATTAATTCAATTGTGTTTTTGTTAGATTGGAGTTAGTAGTACAGGCCTGCGCCAAACTTCCAAAATGCTGCAGCTTAAATCATATTGTGCATGCATGGGGCTTAGTTAAACTATATACCTACTAGATTACATTAGTTTCAATTGAATCCTCAAGAAGAATCTGGATTCTAATCCAACAATACTACAACAAAATTAGGTTATAGAAATATATTTTGACGACACGTTTTTGTAAGTGTCACATTTATATTTCATCTATATCCAAAATTAGATTATAGGGACATATTTTTGGAACACATTACAGTAATGTGTTACTATACACCCAGTATCGATATTTTTTTTCAACAGTATTTTTTTTACTTTTTAACATGCATGCACATTTTACTATATATATATATATCTCAGTCCTGGCCATGTCTAGCTATTTCTCAACTGTTTTCTAGCCCAGTAAATTTTTTTTGACAGTAGTGTTTAGTTCCTTTTGTTCCAAAAAATAAATACTCTTGTTTTTTATCTTTTCTGTTAGTACAAGAGTATTAAGATTATTTTTGAACTATTTTGTGTATTAATTAATTACCATTAGGATTGGATTGGTGAGCACTAATTAATTAATTAATGTGCTGATATATTTAGACAATGAAGCATTTAATTATTTGGCCTTTGACACAACTCTTCCATTTGCTTAACAACTGCAACTGCATGCATGTTGCGTGACAAACATCTTGTTTCTTTAAGCAGAATTTAACTAAACCATGATCTTTAACTTCTCTCATCATTATTATTAGGGGCAATTTTTTATATACCCTTAAAAAATTTTCTGTTTTCAGATTTACTTTTTTTAGAAGGCTAATATTAAAACTATCCTTCTTACGTTCCAACTTCTTTCCTACTCCTAAAGTTAAACTATGTTAGTTACCGTTTGGAGCTGCCGTTATCTGTGTGAAATTACCATTTTGCCCTTTCAAATATACCCTTCTACCATAACCAACTTTTCTTATGTACCCTTAAAATTTTCAATAGTTTTGGTAGATAGGGGCAAAATAGGTATATCTGATAGTTTTCAACTCCGATTATTATTTAACTCTAGTTTAACCCTAGTTAACTTAACAAAGGGAAACGGTAGGGATATTTTTAATAACGGTGGAATGTATGAGGGATATATTGAAAAGAAAAAAATAAAAAAGATAAATCAAATATTTCTTCAAATTTCAGGAGTACACAGGCAATTATTTCTTATTATTATTATTATTTTTTCTTAGGTAGATTGCACGTACGCTTGGTCTTTAAACTATGAGATAGGTGTGACCCTTAGGTCCTTAAATTTTAATTTATTATATTTTTAATTTAAAATTTTAAAATTATTATATAATTCAATTTGATTTGTTAAATATTAGCGCATATATAGTTGACATAAAAATAATATGACATCTTAATTATTAGTATATCATCAATTATAATATTACTGCATCACTTTTATATTAATAATATATTAATATTAATTAATATTAAAATTTGAGGACTAAAGTATTACCTATATCCGAAATCGTGTGTATGATGTATACCTCACCCATCTTTGGATGGAGACTTTTTCACTGGTCACATCGAAGTGACCAGTAAAATTCATCCCATCCCAAAATGGGTGGGATCTAATATGTACATCTAATTTCGGGTGTACAAGAAGTATTTTTCTTTTTTATTATATGCCAAAGAGAAATGATATATATAGCGTAGGACTACTATACTCTTATGAGTATAAATCCTTTTATACTCATAATTTTTTCGTCCTTGGATGAACAGATGTGCGGTTAAGATGATAGTATTCTCCCTAGGCTGCGTTTGGTTTGGGTATAAGAAAATTTTAATTATACCGGGGATAGGTATAAGTTATGATATTAGCAGAAACTAATGTTAATTTATATTTGGGTGGGTATAAAGAAAATTGTGTTTGGTAAATTAAAGAGAAATAAAAAGAATTAAGAGAATTAAATTTTTATAAAATAATGAAATAAATTTTAAATTTTATAAATTTAAATAACTTATAATTTAAAATAAAATTAATTAATTTTCTTTAAAAAAAAAACTGCAGGTGTCCACCTGCTGCTTTGAACAGTTATTCCCCCCTAATTCCGGGATTAGGTGGAACAGCTGTTCCAAGCAGCTTTTTATTGTTTGGGTACAAAAGAGGGATATCCCCCTTATCCCTCCTAGTTCTTGTACCCAAACGGAGCCCTAGGGTTTAGTGGGTTGCTGGTGAAATCGTATAAATCTTAGAGACTACTAGAATTCTAACCGCACATTCATTCATCCAAGTAACGAAAATTTATGAGTACGAAAAAATTTTACTCATAAAAATATAATAGCTAGCCGAACTATATATATATATATATATATATATATATATATATATATATATATATATATATATAGTTGTGCTGAAATGCTATTGATAGCACCAGCCTAACATTACCACCCATTTTGTAGCCATTGGATTGCATTGAGATTCGTACAAGCCCTTTAATTAAAAAGAAAAGTTTTTTACTTTTTCTTTTTTCTTTTTTTTATTAAAGAGCCTCCACGAATCTCAATGCGATCCAATGGTTATAAAATGGGTGGCAAAGTTGGGCTGGTGCTATCAATAACATTTCAGCCCAACTATATATATATATATATATATATATATATATATATATATATATATATATATATATATATATATGTTTTATGCTTTATGCTTAAGTGGATTAGCTACAATAGCTTCTCATCATAGATAATGAATCAAGTGCTAGGGCATTTTGATTTAATCATCAACCTGTGCGAGTTGTAGCTTTATATTTTGGTGAATTGCATGTTTGATCCTCAAACTATGGTTGAGTGGTTGAGCGACACTTTGGTCTTCAAACTTTTATTTGTTATATTTTTTTATTCAAATTTTTAAAATTGTAATTAAGTTCTATAACTTAATTTAGTTAACTCAATATTAATATATCACTAATGTAGAAGTTATAAAACAGTATTATTGTGATTAACTATGATTAATAATATGCTAATAATTATGATGCAGTATCACTTTTACATCAGCTATATATATATGCGTCAACATTTAACCAACTAAATTATATTATAGGACTTAATAATAATAATTCTGAAAGTTTAAATCAAAAATTATAGTAAATTAAAATTTAAGAATAAAAATCATAATTGCAGTTTACTCTTGATATATATTATTAGTTTTCCAAATGGGCTTGCACTTAATTAATATTATTTACTTGTTGACATTTACCTGTTGACACGAACTAGGAGAAGGAAAAATAAAAGAAGTTAAATGCATGAGAACCACATGAACTTTTGCATATTTTCATATAGCTAACCGAACTTTCAAAAAATTATATTTTTTACTTACATTTTCAAAATTTTACAATTAATTAATCACCTAGATTTATATTTTAACCATTTAAAGTGTCTAATGTTAACCAAACGAAATGATAAAAATAAAAAAAAAACAAAACAAAACAAAACAAAAAATGAAGGACACATGTTGCAACATATATATATATATATATATATATATATATATATATATATATATATATATATATATATATATATATATGGTAGAGACTTGAATTTTGACATCAAAATTCAACCTTACATTACAATAATTGATTTTTAGCATTTAAGTTTTATAAATTAAATGTGATAATTAATTATGGTTAATTTCATACAGTAAAGTAATTCTTGGCATCAAAAACACTCATTCTCTGTTGTTTCTTTGAATAAATTAAATATGAATTAATTTGGCTAGTTAGTTAATTGTAAAATTTTGAAAGTTTAGGTGGTTATCTAGAAATGGTCAAAAAAAAAAAAAAATTACAGACTATTTTGAGTAATTAGATATCCAGTATTTTAAAATTAACTTAAAATTTTAAATTAAAATACTGTTAATTAATTCAAATCAAACAAATTAAAAATTTAAAAAGTAAAATTAAAATTTTTAAAAATTAAGTAATTAATTAATTCAGAATGATCTATAGCTCAGTAAAATTTTGCACATTCCTACCAATAGCTCAACAGAAGGGAAGAAGGGCAAATCAGTAATTTTCAATTTTTTTTTTTTTAAAAAAAGCTGTTACATTTAAATATTTAATTTTTTCCATGAAGCCACCAAACCTAACTACTACTACTACTACTACTCCCCTAAAGTTTCGGGTGAGAAAAATTCTTTTTATATATATATATAAAAAAAAAAAAGCCCACGCTCTTGAAAAGGAAACAAAACAGAAGGTCCCGCCTATTTATACAAGAAGCTGTTTTTTTCCTCTCTTCGCTTAACCCCCCACACCACCCCCAACAACAACAACAACAACAACAACAAAAGCAAATGGAAGGAGCTGCTGCTGCTGCTTCTGCTGCAGCTTCTGCTTCTGCTTCTGCATCTGCTGCAGCTTATGGTTCTGCATCTGCTGCAGCTTCTGCATCTGCATCTGCATCTGCTGCAGGTTATGGTTCTGCTTCTGCTGCAGCTGCTGCAGGTTATTCCAATATCTTGTACATGAGCTCGTCGGGCATGGACGTGTCGTATCGGCCGCTGCCGTCGCTGTACCTGGCATTTCTGGCGATATGGGCGGTGTCGGGTTTCTCTTGGACCTTCAATACGTGGAGGAGCCGCCATTTCCAGGTTCTCTTATTATTGCTTAATTTGCTTCTTTAGATCAATATTAGTTGTTCTTGGTTTCGTATATATATATCTAATTAATTAATGGTCGGTTTTAAATGATTTGTTTAAGACGAACTTCAGTAGGCTTCTTCAGTTTTCGATCATAGAGCAGTTCGTACTGAATTTTCTAAAAATATTTTTTTGCACACGATAAAAAAAAAATAATTTAAAAATAATTTAAACAATATTTATCGTGTTGTATCGTATCAATAAAATATCTACGCGATATAATCTGGCATGGCTCAAAACTCTCATGTAATTTTTAAATAAAATTTAAAAGATTTGTTAAAAATATATAACAATCAATTAATTAAAATATTTTATTGTTACAAAAAATAAATATTTCATACCGTTACGTGTCGGCACATACGTATTTTTTGTAACCAGCGTGACCCAACATCTATCGTGCTGTATGGCGGTAAATTTTTGACATAATCTCATGACATGATATATACTTAGGGGCTGTTTGATTGCATGCATTTTCAACTTACAGTGCAATTAGAAATTCATCTAATTATAAATTTTTTTATTTAGTTTGGTATAGTTAAACTCAGCCGCTAGATCTACATAGAAAAGTCAAACTGCAGTAGTTGGACCGGAGTTAGCTACAATTTAAAAAAATAATATCGTTTAAAAAAAAAATGCCATTAAGAAAAACAATACCATTCAAAAGAAAAAAAAAAAAAAAAAAGGAATATTGCCGTTCAACAAAGAAAAAAATAATAATAATAAAGCAATGCCATTCAAAAAAATAATAATAATGTTGTTAAGAAAAATAAAAAAAACATCATTCCCTTCACTTTTTTTTCTTTCTCCCAAAAAATCTCCTCCAAGAAATGGCTAGGATTTTAATATTAATTATTATCATCTATAAATATATAATTTTACAATATATAAATATAAAGTTTAAATTAATAATTAAAATTTTATATAATTATTTTATATTTAGGAATGATAATCTAATCTTTTTATCTAAAAAGTGGCAAGATTCATAAATATAAATATCAACTTTAGCGTATCAAAAAAAATATATATATATAACTACAACAGTTACAACTATATAAAATCAAATATATTGGATGTATTTACGACTATAATATTTGCAACTGTACATACTTCAAACTATATTATTTTTGCAACTACATCCAATCAAACGACCCTTAAATCCTTGGTCACATGAATAGTGAAAATTAAGTAAATCATACCGTTGGTTAAAATAAGTCCAAAATTCTGTCCTGTGGCATTGAGGCCCAAGTCACAGACGGATCCGTAAACACAATGCATCTAAACATTTTAAGTATTACGATTCACAAAGAATATTAGATCTAGCAGTAGATTTAATTCCCACATGGAACATATATTGGGAGGGAATTATTTGCTGAAATAGATCCAACACCTTGTCCCGTGGAGGCTAAGTTGGGCAGAATTATAGTTGGGCCCGTGAGCGCTATGCATCTTTTTAAGTGTGATGGGGGCGCACTTTTCTTTAAGTCAACTTTTTGAAATTGTTAGTTAGCATTTACGATTCACAAAGAGCATCAGATCTAGTAGCATGGATTCGATTCCCACACTGACACGTATTGAGAGAGAATTATTTGCTGAAATAGATCCAACATCTTACCTTGTGAAAGCTAAGTTGGGCCTAATCATAGTCGGGCCATGAGCGCCGTGCATCTATGCACGTCAAGTGTGATAAGTGTATCCTTTCCGTCAAGTCGATCTTTTAGAATTATTAGTTAGCGCTTATGATTCAAACATATTACAAGCATGATCTGAACCGTCTTAAAACACGCTCAAAGGCCATTTTACTTAAAAGATTGATCTAAGAAAAAACAATTAATTAAGAAATAGTTTTGGCTATTTGGAAATAGAAATGTATTTGAAAGTATTATTATGCCTTATTATTATTATTATTATTATTATTATTATTATCCAAATACAAAGATTCTTTAAAAAGATTAGGTTTTGGCTTGTTAGCTTCTCAAGGACTAAATCAATTCCATAAACATTTGTAGCTCTGCAATAATTTTTCTTTTGCATTTCAATTTTGGTTTTTAACACAATAATTTTCGAATGTAATGAATATAAAATATTTGTGGATTGCATGTAATATTGATCCTTTTTTTTTTATGACTTATGTGTTTAATGTATTATTGAAGCAGGCAAATAATCTACAGTGGATACTGGCTATAGTTCCATTAATTAAAGTTTTGCAACTGGCACTTTCATTTTCATTTTGGTGAGTACCTACTTGAATCTTCTATTTTCTCTACATTGCTACTCTTTACTAGTTTTTCTGCTTTAAATTGCATGTCATCAGGTTAAGAGTCAATTTTATGTGTCCAATTAACTGAATCATATAAATAGTGCTTGGACAGTTAATTCATTTCACCACGGTGGTCGGTTCTCTACGTAAAACTGTGAAAAATAGTTTTCGGAGGAAAAAATAGTATTCAATTGCAACAAGTGATCTATCGAAGATACCGAACTGTTGCTGCTGATATTTACCTTAGATATCCAATGATTTGGTACTATAGCATTTTGTAGTGTTCTGAGTCTGATTCAATTTTAATCAGATGAGTTTGACTTAGGAAATCGAGTTGAACTTATTCCAGGTTTAAAATCTCGTCCAAGTTTGAATATGTAATACTACGTACTTAACATATCAAGATATTATACTAAAGATATTGAATTAAGCAATTCAGACAGATCAGCGAGTTGAATTCAAAATTTTAATCTGGCGCTTTTTGCATTTCCTTAAAAATGATTCAGAGTTATATATGTTCTTATGAAGGTTTCTCTCTAGAAATGCTCACTGTACGTGTGCGTGTTCTACGTAGGTACTCATGTATGAATCTTCAGTTATGTTCTTTGTGGATGTCTTTCGGGGTGTACATGACGGGAATACTCTTTCAAACAACTTGTTTCGTCTCCTTCATGCTCATTTCGCATGGTTACTGCATCATGTGCGAGCGGCTATCGATACGTGAACGGCGAAAAACCGCCGCGTTGGGATGTTTCCTCTACTTGTCTCTCATCGGCTATAAGGCTGCTGTGCCTTACTTCACGGTGAGTTTTTGGTCTCCTTGTGCTCATATTTTAACTTTTTTTTTGTGAGTTTTCACGATCTTACGCTTTTTTCAAAGTTCACATGTTTCTATCACTGATGTTAGTTAATGACTACGAGGATAGTTTTCGCCACATGATTTGTTTTTACGAATTTTGATGTGCTTTTCGTGCGCTAAACACAAGACAGGTTTTCCTTCTGCTGAACTATTCGGTCTCATTTTATGTAATCTTCCGCCGAATCTCCCAGAACCTTTTAGTTCTACGAGAACAGTTGAACTTCATGGAGGACGAAGACATGCACACAATGCACCATGCGTTGAATACCAAGTATACTATGTTCAAGTATGTTTAATTTCCCTGTTTTGTCATGTCTATCTTTAGAGTTTTGTCAGACGAAGCTGTCGGATCGTTGGCGCTAACCATTAATCCCAAAAGCTCTCGAGCTTTTGGGATTAATGGTTAGCGCCAACGATCCGACAAGTGGTATCAGAGCCAGTGGCACGGGTTCGATTCCCACACGGTGCAGGTGTTGGGAGGGGAATTGTTGGCTATTTATTTATGGGTTAAATAGGTCCAACTTCCTGCCTCGTAACAATAGGCCCAGGAGACTAATAAGTTGAGTTGGGTGAGCCCAATAAGTTGAGTGGAGCTGCGGTCCACAATAGACCTTACGGCAAGAGGCCCAACAATAGACCCAACGTCCAGATGGGTTGAGTCCGGTCGAGACCCGTGGGCGCTGTATCTGTACACTTTAAGTGAATTAGTTGCGTATTTCTAACAGCTCGAACTTTTGGGATTAATGGTTAGCGCCAACGATCCAACAGAAGCAACTTGTTATGATCTGATGTTCCATTCTTATCTTCTATAACCAGGAGATTCCAAGGCACTATGCAGATTGTAGCAGTAGTAGATATTCTGGTACACATTTTTAACTCGTTATTTTCATGCTTACGTAAGAAGGAAACTTCTAAGAGAGTACAGTGAACATGGCAATCGTCAGGTTTACATGAATGTGGATGAGACGCCGGATAACTACTGCTTTCGTTTGCTAGTACGAGAATGGGTGCAATTCTGCATCTTTCTGTACATTGGGTAAGTTTAAACTTAAAAGCATATTCCGCTTCAGAGTCCTTCAAACTGTCATATTTTGATGAGCAGAGAAGATTCTGGCCCTTACCAGGGATTATTCATTCTGTACTAGTAGTTACCAAAGAAAATTTGGTTTTTTACTTCTATTTGCAGGTGGACTTTCAGAACTCAGGAAGCTACACCTCATTTTTCAGTGATGCCTGCTTTGAGGTCCAGTTGGGAGATGACAGTGCCCCCGATTTATAGCGTAGTATGTCATTTTTTTCTTATTCTTCAATCTAACTTTTGAGTTTTTAAGTTAATTGGATTATTACACTTCATTTAGTGCTCCATTATTTGACCATTATTGAACCATCTGAAGCTATTTAGAAAAGCAAGTAAACAAAAATAGGTATGATTATGAGTATTTCTTCCATGAATTAAAATTTACAGTCATTTCTTGCTTGAAGTATTAAAAATGAATGTTAACATTCAACATTACTTCATGTGGCAGTACCACTTTAGTTATAGACTATTTGGCTCTTGGTTTACTTAAGTGAAAATCAAGCACTAGTATAGTTAAAATTTTCTTGTACCTGCTAAAATAGTGGTGACAAGTTCTCTCAAAGAGCATCTTGGTTTAGTTTCTTCATTTTACTCCATGTCGCTGTAATCGCGATTCTTCAAGATAATACAAACCACCTACTAGGTATCATAATCTAGAAAAGTTAACTTAAGAGGCCACATATGTTAGCATGTAGTTGTAGACATTTTCCGACACTCTAGCTCCGTCAATCGATTGTGGCATGTCCGTCGAGTGAACAAAAGAAACATGCTAAACAAGACATTTATGTAAGGCCTCACAGTATATAACACTCTAAATTCCTACTCTCTAATCATCTAAAAGAAAAACTCCAACAGAGTGGAAGTTGTGGGCACTACTACTACTACTACTTTGCATTAATCTCTTCACACCTCTTGGGCATTCATTAGGAATAGAGTGGAATATCTATTCTATGTATGTTTTTTCACACTATGTATGATATATCATAGCATATGAAGGGATTTATTACCTTAACTCTCGATGTTTGATCAACAATGTCAGGAGATGGATGCGAGCAACATAAATGATCTGGTTTCTCAAGAATGGCATGTCGCAGTGGTAAGTAGTAAAAATTAGTACTTCACTTGGACATTCTCGTAATCTCGCCAAGTTTTTCTACTCTTCTGAACTTCATATTCTGGTTATCTCTCTGAGGTCTTTGTTATCTCTCAGTTGTTGTGTTTGCATTCTTCTATACAAATATTGTACTAAATTCAACTTGTTAATCTGCAGCCAACTTCTTTTCCTTCGTCGTGCTGTGGTAAATCAATGGAACAGTTATTGGTGATAGTTCAAAATCCTCGATCGATGAAAAAGCCCAAAGAAGAAGCACTTGTCAGCAGGAAAATAGTTGCTGCTGCTGCTGCTGCCACCATACTGTAAAATATCAGCACGTAGAAAATCAAGTTTAGTTCTAAATTTTTTCTTTTTTTTTTTTTTTTGTTCTGGGGGGCTTAAACCTGAGTTACTTGTCACAATGAGATGACATAGAATGTGAAACTACCACTCAGAGCAAGTTTAGTTTTCTCCACACAAAGAGTTCAATATATAGTCCACCATGAATATGATGTAATCTCATAACTCCAAATGTAAAATGCTCTTCTATCTTTATTGAGATAAAGGTAAAATATTATTTTATCTTTGCCGAGAAATTTTCATCTTGTATGTCTGCAATCCATCGTATAAAAGATTTCAGATGTTCAAAATATTTTTAGTGTATTTTTATCCTGAGATGTTTGCTTCGGTATTAATTATAGCCAGCTAGTACTTTCTAGCACATGCTATAAAGTTAATACATGACTGTTAGTGCTTCTTCGAACATGTTTATTAAGTGCATATTTGTAATACTCGAGAACTTATAGATCACTATACTAGACTTTGATCAAATCGGGCAAAGTTAAGTGAGAAGTGGTCTTGGCGATGTCCGAGTGGTGTTTCGAAAATTTCAAAATAATTAGAAAAGAGTTTGGACTCGGAGTAAAGATATAAATTCTGAAAAATTTCACATTGCAACCTTAGACATTTGCGAAGGTCCAATTCACTACAATATCTGTCAACAATTACGTGCTTCCTTAATACAAGAGTGGAAATAATGCAGATAAACAAAATATACATCACAGTGTAACCTAAATCATATAGGAATACTTTAAATAAAATTTAGTGGCCGCTGTAAGAATTCAAAGTAATTAAACAGTTGACGATAACATGCATTTATGAGAAATGATTCTCTAAGGTTGTCCTCGTTAACTTATCGACAAAGGAAACACGACAAAAAGAGCCCATACAGCTAATGTGTGCGTGTTCACACACACAGGAGAAATGCTAACTCCTATAGTCATGAGAAGAAAAAATCATCATGCTTTAATTAGTTCAGAATTTTTAATTATCTTAACATACAGATCTTCTAAAATCAGACAGATCAATGTTACCTTAAACAGGATACGATGTGATAAGTAGTATGCTATAGGGATGTGTAGTACATTAGATTCTCAGGGATTTGCCAAACCAAATTTCTGGGCTTGTACGCAGTTGAACCAGCAACATAGGTGGAGATGTTAGCTACCTAATAGCCTCTTTATAGCAATCTTCTCTATTTTGTTAAGTTCCATGACAGTTGCAAGCAGAAAAAAGAAAAATTGATCGACTTAAAAAGTGCATATCTCGAATAGGAGAAATTAGCCTGTTTTAGTGTTAGTTAAGAGCACAGCAGCAAACTTAATTGACAGTTCAGATCATATCAAACCTGCTTAAAGCTCCTAGTATCCCATGCTCTAATAGTTCCTCGAGAACTAAGTTCTTGATGCAAGAACTAAGAAGTTTAAATGTATGTACCCAAACATAATTTTATTACCTCAGTTTTGCCAAACGATTCATACAACTTGCAGCAGCATGTGAATTGTAGTCTCTAAGAAGAACAGAAAAAAGGCCATCTTTGTTTCCATTTCCTGGAAAAAAAAACGGAGACAAAATTAGTCACAAATTTGCACATTCCATATCTTTAGTGTACTGGAGAATAATTTTTATTTAAACAACAGCGGTAGCTTGAATGTACAATACATGCTATATAATCAATAAAAGAAAAAAGAATCAAGCATAAATATCATGCATATTGCAAAGTCAAACCGCAATGGTTGCAAGGACACAAAGAAAGCGAAAGCAAGCCAACTGTTCCATTTTAGCAGGGGCATAGGTATAAGTACAAATTAAACAATTCACTATAATCAACGATTATGTATAGAGGAATGCTACCTGTACATCCATAAATGGGTGTACATCTTACACCCCCACCCATCACCCTTGGATGGGTGGGCTGTAAGATATACACCCCTTTTGGGGTGTACACTTAGCTTTTTTCTTCTGTATAACCTTTCCGAGCTGCCCTGATATAAGTTTACTGTTGCAGAAGTACACATAACCATCACATGGACACATAGTTTCATTATCAGTATAGATTTTCTCCTTCACAATAAGATTTAAGAAAACCCTCGTACGTGCATTAGGACGTGCCAAAACACTAAACAATTGCTTCTCAGTCCAAAGCTCGACAAGTAGAAAAAGGGAACACGAACAGAAAAAGGTAAATACATAATCACTTAGTAACTAGTTGTGACACCCCAATAGTCCCACATCGGATGGAAGTGTGGATGTGTTTAGGTATATATAAGACATGGACACTAGTAATAGTAACTGGGTTTAAGCATTTTGGGTTGTGGTTTGGACCCAACGAGTTATTATTGTTAGTGGGCCGGGTCGCTACATATGGAATCAGAGAATAGGTATACGGTACCTAGGATTTGGTTAGGATCTGGTTAGGATTGAGCCCTAGGATGACTTGTGATGTACGTGAGAGTGCAGGGTATCTGTTTAGAGGTTAAGAACTCAAGTGTTTATTCACTATTGAATTGTTTCCTAACCTGGTTGTTATAGCTACAAGCGGTGTTCGCACATGCTTTGGACTTAGTGGTGAAAGTGGGTGCAGTGTTAGCCGCGGCTGTGGTACGGGTCGTGGGCTTGTTGTTTTCAGTGGAGCCAAAGGGCTCGGATATTTTGCAGCGGTTAGAGGATCAGCTCACCGCTTTAGCTTGGTTAGTCTAGCAGATGGCTCAGCAGCAGGTGGCTGCTATTATTGCACCGGCCACACCACTAGTCTTGGTGCTTGGAAAAGTTATTGATCCTCCAACTGTCCTCGCGCCACATGTGATGATGACTACTGTTGCAGCCACGAGTACCGGAACTATGCCGATGGCTGCTATTGTTGGTGATTCCCCGATCATAGCTATCGGGATGGCTATGAGGTCAGTGTTTCTGTTGATGCAGATGAAGTGATTCCGATGTCACTTAATCAATGCAAGCCCCCAATCAGGTGTATCTTTACCCTAATCTTTGAGATACAGCCTGAGTCACGAATTGTTCCGGCGAAGGTGGTGGTAGCGGTGAGTGCACTTGCGCAGGTATGATTGTTGTACCGACTGGTTTCAGTGGCCTATGGGCCAAATAGTAACCCTGTTTGGGTTGATTTTGTTTTTTGGCCCCACCTCTTACGCGGACTTCGTGGACTGTTGCAGATTCTCCTATGGTTATACGTCAATAGTAGCTGTTGTTACTATTTCTGGGTGAGGTAGTGCTAGTGTTAGATTTTTCGTCTTGCTGGTCCGTTGTGCCGTGCTTCTGTAAATGAGTTCCTACAGTGCATGTAGACTTGAGAGTCTGATGTGTCGAGTGTTTTGGCAATTATTGGATCTAATAGTGGTCCTTCCTGGTGTCGAATAGCGTTGATTCGCACGTTGCGTAAGCACTGTTAGAGAGGTTGCGAATGTCCCTATTGACGTTTTGAGTTGCGATTGGCGTCGCTAGAGCTGTATTAGCGAATAGAGTTTAATTCGAAGTGTTAGTGAACACTAAAATATTGCCCTATTTTTTGTGAGGAGTCATGATGGCACTCATAGTCACGATGTTATAGTGACAAGTGTTATCGGTCGACACTATCAGTGATTTGAGGTTGCGTCGAGAGGTACGTGTTAGTGCCATTCGGTCAGATTTACAGTGTGAGTAAGGTCCCAAACTAGTCGGTGACGACAAATCGACTGCTATTTCACCTTTTTTTTGATAAGTACGTTGGCTGCAGACAACGTATTGTCGAAAGAACGGACGAAATATTATTTCCCTTTAAGGGAATATTAAGATTGGGTCTTTATGTGTGTTTTCCTGTAAGTTAGTCTTCGAATTCGCCTTCTGTGAACGGTAGTTAGCAATGTTATCACAGCCCATATTGGACCTTGGGTTGATCACAGACTGTGTAGGCACTCAATGGGCTGATAATCATTGAGGTTGTTGTGGACACCTGTCGTACCTTGGTGGCTCGTGAGCCACGTTGATATTGTCTAGCGTAATCAGTTGATTCGATTAAGAGAACGTCTTGGTTAAGCTGTAGAATTGCATAATTAGTCCAAACCATATCGGTTAAGTTTTGTGGATGGCAAGATCTAGTTATCAAATATCAGTGGTGTATAGGATTGATCGAGTCGGATATACTCGGTGGTATTTGTGAGCAAGTGAAACTAACTAGGCTCGACAATGCACCGTTTTGCGTCTCGAAAATTTCTGCGGCCACCGTTTCTCCGACTGTCGAACACGGTACACCCGGAACGCCTCTTGTGCTCTTATTTTACTTTAAATTGCAAGAGATTACAACGGTGTTGTGTCTAATGTGGGTGTTTGTTGTTGGCGGCTTTGGTTGACCCAAGTGCTCGTTTTTGGACACGAACGGACCCCAGACAGCGGCGTTGGACGGATTTCAAATCGCTGGATTAGAGGCCCGAGCAGTCAGGAGCCGGTACGTGAGCCTAGCAGCGGATTCCAGGACTGCCTACTTTAAAGTGGATACTCCGATCCGGATATTGGCATAGTGTAATCTGATTGGGTACCGTAGTCGATCGGACCCTTTGGATATCTTGCTAGCCCTTTTTGCAGTTTTTCTGCTCTATGATCTATCTTGCTTATTGTGGTATAGTTGACACTCTTAGCATCTTTGTGATTCATACATGTTTGCATATATATGCCACGATTAGTGTTAGTAGACACTCCTATTCATTCTTGCTATATATCTCCTACTGCTATATTTGGTCACCTATCGTATGTCTGGATTTCTATACATGATATCGTTGTCATTATGATATCGCTTGGCGCCGAGAATAATGATGATCAAGTTTGGTAGTCTATGATTTTCTAAATCTTGACTCATTTCTGTTTCATAAGTTGGTTATAACTTACTAGTCGCTTAGTGATATATCCCCTACTGCTACATTTGTATCTTGTCATTATTCCTGGATTACCATGCATGATAGAGGACAATATTATCACTATGGTATTCGTTGACGCCGTGATTTATCTCTGCTTTACATCTATATACCATGATTCTCTCAGTGTAGTTGACACTCCTAGTCTTTGTGTGATTGATATCTCCTACTGCTATATTTTCGTCATTACTATTAGTTCTGATTTATTATTGCATGATAGAGTAGGAGGATATGTCGTTATCATGGCATTTACTGACATTATGTTTGACTCTGAATCCCATTTGGGAGTTCTCGGCTATTTGCTGTGTTTCCGGTCTTCTGACCGCGAGCTTGAGCATCCACATTGAGATCGTCATGCACCAGCTGTACATTTTCACGTACACCAGCGGACTGGCCCCCGTTTTTGTGTTCTTTACCGATAGAGTGGTCTATTTGACCCGTGAGCCCGTTTACATGGCTGCACCTGTGGGACCGGGCGATATTGAGCCCATTTTTGTTATTAGTCAGCATGTGTGGGATACATGTCAGACTTGAGCCTGAGGTTCTCGTGACCAACAATGGCACATGATTAGGTATTTTTGCTTATCAGTTATGTTGATGCATGTTTATCTTTACTGCTTCCATACTTGTTTTACAGTTATTGATCCATACTTAATTCACAGTTATCGCTCTATACATGCCTTATAGTTATTGCCTCTGTACTAGCATTTCCTACTGATTTTTACCGTCTTTTGATTATTGTATACCAGTAGGTACGACTTGCTCGTCTCCGGCTCGTTGTACTCACTGGGATACATTCAGTTGTATCTCACACCCCTTGGTGACACAATTTCAAGTTCGTCGAATGGTGAGATGTCGGGACGGTGATGCGAGGATTCCGTAATAGAACTGTCCCTTGATGCTAGTTAGATAGCTGGCCAGTACCATTTATTATCAGTGTTCTTTTACTAAGATCAAGATTTAGTAGCTCTCGATTATTGTTAGTTGTGGATTCTAGTGTGATGTTTATGTTATCAGATTTTTATGTAAGTTGTTTAAATTGTTTAAAATGTTGAGTGGTCAACTCTGATTGCAATTTAATGTTCATTGTATCTTCCCAGCCATGCATGTATAGGGAAGATTTTGTCTGAGTGGACAGAGAATTTTCTATGCACGTGGCGATCTGTTCACGTCCTAGGATTCCTGCTTGAAATTCTAATAAAAGAAAAAAAAAAAAAATTAGACCGCTTTTCAAAACTCGAGGCGTGACACTAGTGCTATGGATAAAAGTTAGATAATATAAGAGGAACATAAGAATGCCAAATAAATAGAGTTAGAAAAGATGGAATATATCAAGAAAGGAACATTAATCTTCACAGTATATCCAGACAGGTATTCACCTAAGATGTCATATACAGTTTCATAAGAGCAGGCCAAAAAACACAAATGGATCCCTTTATAAGGAGAAATTTTTTAAAAAGCATACTCAGGAACTCTCACTCAAATGTCGAAAGTTATAGAACTTTCGCATAAAAAACTTACCTGCATAATTGCTTACATCTCTCTGCAAAGTAAATAAATATTTAAGTAGGGAGAAAGAAATAATAGAAGCCTCTCTATACTGTCTATTACCAAGCCAAAAAGATCTGGAAAGCTTGTAGCCTGGCTTTCCTCGCTTTCCACACCAAACTCCTACAACAACAGAATAGTAATAAAATAATGATAAAATAAAATAATAATTTAATAAATAAATGGTCCACACGCAGCTAAGCTTTGAAAAATCATTCCCTGCTCCTGATTATTTATTATTAACTCTTAACTCACTACTATTATATAAGACCAGATGATTCTTTATGTAACTCATTGATGAGCTGAAAAAAAAAATATAGTGTACAACATATCAGAATTGAAATAGTCAATTGAACTCCAAACAAAACAAAATAATAATAATAAGAATAATATTCTCAACCAAGCTATAAATGATGCCTTATATGATCAGGTGTAAGTATATCATCATCCACTGAGTTGCAGTCTTTTTTTTATTTCATTAAAAACTGGATGATTGGAGTAGAAATACTGATGCGATGAAAGGCTGATAATTAAGAAGTGTGACAATTAGAAGTGATGCATATGGTGCAGGCACTTCAATAGCAAGATCTCCTCCAAAATGAAAATGTGAGGTCCGACTCAATTTAACCAAGCACTAAGACATAAAACTATCAAAAAGAATGTAACATAGAAAACAAATTCTTAGAATACATGGACAGTTAAATGAAGTTCCTAAAATCCTCGACAAAATAAAAGAGATGAGATCACAGACTCATTTTACGACTCGGGCACTAGCAAAAGTGACTGAAATGCTATAATAAGCCTAACACACAAATTGTAAGAAGGGAAAAATGAAGAATTGAATACTTTTAAGGACACAGTACAAAAGACCAGCTTCATATATATTAATATAAATAACCATAGAATCAGTTTTCTAGTAAAGTGATCATCTATCAAGTTTTATAAGTTTAATATATAATATTAACACCTAAAAAGTCTCTTGCTAAAGACAATAAAATAAAACCAAGCTTACAAAAGCATGAGTAAATTTACGATAAATGAGTCACTTCAAACTATCGGGTACTAACCAAGCAAATATGATATTTTACATGTGACGTGTTTTTTTGAGAGAGACGCTCCGTTAGTAGTACGTTATTGACTTTGTAGAAACAAGAGATGTATTTTCTCTTTTAGATTGATACTCCTATAGGCATAGTACTTACTATTCATTCTTCATGTATTTTTGTGGTTCTACAATTTGTTACCACATATAACTTGTTGTTACCACATATAGCTTGTTACCATATAAAACTCATATTTAATTTGTACAGTTTATTAGATTCCATATTCATTGTAATTGCATATTTTCATATTCATTGTATTTCTTTAATTAGATTGCATAGCTGTAAAAGGAAAGAGATGAGCATTCTATATGGACCTATTTATTGAATAAGAAAGGAGACAAAAGAGTAGCCATCTTTTTCAATCAATATTCTATCATGGTATCAGAGCCCTGGTTTTAAAAGCTTTTTTTCTTGATTTGTTTGGATTGTTCTGCTACTCTCTTTGGATCAGAGATTTTGAAACAAACAGTGAGCCGCAGCGAAGTGGTGGCGGAGCTGTGCAGGGGTGCGGTACCTTTTCGTTTTGGGATTTGGCGTGGAAAGGTAGCTCATGATTTCGGTAAAATTTCAGCTTTTTTTGGTGAATTTTTTCTTGATGCGAACTATTCTTATTTCTTTGCAATGGCGAGTAGCACTCCTGAATTTTGTGTTAAGTTTACCGAAAAAAATTATACCGCATGGGAGTTTCAATTTCAATTGTTTGTCACTGGAAAGGAGTTATGGTGACATATTGATGACACTGTTCCAGCTCCTACGGATGCCACACAATTGTCTCAATGGAAAGTCAAAGATGCTAGGGTGATGTCTTGGATTATTGGGTCATGTGATTCTCAAATTGTTCTTAATTTACGTCCATATAAAACTGCTAAAGACATCTGGACATATTTAAAAAGAGTTTACAATCAAACACATTCTGCAAGAAGATTTGAATTGGAGTGCGAGATTGCAAATTACACTCAGGGAGGATTATCTATTCAAGATTATTTTTCTGGTTTTCAACAATTATGGGCTAAATTTTCTGATATTGTTTGTGCTACCGTGTCGAAAGATTTTATCCATGATGTAATGGCGGTTTATGAGATTCGCAAGCGTGATCAATTTTTGATGAAATTGCGATCAAATTTTTGAGAACGTTCGTTCTAATCTGATGAGTCGTCATCCTCCTCCTTCACTGGATATATGTTTTGGTGAATAACTTCGTGAAGAAGAACGTCTTCTTACCCAAGCCACTCTGGAACAAGAAAAGTTGACTACAATACCTATGGCATTTGTGGCTCAAGGAAAAGGCAAAGGCAGGGATATGAGTAAAGTTCAGTGCTTTAGTTGCAAGAATTATGGTCACATTGCTGCAAACCGTGCTAAGAAATTATGCAATTACTGCAAAAAGCCTGGACATATCATCAAAGATTGTTCAATTCGGCCCCAAAACCGCCAGACTGCATTTGAAGCTTCTACTACTAATCCTTTTACAGGTCAAATCCCAGCTGGGATCTCAACAGCAGTTAATCACAATGCTGAGCAAACAGTCCTCACTTCTGAAATGGTGCAACAAATGATTATTTTGGCCTTTTCAGCTCTAGGATTTCACGGTAATGGTAATTCTCCATCTAAATTTTGGCTTATTGATTCTGCAGCATCAAATCATATGACTGGCTCGGTGGCTTTGCTTAAAAATATCCGCGCATATCATGGTTCAGAACATGTCCAAGTTGCTAATGGACGCACCTTACCTATTACTGCTGTAGGAGATATTACTCCAACTCTCAACAATACTTTTGTATCACCTGGACTCTCTAATAATCTTCTATCAGTTGGACAATTAGTAGAAAATAACTATGATGTACATTTTCCTCGTGATGGTTGTTGTGTGCAGAATCAGGTGTCGGGGACGGTGATCGCGAAGGGGCCTAAAATAGGACGACTGTTTCCATTCCTAATCATGTTGCTTTAACTTCTTCTACTGTTATCAATAAAAGTGAAAGGTGGCATAAACGTTTGGGACACCCTAATTCTGATATTTTGTTTTATTTGTTGACTTCTAATTTATTGGGCAATAAAGATAAATTTTGTTCTTCTCGTGCTTCCTTTGACTGTTCTACTTGTAAGTTAGGAAAAAGTAAACTGCTTCAATTTCCTATTGCTGGTAGTCATGCGAAAAATTGTTTTGATATTATTCATAGTGATGTGTGAGGAATTGCACATATTATTTCTCATGGTCAGTATAAATATTTTGTAACATTTATTGATGACTATAGTCGATTTACTTGAATTTATTTTCTCCGTTCTAATTCTGAAGTTTTTTTAACTTTTAAATCCTTCCTAGTGTATGTCGAAACTCAATTTTCTGCTGCTGTTAAGGTTCTTCGATCTGATTCTGGTGGAGAATACATGACTAATGCATTTTATGATTTTCTGAATCAAAAAAGTATTTTGTCATAGCGTTCATGTCCATATACGCCTCAACAAAATAGTGTGGCCGAATGAAAGAACCGTCATCTCTTAGAGGTGGCTCAGACATTGTTACTCGAATCTTCTGTTCTGCCTATTTTTTGGGTAGAAGCATTATCTACAGCAGTTTATCTTATTAATCGATTGCCTTCTCGAACTCTAGATCTTGACACTCCTTATTTTCGCCGTCATCATCAGCATCCTCCCTATCGACATTTGCATACTTTTGGTTATGTGTGTTTTGTTCATTTGCCTCCTCATGAACGCCATAAGCTTTCTGCTCAATCTGTGAAATGTGCTTTTTGGGGATATAGTACTAATCATAAGGGGTTTGTTTGCTATGATCCTTCTTTAAAGAGGGGCTTCGTGTTTCTCGAAATATTGTTTTCTTTGAAAATCAACATTTTTTTCCAACTCATGTTAGCTCATCCTTGAAGTTGCTATTCTTCCTACTTTTGATGACACGTCTTCTTCTATTGACCGATTCAAACCTGGATTTGTCTACACTCGACGTCGTGCACTGCAGCCCCTTCCCGAGCCAGATCCACCATCTGCTCCTGCTCCACCTCTACCGAGGCGATCTACTCGAGTTTCTCGTCCTCCTCATCGGTATGACTCTTATCATACATCATTTTCTGCTGCTTTGTCCTCCATTTCGGTTCCATTTTCTTACTCACAAGCAGTGAAGCATGAGTGTTGGCAGCGAGCAATACTGGAAGAATTTCGTGCTCTTCAGGATAATCAGACTTGGGACATTGTTAAATGTCCACCTCATGTTAAGCCCATTGGTTGTAAATGGGTTTATTCAATAAAGCTTCGCTCTGATGGGACCCTCGATAGCTATAAAGCAAGATTGGTTGCCTTAGGCAATCGACAAGAGTATGGGATAAACTATCAGGAAACATTTGCTCTTGTGGCCAAAATGACTACGGTCCATACAGTTCTTGCTATTGCCGCTTCACAGGGCTGGCCACTTCAACAGTTGGATGTCAAAAATGCTTTTCTCCATGGTGATCTCAATGAAGATATATACATGGCACCTCCTCCTGGTTTGTTTTCCTCTTCTACTATGGAAGTTTGCAAATTGAATCGTTCATTATGTCTTAAAACAAGCTCCTCAAGAGTGGTTTGAGAAGTTTCGCTCTATTTTGCTTAAGTTTAAGCTTGTCGAAAGCCAATATGACTCTTCCTTGTTTTTTCGAAAATCATCTACTGGAGTTGTTCTTCTTTTGGTGTATGTTGATGATATTGTTATTACTGGGATAGATTCTTTATTGATTACTCAGCTTAAGCAATATCTTTAAAAGTCTTTTCATATGAAGGATCTTGGTCATCTTACATATTTCTTAGGTTTAGAAGTTCAAATTGATTCTTCGGGCATATTCTTACATCAAAATAAATATATTCAGGATTTGATTACTTTGGCTGGTCTTCAAGATTCTTCATCTGTTAATACTCCTCTAGAAATGAATGTTAAGTACTATGCTGATGAGGGGGAGATACTTTCTGATCCTTTGTTGTATCGCCAATTAGTGGGTAGCCTCAACTACCTGACTATTACTCGGCCTGATATCTCCTTTGCTGACTACCTGACTATTACTCGGCCTGATATCTCCTTTGTTGTACAGCAAGTTAGTCAATTTATGCACTCTCCACGGCATCTACACTTGGCGGCTGTTCGCCGCATCATTCGATATCTCCATGGCTCTCCTTGTCGAGGTTTATTTTTCCCTGCTAAATCTCCTGTGCATCTTGTTGCTTTTAGTGATGCTGATTGGGCGGGATGACCCAATACACGTCGCTCTGTCACTAGTTGGTGCATGTTTCTTGAGGACTCTTTGATCTCATGAAAGAGTAAGAAACAAGACAGTGTCTAAATCTTCCACGGAGTCTGAATATCGCGCTATGTCTGTTGCATGCTCTGAGATTACTTGGCTTCGAGGTTTGTTAACTGAGCTTGGGTTTCCTCAGCATGATCCTACTCCACTTCATGCCGATAACACAAGTGCTATTCAAATTGCCACTAATCTAGTATACCATAAGCGCACTAAGCATATTGAAGTAGACTGTCATTATATTCGAAAAGCTATGGATACTCATGTCATTTCTCTTCCACATGTTTCCACATCCTTACAATTAGCCGATGTGTTTACCAAGTCTCTCAGTCGCCAGCGCCATCAATTTCTCGTTGGCAAATTGATGCTTCTTGATCACCCAGCATCAATTTGAAGAGGGATGTTACCACATATAGCTTGTTGTTACCACATAAAACTCATATTTAATTTGTACAGTTTATTAGTTTCCATATTCATTGTAATTGCATATTTCCATATTCATTGTAATTTTTTAATTAGATTGCATAGCTGTAAAAGGAAATAGATGAGCATTGTATATGGATCTATTTATTGAATAAGAAGAGAGACAAAAGAGTAGCCATCTTTTTCAATCAATATTCTATCACAATTCTCCTCTGAATTTTTTTTTATGAAGGGATCTTATTCACTTGTGCTAGATTAGGAAAAAAATAAAAATAAAGCAAAACAAAAAAGAGAGACAATTTCTCTCATGCAATCACACAAACTAAATGAAAAAGATAGCAAGACAAGGAGATAGATACCGTCACAAGTATATAGAGATAGATACCGTCACAAGTATATAAAAGCTGGCAAAGAGGTATACGGACATAAAAAAATACTTCCCACAAAAAGAAAGAAAATTTTGAAAAAAAATGACTGAAGGAAATAAAGGTTGATAATGTGTCCATAGTTTCACAACCAATCAGATTTGAGTGAAGGTCTTCTTTCCCTATTTTCTTGTAGGGGCTGATTTGGTGATCAAGGAGCTTACAACTGTTACATTAACATTTTTCTAGTCCAACTTATGCAGTCATTTAATTAATCATCAACAATAACATCACACGACATGCATTAAGTATAGGTTTCAGCATCATCCTGCATCCATATCGTACAAGTCTCTTAGTTTTGTCCTAATGACTTGAGACCATTCCTCATATTTGGGATCTTGTATACAAAATACTTGTTTTGCTTGAGATGAAAATACAAATGGATCATCTTTCAATAATTATCCAGTGTGTATCAACTTAGAAAAGTTCACTAGGTTCATGCCTCATTAATAGATTTTACTTCCAATTCAAGGCTAGAAACTTTCTGACATTGTTAAAATGCTCTCACCATGACGAGCAATTACCATCGACCAAGAATGTAAGTACCGTTTCACACGCAGTTTGCTGCCTCAAAAGCAAAGATTCAAATAATTGGAGTCCTAGTTTTTCCAAATTTGTTGTATAGAATCGTAAGTTAACAAGATTTTAATTGATTTGAAAGGATTTCACAAATGACAATCAATTTCCATATTTGGTTATCAAACTGGCTGACAACTCATTTACTACAAACCAAACTTTTTACCAATAACCCCAATGTACCTCTTGTCAAAGCTATATTATCTTTCTTAGTATACATAAGAACATATTAGGAAAAGAAAGGTGAAACACATCAAAATATTTTTTTACCAATTCTCAAACAATTAAACAGAATGAATTCATTTCTAAGTGAAAACAAATCCAATTTACTACAAAATGGTAAGTAAATTCATTTCTAAGTGAATTCATCTCAATTCATCTTAAAGGAACTCCATTGAATCCTAAATACGTTTCATTCCAAACGGGATGAAAATGGAATCCCCTAAGAACAGAAACTTAGAACAAAAAAATTTCACTTCTTTAATATGTTAGTCCTTGGAAATTATAAGCAATTCATTTCATTTGGTTTGAATGAGAGGAAACTTCATAACTTAACATAAGATTCTTGTTCAGATCCTATAAACATCCAACTGGCTTGTCAATCAAGTTTCTGCTCCCGAATTAATTCAACGCAGCAACTTAACCAAATTAATCCCTGCTCTTTCACAACAATTGATCGAAAAAGCAATTATCTCGCTTGTCTGACAACTGAGCTAAAACCAGAAATATATTTGTCTGATTAAAGTCACACATATTTCTTTTTGTAATTGGTCCCAGATAAAGTTAATAGGCCATTGATGATGCATTAATTCTGAAATATCTGCAGTTCTTTGCTAAATTTAACCATCGATTCACTTTACAAAAATCTGTTGAAATGATCAACCAAAAGCAAAATAATGAACACAGCAGTTGGAGCATCAGAAGGTTACAAGGTCACTAGTAACTCGCTACGAATGAAAAAATGCAATAACATTCCCATTGTTTCATTGTCCAAAACATCGAAGCTATCATTATAACAGTTTAACAAAAGGAAATAACAAGTTCGTTCCTCGACCGAGTAATATAGTTCATATATGGAAGAAAATACTGCTAAAGATGTAAATCACAAAAGATCGGAAAGGCTAAAACCTGCAGATTACAGAGGTGATCACAAGCGCTATAGCAATCGGTTGACTCACACCGATCAATCTTATGCCGCCACCTTACACCTTGTTTTTTTCACCTTCATAACCCCGGCCTTTTCCGCCGTTATTTTCTTCTTCTTCAACTCGCCAGCGGCGGCGAGTGCCTCATCCAAAACTGGTGCATCCTTCCTCTTTGTACTCTTCTTGATTTTTTTTTTGTCCTTAGACTTTTGCTCAGCCGCACCCATCTCAACACCTGAAATATCATAATTGGCGTCATCTGCATTGGCACTATCTTCTCCATTGCTACGATTTGAACCCTTCTTCTTCTTCTTCCTCTGCTTTCCGGTTTCCAACTCCAAAGAAGCACCCTTCTTCGCTCTCTTCCTCTTCTTCTCCTCAGCCTCCTCCTCTTCCTCATCTTTATTATCAGCATCATCAACATCACCATAACGAATCAGCTGCTGCCTCTTCCCTTCCTCCGCCTTCTCTTCCGGCACGTCGATCTTCAAGCCTAGCTCGGGCACGATCTGGTAGATGGGCAGGGCGACAGAATCGACTGCCTTGACGTGCAGCGAGCGGACGTTGGCCCACTTTCTAGGCAGGCGGGCAGCGGCGGCGTCGGCAACAGCGACGATGTTGTCGACGACGAGTTCGGGGTCCATGGAGAGGCGGCCTACTTTGATGGCGCAGCAGGTGCCGGAGCGGAGGTAGAGGAAGGTAGAGCGGAGGAGGCGGCGGAGCTGGAGGGGCCAGCCGGGGCGGGAGAGGTCGAGGGGGAGGGGGTTCTTCTTCTTGCGGAAGAAGGACTTGCCGAGGAGGCGGGGGAGGAGGGGGAGGACGCGGCGGTCGGCGACGAAGAGGTCGTGGGAGGCGCAGAGGCGGCGGCGGGACTCGAAGGGCTTGTAGTCGGAGCGGAGGGCGGAGAGGGGGATGGCGTCAGCGACGGGTAGGGAGAGGGCGCGGGCGCGGGCGAGGGCGGCGGCGGCGGCCTCCGGAGGGTCGGGGGCGAAGAGGCAGACGGAAAAGGAGGGTGAGGGGTCGGAGGGGGAGAGGTCGGAGGGGAAGAGGGGGTGGGGGAGGGGGAGGAGGAGGGGGTTGGTGCGGGACAGGGCGGGGACTCGGCGGAGGGAGAGGACGAGGTAGAGGAGGTCGTCCGACTCGTCGGCCAGCAGCTGGGGTGGGCGAGCGGCGGAGCGCGCGCGCATCCACTTCACGAGCGCAGCGATGGCGGCGGCCGACGACTCGCGACGCACGACAGGGGCGAACGACGTCATCGCTGGCAGCGCTGCAGCGGCGGCGGCGGCGGCGGCGGCGGCAGATTACTATCTCTCTACCTCGCGCGCGTTTGGAAGGGAAAGTTCCCAAAACCCTAACCCTGGAGGAAGCATCTATACTAGAACTGGGTAGGGTTTGGGTCGGATAAAACAGTGCCAACTCCGGCCCAAAAAAAAAAAATTGGACTTTGGATCGGGCTTTTACCCAACTTTTTAAGAAAATTAAGACTCGGACAATTCTAGGCCCAACCCCAAAGCCCAATACCTATTGGGCTTTGTTCTCATATATATATTTTTATGTATTAAATTAAAATAAAATATTTATTTATTTATAATATATCTTTATGTGGAAACTAGATATTTAGTTATATGTATAATATATCCTCATATATATTATTTTATATATTATCCTTAATAATACTATACTATATATAATATATTTTATCAATCGTTCCTTATATGGATAAATATATTATTATACATAATATTATATATATTATTTCGGTAACTAATGTGTCGGGCTTTCAAATCGGGCTGGGCCCGGGTCGGACTTGAACATGTTCAAATAGGTCCAAAAAAAATTTGGGTCTAAATTTTTAAACCCGGTCCAGACCCAAAGTTATAATTTCAATATTGGCCTAGCGGGCCGGACCTTGTTTAGGCCCGGGCCTAGTTCCACCCCTAATACTATCCATATACTATACTATATACTATATACGATACTATACTATACTATTATATTAATCTCCAATAAAATTTACTGCGTGGCATGTTTTCTTCACTTGGGTTGTTTGGGTTTTAGGTTCTAACCTTTAAATAATTTCTACTTTGAACCGAATCTACTAAACCGGCTCACCTCTTTCTTGTGTGTCTTTCTTTGAACCAAACCTATTAATCTCAATAAACATTGTCACGTGGCATTATTTTTTTTACTTGAGTTGTGAGCTCCACCTTTAACTTCATTTGGATTACATCTTTAAATAATTTCTGTTTTGAATCGAATCTACTGAATTAGCCCACCTCTTCCTCCTGTTCTTTTGTAGTAATCGAAAATTTTTTAAATCTAAAATTTGAATTAAAATTTATTTTTTTGAAATTTTTATAATTTGAAAATTGGAATTTCCGGAGCCTTCGCAAAATTATTGCCCAATTAACTTATCCAGACCCAAACTCAGCAAAGTAAAATCACTGCTTGATCTGTCTCGTCAAGCTGAATGCGATGGCGCGATCCGATTTTCAGTTTAACGAGCCTACCACCTCGAAAAAGGTGCAAACAGTAGTTTAGGTTATAAATAGTAACCTGATAAATTTCGGAAGTATTTTCTATATAGATGCCTAACTTAACCTATCTAGATCCGAATCAGATGAAATAAATACTTGATTTGATCGATCTTGTCGAACTGAACGATGACGCAGTCCGTTTCTATGTTCAACGGTCCAAAATCCTTGAAAAAACGTGTTAAACTGTACCTTCAATAGAAGAAGGCGACTAACGCGAGTGATCGGGACCAATTCAGGTTAAACCAAATATGCTACTTGAACGGTCTCGACGAGATGAACGCGATGGCGCGGTCTGATTCTATGTCTGACGAGCCTAGGTTATTGAAAAACGTGCAAAGAGTGTATTTCATCGTATTAATGGTTTAATTCGCCTAACGAAGCTCGAATGCGACGAACCAAAATCGCTACTCGATAGGTCTCAATGAGCCGAACATCGTGGCATCGTCCGTTTTTCTGTTCGACGACTCTAAAGTCTTGAAAAGCGTAAAAACACTGAAACTAGGGTATTTTCGCATGGATGCCCAATATTTTATGCATAGAATTGCACTAAACTTCTAGGAAAGGGTTTTTCTACAAAGTGGACCTACAATGAGGGACTTACCTTATAATATAAGGAATTGAGGGACCTCTTAACATGTTGTTGCACCCAACATGTCTTCCCACTAACCGCACGCATAGGGGGGTAACCGCAGCTACCCCCACGTTCTTCCTCCTCCTCTGCCACTACTCTTAATCACCCCAACATCCCTCATTCACTAGACCCCGCAAGGAAGAAAGAAGAATGAGCTCATCTCATTGAATCCGAGCTTGGTTGTTGGAGGTACACAACCTGCAAGCCTTGATCTAGAGAACCCTAGCATGTTCCTTCTCTTCTTGGAGATCCCTCCTGAGGAGCACAGCCACCGAAATCCGCATCACTGCGCCGGAGAAGAAGCACTCCTTCTTTTTCTTGGACCCGAGGTGAGCACTTCTCCCTCTTCTTTGTTTTTCTTGCACCAAGACCCTTAGTAGAGCCCTACTGATCTTCTGGGGACCCTCCTGATGCAGCACCGTCGCCGGAGAAGGCTGGGAAGCTTGGGTTGCATCACAGCCTCGCCAGAACCCTATTTCGACCGAACTCGTGCGCCCGCTTCATCCAACCGTTGAAGCTTTGATCCAAAGGTCGGATCCACTCCTTCTGACCTTCAGAAATAGCCCTACAAAGTCTCAGTGTCTTTGGTTCAGTATAGAGCCCATTGTGTGAAGCCCTAGTTCTGGGTTCTTGTTTTTGACCGAGCCGCGCCACCAGCCGCCGCCGTCGCTCCCTGGCGCCGGTCAACTGTCAGGTTAGCTTCCCCTTTCCTAGAAAGTCCCTCTAATACCTTTTTTTGGACCCGAAAGCTTCTGTTTAGTCTTTACCATTGTTGCCCTCAAGGTTGGCCGCAAGCTTTAGCTCCGACCAACCGTTGCCCTCCGACGCTGGCACTAGACCTGGTGGAGCTCCCGACACCCTCTGGGACTTCCCATATCTGCTGCTTGCCCTCTGGAACATCTAGAGTATGACCCCTTGCAAGCTCGACCAACCCGAGCCTTGGTGTGATTTGTTAGAGTCAAGGTTGCTCCAGCGGTGCCTCCGGCCACTCCACGGTCTTGGGTAAGTGAGCCTCGACCTCTCTTAGACCTCAAGAGTAAGATTATCATCTTCTTTTTGGTTGGTTTGGCCATAGAGATGAGATATCAATAGTAGACCTTAACTTGAGTGCAATTGGTCGAGGTTGTTTTTTCTACTATTCCGGCAGCCGTGCGACACCTAGAAGGTGAGCCTTTGAACCTTCTTGATTCCTCGAGCTTGATGCTCATCTTAGTCCTAGTTGCACTAGGCTGTGTAGTGAGATCTTGATTTTTGGGCTCTTGATCTTGTGTAGGTTGGTCCACCTTACTCCAAACACTATTCCGGCCGCCCCCCAACACACCGAATGTGATGATCCGGACTTCTGCAGAAGCTTTTGTAGCTTTAGCAGTGACTACAGGAGGCTTACACGGTATAACGGAGCTATTAGTGTCAAAATCAGACCTTAGAAATGGACCCGGTGTGAAAATCGGATCAAATTGGCTTTTCCGGGGACTTCCTGCAAAATTTCGGATGGGAATTTGGCAAAACGGATAGCGGATTTGGACTCAGCGCGCGAAAACGATCAAAATGGGCTATTTACTTGTTTTTGGCGCCAAAAGTTACTGTTCACCCCGGAACAGTAACTCCGGCGGCGGTGGCGACCGGCGAGCGACGGAGCGCGGCGGCGGAACGCGGCCGCGAGCAGGCGCGGCGCGCGGGCGGCATGGTCCACGGATAGGTGCGTGCACCGGATGCACGGAACTTTAGATTTTCCACGTGGCAGCCTCTGATTGGTTGATCTTTGTCAAATGAGGCGCGGGGTGGCGACAGGCCGACACATTCCAAAAGACCCGGCGCGTAGACCGAGAGGCGTGGACCACGTGAACCACGTGGGACACGTGGCGTGTCCCGAGCGGGCTTGCACCGTTGTTTCGTGGAACAGAGACACGCGGCGCAATCCGAGAGGGCTTTCACGGCTGTTTTCTGTTCGGCCTAGATCCGGTGTGGAGCCCGAATGGATTTTAGCCCATTTTAGCCACTTCTCTCTCTCTCTCCTTGGGATTTTTGGATTCTAGAGAGAGAAAAGGAGCTGTGGCCTGAAGGAAAGTTGTTCCTCTCTCTGTCCTCCACCTCTACAGAAAGTTTCAGAATTTTTGGAGTTTCCGACAGCGAGATTTCTGCGACGCGGCGGGCTTCGACGTTTCCCTTTTTCGGCCCGTTTTCGTCGCAGTTCAGTCGGAAAACTCCCTTGCGCAAACCAGGAGGAATTTTTGGACGATTTTTGTGACAGCGTGTTCCTAAAAGGTAGGCCTTCGATTTTTGTGTTGATCACTTTGTTCCGTTTTGGGTTTTTGGCACGGTTTCCGAGGCACCTTTTTACTCTATTTTTCTGTGACTATTTTCTGGACAGCGGGGACTTGTTTATTTTCTATCTTGGCCTACGAGTATCGGACCAAGGCGTATAAATACTCATTTTGGATCTACTCATCATAAAGATCGCAGTCGTAATTTTTCTGGATTTTTCTGAGGACTGTACACCGGTGAAAATCCCTTTTTTCCTGTGCTGTTTTGCAAAACAGCAAATACTATTTCGGGGAAGGCCCGTTTATGCCGAGTTCAATTATTTTGCAGTAACTCGCTGATTTTAGGTGTTGCGAGGACAGTTGTTGGACAGCGAGGAGCCCTGTTACAGTTGGAGAGTTTTGTGGACTTGGATTTGCGTGCCAGGTGAGTGGTTGTTGCTTACCTCTTACAGCGATTTACTCACTAGGACTATTAGAGAAACACCCGAAACTATTACTGATTTGACACCCTATTGGAAATCATACTTGAGCATATTATTCATGAGCCTATCTATGTGGGAATATTATAGTGAAAACATGATTGTGGGGATTATCTATGTGGGACATTATGATCTACCCGATGTGCGAGTATCACTTTGGCAATTTATTATGGATCATGGATTATGGTTATGTATAGTTGGTTAGTGATGTTGGCATAATGGTTATATGTTTGTGGAGCTACTTGTGATATATTTTCTTTTATCTTTCAAGAGGATATTTGCATGCTTGTATGGACATCTAGATAGGGCTCTATTTATTGTTACACTATCATATTGCGATTTGACTTAGGAGAAACCATGATTGTTTCATTTCTCCTTTTCATTTAGACTTTTGATTCATGTTGCTCGGGTTCGAGCAGGGGTTTGGGATAGTGTAGTCGAGACTGTACTAGATTGTGGACTTGTGGGGTATTGCAGTAACCACGGACATTAGGCGGTTGACCGGATGTTTATCTTTGCATCAGATTGGGGTTGAGTCTTGTCGATCTTTGCATCAGATTGGGGCTTTCATTAGTGGATGGATTTTTTCCACTTGAGCATAGTCATGATCCAGTCCTGCTATATTGTGATACTTATGAGACATTGGTTACTTTACTCGTGTGGGTCGCTCCCCTTGAGTGCCACTCCGGATGTAGGCTTATGACAGAGCCGTGTGCCGGTCTGTTACTTATATTGAGATCGAGCCGTGTGCCAATACCGCTTTTGCATCGGTGTATTGCAACAGTGGCATACCCGATGCGGCGGGCAGAGCAGGCAGTACCAGTTTTTACTGGTGGCTAGATTGGGTTTATTTGGACAGATACTGTTTCTGATGCATGCATACAGTCATTCCTTTTGGCACTGCATTTAGAGGCATACTAGTAGTAGTTTTCTTGTTTCAGCAGCTTATTTACCTTACCACTTTACCTTTTTCCTTACCTCTGGTAGACTTAGTGGGTATATCGGGGTTTGAGGCTTTACCCACAGGGGGAGGCTACTGGTTTACTAGTGGTTCTCACCCCCATTGTTGTTTTTTCCCTTTTTCTTTCCTTTGTTTTACAGAGTCATTTGCGGGAGCTGCTGGGCCATCAGCGGCAGATCGAGGTAAGGGGATCGCTGAGTAGATAGATCTCCTGAGAGACTGTGAGCTGCAGGTAGACAGATGTTGTACCCACTTTACTCAGACTGTAATAGTTTACTTTTATTTTGAGGTCTGGCTTTGGCCAGCTGGATGTATCATTTTGGTGAGCTGGGAGTTTATTGTACTTATTCGCTTGTATCATATTTTCAGTCTGAGATATTATGTAGTACTTTTAGTTCAGCTCTGTATTATGCTCTTTTATTGTATATCTTATATCTGAGCAGGTTACAGACGCTTCGTGTACATGGAAAATTCCGTATGCATGGCGGATCTGTTGGCGAGCCCGGGTTCTGGTTTCCACCCGGGGCGTGACAGATTATGTTAGTATCAGAGCTTAGGGATAGGTCAGTTGGGACTTAGAAAATCCTAGGCTTTTGTTGGACCCTAGGATAATAGGGCGTGAGAGGCGTGATACTTATTGCGAAAGTCGGTGATTGGGTTATTTGACTCTTATAGTGAGTGAAGAGGGATCGACATATCCTGTTTCTGTGGACAGTTATGTTGGCTGCAGACAACATAAAGCTACAGAAATTGGGAGATGTCTTTGACTTTTGCTAGATTGGCTCGAGGGTTGTTGCGTTCTGACTTGGGTTTTCTGGTGCCAGGATGTCTCCCCGTCGTCGTCTTCCCACCTGGAGTACCCCCACACCTTCTGAGGAGTCTGAGCAGGCGATATCCGCCGAGCTGGGGGAACTGCGGGCCTTGGTGACCCACTTAGTGGCGAGAAGCTTTCGACAGGACCAACGACTGGAGCAGTTGTTGGCGCAAAGTGGTGACATGGCGGTCGAAGAGAGGGCCGGGGCTCGAGAGTAGCGTTTAGAGAGGAAACGCCCAGCCCCGGATGTTGAGGGACATGCCAGTTCTAGGAGACAACCACGGCTTCGCGATAGATGTATTTTCTATGGAGGACCTCATATGACGCATACATGTGGCCAGCGGTGGGGACGTTGTTATAAGTGTGGGCAGGCCGGGCACATGCGTGCTTCCTGCCCTCTTTTGACATTGGCAGCACCATCTTCAGTCTTGGCTCTTATCGCATCCCAGCAGAGGCCACGATCGCGACAGCAGAGACGGCAGCGGCAGCAACAGAGGCAGCCCCAGCAGGCTGACAGGTGTATCTTTTGCGAGAGCCAACACTCCACCGGTACTTGTGAGCAGAGGTGGGGTCGATGTTTCAAGTGTGGACAGCTTGGGTACATTCGAGCTACGTGCCCCACATGGACAGCTGCAACACCCTCTTCGGCGTCTGTTCCTACCACTTCCCAGCTACAACCGGGAGCTTCACTGATAGGTCTCCAGGCAGATCAAGTTTCGCTTTCCCGCCCTTCTGGTGAGAGGCGGCCGTTGTCGAGCGGTCATGATGGCTTAGCACAGGCGGAGGATTCTGCTACAGTAGACTGTGTGGTGGCAGGTATTACTTTACTTTCTGGCATTAGAACCCGTACCTTATTTGATACTGGAGCATCTCACTCTTTTATTAGTAAAGCATTTGCATCATTGCATGGGTTAGAGGTAGGACGGATACCATGTGCATGTGAGGTTCAGGTCCCCGATCATACCTTGCACGTGGAGGAGTGTTGTTGGTCTTGCTCAGTACAGATCGAGTCCTAGATTATGCCTACAAACCTGATGGTCCTGAGATAGCTGAGGGACTTCGATGCGGTACTCGGGATGGATTGGTTGGTTCGGTACTATGCGACTATTGACTGTGCCGCGAGGACAGTGACTTTTAGAGAGTCAGGCCAGGAGGTGCTTGTGTACCGAGGATGCCAAAGCACCCTCTTCGCCATCATGGTTTCTACTTCGAGGGCGAGGTATATAATTGATAGTGGATGTGTAGCCTTTTTGGCTAGTGTTGTAGAGGGGCCTGCGGCGGCTCCGGGACTCAGGGATATCCCTATTGTTCGCGAGTTTCGAGTTTGTGATTGACGTGGTTCCTGAAACTGCGCCAACCTCAAAGGCCCCCTACCGGATGGCACCGACGGAGCTACGAGAGTTAAAGGCGTAACTTCAAGATTTGATGGAGAAAGGTTTTGTTAGACCGAGTGTGTCACCTTGGGGAGCGCCGGTGCTATTCGTGAAGAAGAAGGATGGTTCACTCCGACTTTGTGTGGATTATCGGGAATTGAACAAAGTGACCATCAAGAACAAGTATCCTTTGCCGCGCATTGATGATCTTTTCAATCACCTGCAAGGGTCTTGTGTCTTTTCTAAAATTGATCTACAGTCCGGTTATCACCAATTAAAGGTGAAGGCCGAAGATACCCCGAAGACAGCTTTCAGGATACGGTACGGGCATTATGAGTTCACCGTCATGCCTTTTGGATTGACTAATGCCCCTGCCGCCTTTATGGACTTGATAAACAGGATTTTCCGTCCATACTTGGATCGATTTGTGGTGGTGTTCATCGATGACATTTTAGTTTACTCCCGGAGTGATGCTGAGCATGAGGAACATTTGAGGATTGTGCTGTAACTTCTGCGAGAAAAGAAGTTGTATGCCAGGTTAGTGAAGTGTGAGTTTTGGCTCCGGAAGGTTGTTTTCTTGGGCCACGTAATTTTCGCCGCAGGTGTTGCAGTGGACCCGGCAAAGATTGAGGCAATTCGAGATTGGCCCCGATCGACGACGGTATCTGAGGTACGCAGCTTCATGGGCCTAGCAGGGTATTACCGTCGGCTTTGCGAAGCTCTCCACGCCCCTCACTCGTTTGAACCCCTTCCCTTTCCTCATCTCTCCTCTATCTGAACCCTAACTTTCTTCATCTCTCCTTTCTAAATCCTAACTCCTATCATCTCTCTCACACATTCGTTTTCTCTCGCCACGTTGAGCCCACTCTCGGCCCCACTTTTTCGGACGAGGAGGAGGTCGCGACGATATCTAAAATTAGCTCTTCTTTTCTATACCTCTAGTAATCAAACAATAAAACTGTAATATTATGACAAAACTTATTTTTTTATAGCTAAATGTATGCATTAATATTGCAAATATTTATAGATTTTTTTTTCCTGATACTTTGGCTACTAATCAAGTAATTATATATTTTTTTATAGATAAGAAATAAAATGTACGTAAAAATATAAAAATAGTAAACCGTTCATGAAATGATTGTAATTAATTTATGAATAATTTGTAAATTATTAAAAAAAATTTTAAAATTTTTAAAATAATTCGTAAATTTTTTTAGCCAAAAATGTATTGTTAGCACGCGAATCCCGAATTTTGGGCAACAAAGAAAAAAAAAAATGCTAGGTGTACACCCCATAAGGGGTGTACATCTTATATCCCATCTCATTGTGAGTTGGGGCTTCTTTCATGGATCACTTCCATGTGATCAATAAAATTTGTCCCACCCTAGAATGTGGTGGAGTGTAAAATATACACCCGTACACTTATATTTACCCAAAAAAAAAAAAAAAAAAAAAATCCCCTCACATGCTCCCCCTCCCCACGCCAACTTCTCTTCTCTGTTCTGACGCCCTCTCCCGCCCGCCTCCTCCCACCGCGCCCACCAGGGCGCATGCGCTCGCCACCATCGGATCGGAACTCGGAACCCCCTCGTGCCGCGTGCGCTTGCCAACGGATCGAAAATTTGGAACGCCGGGTCGCGTCACCGCGTGCAGTCGCCAAGTCGCCATCGGATCGGAACCCTCCCAGGCCGCGCGCTGCTCGCCATCGGAACCCCTCCCGGGCCGCGCGCCCCGCTCGCCATCTCAACACTCCAGGCCATCTTCCTCGCCACCACCAGTTTGTGAGTTGTAATTTTGTAAATTTGTGTATTAATTCATAGATTTGGTGACTGGTGAGTGAAATTAATATTTGCTCTCAATTAATTTAATTTTTCTCTTTTATCTACCAACTAGTTTCTTTCTAATCATTCTTTCAACTATTGGCCATTTTTTTTTTTTGTTCTTTGTAAGAAGTCTCTTAGAATCATGTTTTTATTAAAAAAAAAATTCTCTTTTTTCTGAATGGGTATTTATGCTAATGGTATAAATCTGGAGAAAAAAAATTAATTTAATAGCCGAATTTTTTATCCCGAATTTTTAATCGGTGAACGTATAATTTTTGTATAAATCGCCCTTTTTTACCCGAATGTTTCAACGAATTTAAAAATTATGATACGAATTTTATTCGTATTATACCCGTACCAAATTTTTGCCTAATCCGAATTAACTAACTATGATTCACTGTCTGCTCATGCACTTTTTGATATACAAAATTCTATTTAAAAAATAAAAGATCAAAAATAAACATGATGCCAAACGAGGCCTAAAGTTCTAAAAACTCAAGTTCTAAGAAGATAGGACTTTGTAAAGGTTTTCTAGCATTATATTCATCAGTTTCAACCAAGGATTTAAATACCGTGGCACGGAGTCGTGCCGAAAACTTATGGTGTGTGCGGGACCGTGCCGATGAGTGCCAATCACAAAAAATATATGTGTGTGACACATAATGGCATGAAATATTTATTTTCTTTAGCAGTAAAATTTTATAATTACTTATTATGTATTTTTATTAAATATTTTGAACTTTACTGAAATTATTACTTAGCAATTTAAAGAAAAAAGAGTTTTGAGCTGTGTCATCGGCACGCGGGCTGTATCGTGCCGGTATCTTGTTGGCACGATACGGTATGGTGGATACGACGCGTGCCGATGGATACTTAAATTCTTGGTTTCAACTCTCATACTTGTCTTGTAACCAACATTTCTAGTGTATTCTTCTCTCTCCCTCTCTCCAACTTGTCAAGTTTATGATCTTTCATAGCTTCACGTACCAATACATGAATCAGGACCAAATAAGTTTCCAGGGACTATGTACAGAAAGTCATACACTAGCCATAGCTGTAACATTACACTCTGCTTAGAGTATATAAATGTCCAATAGCAATTCTGACACAGCTTCTCAACAATAAACATACAACATCGAGCAAATTTAGTTACTTTCAGCCTTTTCGGCGTAAGTAATTATGTCGGCGGCCTTGTCACATAATTGTAATTAACTATACGAGAAAGTATCTGAAGCTAGAATAACCTGAAAGTTGAATCTACTGGCAATCCCATAAATGTTGAGCACCTGCATCCAATTTTCACCTTCTGTAATGCATCTTTCGCATGATATTTCCACTTCTGCAAAGAAAAGATTTGTTTGCTTCTTGCTTTCCATGGTGTTAAGTGAAATCTTCATTAACAAAAGAACATAATTAGAGAATTAGGCTAGAGTATGAAATAATGGAGTTGATTGGTTGTATAGCCTTTTCCTTATGGCTTTCTTATGTTAATAGTTATCATTTTATGCCTTTTTCTTTTAATTAGTTTAAGAATGTTCTGATTGTTTGTAGACTTCTTCACTCATTTATGGCTTTTTCTTTGATTTAGTTTAAGATTATATTTTTTTTCCCTTCATGAATGCAGAATGCCTAGTAATATTTCTCATATGGAAGATGTAAATAGTAATGTCGCTCAAAAAAAGGATAAAAAGTTGACATCCGATACGTGGAACGATTATGAAGAAGGGCTGCATCATCTCTACTTTGTCAAGAATTTGTTACATTATTTTATGACTCTTATTATATAACCGTCGCATCATCATTGAAAAATTTGTGGCAGCTGAACTGGATCCCACACATCTCTACGTCATCTCCAGTAGATAATTAGCAAATAAATAAATTTTCTTGCCATCCTTCTATTAGAACAATCAGTAGAGCTTGATGAAGTGACTTGATTCGAATAGAAATGAAGTTCAGTGACTCAATTGCCGCAAATTAAAGTTACGCGACCTAAGTGAAACTTCACAACAAGTTTGGTGAACAACGGTGTCATTTACCCTATTGGGAACTTGGAGTTGGGGAATTGATGTTGCCATGGTTATTTTAGGGATTCAATGTTTTATTGGGTAGTACTCTCCTTGTTGGTGGAATTTGCATGCTAGTGACTTCATAAGATTTTGTTTTTTTATCTTTGTCCAAGGCATATTTTCTTCTGCATGTCAGGACTGATATATTTGTCTCTAGTTAGTTTTAAATTGGATGTTTAAACCTTTATTATCATACTGGTTTCAACTGTGTTTTCATAATTCTATTCTAACAATTTAGTTCCGTAAGTTTGTTCTACGTATCAATTATGTTCTTCATATCAATTATGTTATTTTGTTAGGCTAGCGTATAGAAATGCATTTCATCAGCATCATTCGCTGTGAGGGTGTACTTCAAAGAACTACCATTTCAGCTAAATCTAATAATAATGTTGATGTGATGCCTTTCGTCGTGGACTAACGGAATGACTTAATTGTTACCTAGGATGAACTTGTGAAACTAAATTGTTAGTAATGAAACTCTTGAGTATGTGATGGAAATTAGAAATTAGAGTCAAACATCAAGAATAAAATTAGTATTAACTAAGGTTTTAAGTGCCGCCCCGTGCCGCTCGGCACAGGGCGGTGCGTACCGTGGGCACGGTACAAGGGGGGTGCCACAGCACCCCCCGTGCCGCGATACCCTCGCGGGTATCGCGCGAGACAGCGCGATACCCGCGTGGGTAACGGGCGCCACAGCCCGTGCCGCTCTTTTTTTTTTTTTCCTTTTTTTTTCGCCACTTTTTTTTTTTTTTTTTCCTTGCCGCTCTCTCTCTCACAAAATTTTTTTATTTATTTATTTATTTATTTGTTTATTTGGTGGGTTTTTATATTTTTTATCTTTTTTTTTTGGTAGATTTTTTTTTATAAGTCTTTATGTCCTTCATTCGATTTTTATTTTTTATTTTTTATTTTTTTTTTGGGATTGGCCTTTGTATCCGTAGTTTTTTTTTATTTAAATATTTTTAATTTGTAAAACTTTTTTTTAAAAAAATATAAAATTAAATAATTTTTTATATGTAGTTTATAAAAAGTTAAAAATAGATATACTTGATTTAATTATTATACAATTAAATTTTAAATTATTTTGGATAGATTTAGTATTTTATATAAGATTTACGATAAAAATAATTTTATTTTTAAATTTAAAAAATTAAAAATACTAATAAAATTAAAAGTTAAATTAAATCAATTAATACTTAAATTTGTTTAATTTATTTGTCATATAATTTATTACTCATATTTTTTTTTTTCATCATGTCGTTTTTTTTCTAACTTAAATAAATTTTACTTGTAAATTTTATTATTATATTTTAATTTCTATTTTCTATGAGGTATAATTTTTTTTTACATTTAAAAAAACTTATCACTATATTAATTGATTTGTATAGTAAGTTATATATATATAGTTAATATTTATAATTATCTGATTAAATCTTTCAAAATAACATTATAAAAGCTGATTGGGAACAAAAAAACTATAAAAAAAGCGTGCCAGAGCGTGCCACTGGGAGGTCATGCGTATCCATCGGCACGCAAGCGTGCCGGTACCGTACCGTGCCAGGCGGCGAGCGGCACGCCCCCGTGCCACGGCACTTTATTCCTTGGTATTAACCTTTTTAGTTCTTAATTAGCTGTGGTCAAGCTTTTAATAAACGTTGGCATACTCATAGGCTGTAGTTATGTAAAGAATGAGAGATTGCTGGTGGATCTCAATGAGTAAGTTGTTCAGGTTGCATACGTATTTTCTAACTTATACAAATCAGGTTGAGTTCCAGTTGTGCTTCCTTCGTTAGAAGATGAGCCTATCCAACTTACATTCATGTTGTTCAGCCTGCTAAACTAAACCCACAATGTTGCGTCTTGTCTTATCTCCCTACTTTTATTGGCATTAATTATCTCACATTAATCATTTTTGCCTTTCTTAGCCAACAAAAATATGAATGAGATTTTATCCTTATAAATGGTTGTATTCTCATCAAAACACATTGAGGCAAATTTCTTTGCTTGCTACTTCTAGACAATACAAATGAACCAAATGAAGGATGCGGTTGAAAGATATGTATAAGTATGCAAGCTTTGCAAGTGTCAAAAGCAATTGATACGGAAAGGGAAAACAAAATAGAAATTTGAGAGCATGCTTCAAGAACCAAGAACTATGGTCAATAATAAATAAATTGTCAGAGACATAATAAGCACCTATAATATACTACTTTCTCTCAAAAATTTATGATGAAATGTAAAACCGGTAGGACAACATTAATTTTCTTTTTGAGAGGAAGGTAGCGTGCTACCTGCTTCGTTCATTTTTTTTTAGAAATGAACTTAGCTAGAAATGTGAAGCAACTAAGCTTCGAACTCGGGACCTCGGGTACTAACCACCAGGCCCTTTGCCACTTGCACTAGAGATGGTCGGTACAACATTGATTTTCTTAGTTTTACATAGTGCTTGGAATCATATGCTAGGGATAGTAAAAAAAAGTTGTCTAAAGGATTAAAGTTCGGATTATTACTAGTTTTAGTTAGACTTCAAAGATCACCTCGAAATGCTAAGAATCTCTTACCTAGTGGGAAAGTTATGAGTACTACCTCGAAATGCTAAGAATCTCTTACTTAGTGGGAAAGTTACGAGTACCATGATTACAATAATAATCTGGAATTATAATCCCTAGGCTTGGGCTGCCTCTAACAATTTCTAACATTCCCACTTCTAAAGTGGGCTCTTTCTTTTTCCGTCTTGTGGCGGTATTCTGGTAACACGTAACGCTATCTCCAACCTATCGACCATCAAAGCATGATCTTATGTAATTACCAGCATTGGACGATGACTTGTTAACTAGCAAGATTAAACAAAAACTACTATTAAAACTTTGTTGACCTATGATTTTGATAATGTTGCTAATGTGGTCATCTTTCTCTGAGATACAGGTCAATGCCAATGCTTGGCATAATATGTTAGTTGGTATCCATTTGATCTCATAGCTGAATGTAGAACATCAATGACACTTTCTCTCTCTCTCTTTGGCTGTAGTGTTGCAAGGAGCTTCACCTTGATTGCGTGGCCAGAATCTTCGTTGAGCTGAGGAAGGACTATAGCCCCATTTAGATCTGATCTGCAAATGAGTGCAGGTTCTAATATCAAACACTTCTTCATGTGACACTTGTTTTGCTTTCTATTCACTATGGCGTTGTCTGAATTCTACCAATTTTTCTTAGAAAGGATAGAGAGACTGTCGAGACATCTGAAACATGGGAATGTGCTTGTCATCATATCTGAGATTACGAAGACTGTATTGTAGCGGGTGCCTAGTTAGGAAGGAGCATACATCCTACGTAGCATCCAAAGCAGGTGCCTAGTTAGGAAGGAGCATACATCTTACATAGCATCCAATTCTATTGTAGCAAGATATGTGGACCTGTATTTGTGAATTCTGAGGTGTTACACACTGGCAAGAGCTGCAAAACCAATATGCAGTAGAATGAACAATATCGAGTTCCATAATCGACTTAAACATTTATATAGGGTATGGACTCTTTAACCATCTCAAGTTTCTAAGCTTGCATTTTACTGAAGCTTAGTGTCTGCAGTCATAGATACAGATAAAGTTGCGGTTGCTGACAAGCATGAGTGTGAAATCGGGCTGTTCCTACAAGGTCAAATCGCAATTCTTTCAAATACAGCCTTGTATTTTCACCATTTTGCACATATATTAGCTAGTGTACACCCCAAGTTACAATCTATACCTATACTACATTAAGAAAAAGCTTATATTTATACATGTATGCTCAGTTGCTCACCACTCTAAAGCTATCTGTGCTGAAAATATGAGTTTTGGGGTGAAATAAAAATATGTTATCTCTCCTTTTAGTTGATGCCTTATTCAGAGTGGAAAAACCAATCTTTTCAGTGTGTAAAGCTCTCAAGAAACTGATATATGTTAATGACTTAATATTTGCTATTTCTAAGGATAACTGCATAATTTTTTAGGGTATAGATTCAAATATAGATTATGCCTAAGGGGGTAGACACACTTGTTTTGAGTAGTACTATATATGAAAAAAGCCTTACACCTTTCAGCTTGTAAATCTTCAGTAAACTCGCAAATGAATGGTGTTGCTTATGCATAAGTATGTCTTGAATCCTATCTTTATCCTGTAGGCATCAAGCAAGTTTGGTTTGGTATTAGGTTCCGTTTGGAACCAGGTATAAGGGCAAACGCTGCCTTATTAGAGTTTCTGGGCATGCAAGGAATAAGACAATTTGCTGGTCCACTAAGCTGCTACTTCATAATGATCTTACAATGTGCTAAGCTAAAGTAAACACAAGCTGTTTAGCAATATTTTGCTTTATCAATCCTATGTTTCAGTTTCTGAAAGATTGCAGAGCATGATGGAACTTGAGATAGCATTTTACTGTTGCTAATTGGCTTTTTTTGCATTTTGAAACGATTCTTCTGTCAGTGTAATGCATTTTGTTTAATCGACTCAAGTACTCTAATGCTCAGTATATGTTCATTAAATAAATGAGTTGATGGTGTTTACTTCTAATTCGTTTGATTTGTACTTAGGACAATCTCAACTTTCTACTTTTTCTTGTAGTCTTAAAGCTATATTTTTACAGACTTTTTATTAATCTCAAATTTGGACTATTTAAACTGATACATTATTTCAGCACATTTTATTGTTTTCGGCAGGTGGTGCATTTGGTGGAAATAGGGGAGCGAGACCTGTACCTCCAGAAAAAGGTGTATTTCCATTGGATCATTTGCATGAGTGTGACTTGGTAAGAGAAGTGCACTTTTTTTTGTCTTTGTTCATTTTAATTCTTTTAGTTTGAGCGAAACTGTCTTTGATGATGAGATCCCTCTATTCTGGAATGTATTATTAATTATTTATTTATAATTCACACTAAAAGGGATAGAATATGTGAGAATTTATATCTTAACGCAGGAAAAGAAAGAGTATGTAGCCTGCTTGAAATCATCAGGCTTTCAGTCAGAAAAATGCAGGGGCTTCTCGAAGAAGTACTTGGAATGTCGCATGGAGAGGTTTGTGATTCTTCTCTTCTTTGGAGTTACAAATCATCGAGAAGTTAAGAAAACAAAAACAACTTGAGCAAGATAGTGGTACCACATATCCGAATCTATAACACGGCAAGGAATTTTCTTCCCCGATACCAAATACTTGTTAATAATTTATTAAATTTATTGACTACAATCTCTTACACATTAAGGGCATGTTTGGTTCATGATTAAAATGGGAATGAAAAATGGAATTGGATTGTATTGTATTGGAATGGAAAATGGAACGGCGAATCATGCAAAAATATTTGGTTCATTATTGGTATGAAAATCGGAATTACATCTAGAAAATTTGAGAGTGTGTTTCGGTTAAGAGAGAGGAGAGTGATGAAACGGAGAGAAAAGTTTTTGAGTGGTTTACTTTGGAGTAGGCCAATCCGGGATTCAAAGCCGGATTGGGCCGTAAATGAATTGGATCATTCCCATTTCAGAGTGGAATGGGAATCAGAATCCAATTTCTGTAAAGCAAACAATAACATCTGGAATCAATGAAATCTCATTCCGTTTCTGCAGTTTAAAATAGGTGAACCATATAAGCCCTAAATATTTGAATCCTACTTTTAAACCCTTCTCTCCCACTCACTTTCTCACTTTCTCTCTCTCTCTCCAGAAACTTGATGGCAAAACAAGACATGTCAGAGCTTGGGTTTGGCAAGGAAGATGAAAGAGATCCTTCTGAAGAGTCGAACATCAAAATCGACAATCAATATAGCCCTTCAACTGAGAAGAAGAAAATAGCTGCTTGATTCATCTATGATACTCAACCTCGATATCATGTCTATTATTATAGCTCTAAAAGTATATAACTTTGATAAATCGAAATCTTTTAGCATGAATGGGGGATGGAACATTAGCTAATTTTGTAAATTTGTTGTTGACATCTAAAATGAAGAGCTTGTAAGTGCATTATTGAGAGCCTTCAGTGAAATGGGCCATGTGTACAATTTTTGCTCACTTAAGACAAATGTTCATTCAACCCTGGATTGAAATTTTGGCATAATATTTAGCTCAGTTGTGTTTTTCTTGGTCTGTTGTGGATACACTTTTAGACATTGTTAAAAAAAATATATGAAGCAAACACCTTTTCTTTTTTTTTTTCTTTTGTCTTTCTAGTCTTTCTAGCACTTTTTTATTTAATTTTTTTATATCTTATGCTATGTTTGATTTGAAGTATTTGAGATTTGGAATAGGAATTGAAATAAGTCATATTTATTGTTAGCGTTTGGATTGAGGAATTGACATTTCAATTTTCATTCGAGAGGGATTCGAATTTTTCATAATAAACTCCCACCTCCATGGTGGTGGGATTCGATTTTGATTCCGGGGTAAGTGTAAAATTTTTTCTACTAATAATTATTTGAATTCAAATATAAATCATACAAATTTATTAGATTAAATCATAATTCCATTTTTAAATTTTAATTTTATAATTTTAAATTTAAATTTTAACTTTGATCTTGAATTTGAATTGTAAATTTAAATTTTCAATTCAAATTGTAAATTTAAATTTTGATATTTTTTTAATAAAAAAAAAAAATTTTAAGAGAGAAAAATAACATGCTACCCACTTCGTTTTTTTTTAAAAAAAAAAAAATAAATAAACTTAGCTGAAAATTATGAAGCAATTAGGCTTCCAACTTGGAACCTAATTTTTTTTTAGAAATAAATTTAGCTGTAAATTGTAAAGTGACTAGGCTTCGAACTCGAAACCTTGGGTACTCGTACTAGGGATGGTTGGTATAAAAAAATAGGCAAAATTATATAAAATTCTATGTAAATAATCACTTTTTCACTTTTCCTCCTAATTTTTTAAAACTTATATTTTATCCCCTCAAAATTTCAAGTTGATACATTTGGCCCCCCTCTGTTAGGTTTCATTAATATTCCGTCAATTTTTTATAATTTATACAATAAATACTCTTGAAATGACAGAAATATATTAAAAATTAATTTTTTTTTTTATAGAATAAGTAAAGATAATATAGTCATTTCATCCTCTCCATTAACACCGTAACCCCTAAAAATATTTTTTAATATTTTAATAGAGTAAAATGTAGATTTTTAAAAGTTAGGGAAAAGTGAAAAAGTATGTATTTACAAGAAAATTTTCTATAGTTTAGCCTAAAAAATAATAATAATAATTGAATTTCAAGTTGGGCATTATTTTAATTCTGATTTCGATTTCTCTTATAAACCAGACAGATTGTTACTTTTATCATTTCGTATTCGAGCCACCAAGCGTTTTGCCACTTCTGAATTCCAATCCTAATTCTGAATTCTCTTATGAATCAAACAAATGGTTATTTTTATTATTTTATTTTCGATTTCGACCTATTTTTATTTCTATTCTGATTTCAATTTTCCTTCTAAGCCAAACGTGCTCTTATTAGTGCTTCTTTTTATTTTTCTTGAGTGCAAACTGATGATTTTCTCCATCATAAGCTCTTTGAATAAATTAAATAGATACATTTGGTATTTTGTTTAAAATCAAAACATCAAATCATAATAGATTTGAATTGATTTTTATAATTTTATAAATTCATTTTATAAATTCAAATGAATTAATTTTAAATCTAAATTTTTTTGTTTGGTATAAATATTGAATCGGATACCTGTATTTATTTTCCCTTTTTTTTTTTTTTTTTTTTTTTTTGTCATTAATCATATTCACACTACTTATAAAAAAACAATTTGTAGAGTATTCACAACTCAACAACTTAACTACAGGCCTTTCAATTTTAAATTTATATCCACAATAATTTTTGTGGCCTATAATCTGCTATCCAAATGCAAGAAAAATTTTAGGTCAATAGACTTTTTTCTAAATTTTATTCTAAAATTAGATTCGTCAATTTTCTTTTTATAAATATAGTCACTATTTCATCATATCGATGCTAGCGTGGTGCAAAGAGAAAGAAATACGATAAAGGGTTTAGGTTTTCACTTTTAGAGTTTAATGATTAATAATAGTAATAAAATTTTATACAATTCAGTGGTGAACCATTCACCGTTTGCTTCAACCTCCTACTTTTCGGTGACGACTATTAGAGAGAGAGAAAGAGGAGAGATTTGAAAGGGCAAAATAATAATTACATACAGATAAGAGAAAGGAGACTAACAGAGTTTAACTTCAGGATTTTGAAAAGAATAAGAAGAAGGAGAATAGAGAAAGAGAGAGAGAGAGAAAAGGAACACCGTAGCTTTCAAAATGGGCAACGACGGGTGAGTGAGAGAGAGAGCGCATGACAAAGGAGAGAGAGAGAGAGAGAGGGAGTAGGCTTGTTATAATGTAACGATCCGGCCCACTAGCAATAATAACTCGTTGGTCCAAACCACAGCCTAAAATGCTTAAGCCAAATTATTATTACTACTGTTCATGTCTCATATAAACTCAATTACAATTCCATTAACATCCGATGTGGGACTATTGGGGACATCACATATAAAAGCGGTGATTGATTTGCAACTTTCATCCACTATATACATTATTTATTTTTCAAATATCTCTTCTGATATATTACAGGTCTATATTTATAATTATTTTTTTTAGAAGACTTTATCTAATTATAAAAACTAATAGAATTATTTAAAAAAAAAATAAATACAAGCATAAAAAAAAAAAAAAAAAAAAAAGTACAGTTCTAGCCGGTTAATTAGTGATGGAGCCCGCGTTTCACAGCGGATAGACATTAAAAAAAAAGAGTTAATTCCATACAGATTTTTGAAAACATATCAAATAACAAATATATTTCTAAAAAATTTAATTTTTCATATTTATTTTTAAAAAATCCAACGTTATTCATATATATCCCTACCGTCTATCTCTATTAGAAAATTTTAATTAATAAGTTAAATACTTAATCTTGGTTAGTTAGTAAGGTAAATTTATTTTTTTATTCTTCTTTGTATTATTTTAACCGTTGGAATTTTTGGAGGAATATATTTAAAAGGGCAAAACTGATATTTTACATATTTATGTTAAAAAATAAAATAAATCGGAGGTATATATATGAATAACTTAAGACTTGTGAAAAAAAAAACCATAAATATTTTATATTTAAATATAAAATCACAATATTTATTCTAATATATATGTAATGCTTTCAGACAAATAGTTAAATAGAATTGTAAAAAATAATTTCTTTTTAGAAAAAAATGTTGGTGAAAAAAATATATTACTTAAAACCGTGAAAAATATTTTCTTTTGAAAAAAAAAATGATGAAAAATTAATTTAAAGTTTTCTAGTGTTTGATTTATACAAAAAAAAAAAAAATTAATTTTTCACCAACATTTATTTAGTTGAAAGAAAAAAAAAATCACTTTTATTTAGATGAGTGAAAAAAAATGAATGAAAAAAAAATTTATACTGTTTAAATTTTTATTTATTCTAATATAAAAGCCACACAAAAAATCTCCCAGATAAAAAGAAAAATATAAAAATTTTATATTGTAGAAATATAAAATAAACAATAAAAAAAAAAAAAAAAAAAAAAAAAGAGAGATATAATTAAAAATTTTACGCCTTATCTGTTGCCGCCCAAGCCGAGGTAAACAGATGAAGAAAAAAAAAAAAAAAAAGTACAGAAAAGAAGAAAAAGAGGAGGGAAAAGAGACTTTTTTTACATATAACCTTAAAAGATTTTAAAATTTGTAAAATAATTATGTGAAAAAATTATTTACAAAATTAACTCTATTTTTGCCACGTATACGCTGTGAAGAATTATTTACCGCCTTCAGCGCATTTATCTGGAAATGACTAAGTTCATTCATTATATTAAAAACGAATTATTTACCGCCTTCAGCGCATTCATCCTGGAACTGACTAAGTTCATTCATTATATTAAAAATGATGAATCGTTCATCATCTTTAATACAATGAAAAAGACGCTGAACGATTAAGCGCCTTTAGTCCGACATCACAAAAAAAAAATAAAATAAAATAAAATAAAAAATTGTGGTTTTTTCTTTTTTGTTCATTGTTGTCGCAGTGTCTGCCGCCGAAACCGCGCAAATCGCCGCCAGATGAGACTGAGAAAGAGAGAAGGATAAGAATGAGAAAGGAGGAGGGCAATAGGATTGAGGAATAGAATGTTTGAGAGAGAGGGAGAGGGAGAGAGAGAGAGAGGATTTATGCATTCTATGGACAAGAATGTTCACAAAGAAGAAGAACCCAACTTTGCAATTACCCTACACTGCATAAAATCCAACTTAAACGAAGGTTAAATACAATTTGTCAATCTCACAGGCTTTGAGACAGAAAGAAAAAAGAAACAAAATAAAAGGCAAAAGGACTAATAAAATGGTACATGAACTTGGAATCCAAAAAAAAAAAAAAAAAAAAAAAAAAAATTCAAGCCACCAAATTGGCAGTTCCAGAGAAAGAAGTCGTTTTGGAACAGTCGAATCTTTGAACCCTCTCAGAATATGCAAAATGGTCTCAAATGCCCATTTCCAATCCGTGATGTTAGCTAGATCACACGAGAAAAAAAATAGATTATTTAGAAGTTGCTAGAGATCAGGTAGGCATATCTAACAAATCCAATCACACAATTCAAAAGCCAGCATTATAAGAAAAATGAGAAAATACATTAAGTATAAATAGTAGTATAACATGTAAAAGGAAATCATCATAAAACGATGGCGCAAACAAACCAATTATTCAGATTCAATGACCTCATAAACAATAAAATACTTGCAACATCCTCAATGCTATTTCCACACGGTCTGCATGCTCTGATGAAATATAAATCATATTATGATAAGAGAAGACCCAAAACTTAGTGATAGACTAGATTTAAGGGGGTGTTTTGTTGTACGTACAACCATGGAAAATAGTTTTTCGTGGTTTACGTTTTGTAGCGTTTGGTTTGTAGGAGAACAAAGTAATTTTTCATCAACATTTGTTTAGTTGAAAGAAAAAAAAAATCCGCATTTGTTTGGTTCGCTGAAAAAAAAAAAAAAAAAAAAAAATTACACAGCTTGAGATTTTGTTTACCGCCGAAAATTAGCAAAAAATGAAAACACTCCATTTTCCTCAAATCCGTAGATAAAGTTTTTCAAAAAAAAAAATTAATGGCTAAACAAACACACGAAAAACAAATTTTCAAGCGGAAAAAAACACACCCTAAACTGAAACCGAAGGCCTCATTTGTTATCGCCATTATTTTCTTTGTTTCTTTAGACACAAATTTTATGTGATTTGACATGCTTGCATATGGGTTTGCTCTATTTTTGTTATTGTTGGTTAACTTGTAATGCCCCTGGCAAGTTACTACTACGTTGCAAGCAAAAATGTTAATACTAAGTCCTTGTATTTTTTATTGCCAAACAAACACTGTTAGATGTATAGATTGCAAGTAATCGACGATCCACCGTCACACAAAACTTTTAACTGTTACAAAAAGGCAACAGTACCAAACCACGCCGAACTTTTTGGTTTTGGTGGTAATGATCAGTAAATAGGTGCGAACTAATCTAAGTCCAAACTGAAAGACGTGGGCTCGTCTTGTCCTGTATTGTTGGCCTTTTTTCGGTTTTATAAACCAAAATTCTATGTGAAGTGAACTTGTCTGAAACCATATGGACTGAAACTAACGTGTGGGATCCGACTGTAGCGATTTATGATTCTCTTATAATTCACTATACTTCATCTCTAATGATTTATTGTATATCATCTATATTACAGATGGGCGATGGCAATATAAAGTCAGCTCTATTTCCTGATGAAAAGTAACATGAAACATAATTTCGCTACATGAAAATATTGTCAACAAAGATCAAAACAAGTCTACTATGATAATTTCAATAGTTAGCTTGATCATTTTCAAATGTTTGAAGGCATTTTAAGGAAGACGAAAAGTATATGATAAAACAAGTTGGTTTTGGAAAGGTTGCTGATCTTACTGTTTATACAAGAAAAATGAAACAGCTTTAATTGTCAGATCTATGACACGAAAATCCTGTTTTCAAGCAACAGTTTTCATTACTAAGCCTATATATCCATGATGCTAGAGGGAAAGACAAGGCTAAACTTCAAATTCACCTATATGATTTAATGCATTTTCACTTTGCCCACCCTATGATTAAAAAAGTTGCAATTAACTTTTTTGATCATAGGGATACATTAAATAGGATGGCAAAGTGATACATTTTGCAAACAATGAAATGGTACAATATAGCATTTTATCATCCTATTATCAGCACTTCACTGCCCTGTGGCTTTCAAAGAAACATTATTTTGCTACCATGCTTAACTATAGATCCTTAAACTAAAACAAAAATAAAGTCACATGATAGTTAAGTGCAACTTTTTAAACAACAGGATGAAAACGTTAAAATGCGCTAAACCACAAGGAGGTAAATTAAAGTTGACCCAAAAATGACAAAATCAGCAAAAGATCAGTTTATTGGTATGAGAAAAGTGCTGAAAACCTTTACATTATCAGCTATCCACCACGACGAGATTCCAACTGTTTTGTGTTCTCTAATAGAACCTGTACACAATAGTAACCACAAAGTATACAACCAAGTCAAAAACACAAAGAAAGAGATCTAAATAATGAGAAAAGAAGTTTCCACAAAATGGTAGAATCACAAGTTCACAACTCAAGCAAAATTCTATAATTTTAGCATAAAACACCAAAAGACTAGACAATGGAAAGGAAAAAAATGTAAAAAGTGACTAGCATCAATGATATGTGTCATACAAGTAGCCTAAAGAAGCTTATGAAATACACCAAGAAAAAAATGAAAATGGCAAAGTTGAAGAAATAGAATTTAGAAGAAAAGCAAAGATGAAAAAATGTGATGATGCAGTGAAATGAAACAGTTCTTACTTCTCGAAAGTAATTAGCTATTGCTTTGCATCCTTCAATTGCAAGTTGCATAACATTTTCAAAAATATCCATCGGTAATTTTGCATCCATCTGAGGTCAAAAGAATAATTATCAGACCGAAGAAAGAGAGAAAACCGAGAAACTTCAAATGTCAAAATATGAAGGTTAAACCAAATGGAAGGTTGCTAATCTCCCATTATACATGATTAAAATTAGATCTAACATAACAAATAGCATATACTCACACAAACTATCCGAAAGAAAAATATGTAATAATATATTAGAATAAACAATCAGATATCTACATGCAACACCTCTCGATTTCCAATGACTGCATAGTTAAATAATCAACAAGCTAAGAGTCTTGCAACAACATCATTGTTCTTTCATACGATTAAATATATTTTTTGTTTTCCCAAATGGCTTTTTCGGTCAATAGCCTGAAGTAAGAAATAAACAGAAAAAAACTGTAATCAGAACCTTTATTAACATTATCATCAATTGTCGCCTCCCAATATTCCTCTGATCGGTGACACGTGCGCTAATGGTACTGGTTTATGCAAACAAGTAAAATACCATCTAGCAGTCGAGCAGCATACTAGCACAGGTGCGGCCTCCGTATCAAGGAACACTCACAAGCTAGGAATTTTCACATTCGAAACAATTGAAATCTACGAGGTTTAGGCCTATTTGGGGACCTCATAAAAGTGGGGTATTTGTTAAAACTAGGGTATTTTGACTAGTGCAGAACCTTTTTTTTCCAAAAGAGCTGATTGGATGGGTTTTGTAGTATTACAAAATACAACAAAACAATCCCATTCCCATGTAATTCTGTGGCAAAATGAAAAAGAGCTCAAACCTATAGAATTTTGGAGTAAAGTGAGAGTAAAATACCTTAGTCATCATCTCCCTCTCTAAGTCTCTTTCTCTCTCTCTAAAAATGAGGTATTCTTTTATAAAATCCAGAGTAACTTGAAGTGATCCAAACACATTAAATACCAAGTTTTTTCAAATAAGGTATTGTTTTTTGAGAGAGTGTAACACTATTGACAAAAAAAACTCAGAATTGAACTCCAGAATATATGTCATATGAAGCATTCCTTTGATACTGAAAAGAAATATTAACTTCTAATAAATTTTCCCTATTTATTACAAATTATTTTTAAATTTTGAAATAGAAGAAAATAAGGACTATGTTCCGACCCTTGTAATGTAAGCTTCACTCTTCAAAATGATTCATATAAAACTTGCAAACCATAGCACTTTAACAACATTTGAGTACAACTAAAAACCTGTCCTAAAAGTGTGCCAGTCAAGGGTCTACATGCCAGCAACATGCAGCTGCATGCCATGTGCCAACACGGTTTGTGCAGACCAAATTGCTAGGGACAGCATCGTGCCATGGCACAACAATCCTTGATTCCTATTCACACATGATTTGCAATAAAGTACAGATTTTCAAGACAGAAATGAAGATATCAAGTAGAGTTGGATAAGGAGTTTAAGAACTCGGACCACACAAATTAACAAGAAATTCCCAAAGGCGAATTCAACCAAGTGGAAAGGCTTATAACACATCTGAAGGTCTTGCACAACAACACGAATTAGTCTTATTGGCGCAGTTTTAGCTCAACTTATGAAGATCACAAAATTCTTTAAACCTGGGAAGCATCTATATAGATGTGACAAAGACAATTTTCGGCACAATTCATCAAATTAACCAAATACACTAAAATCTTTCAGCGAGAAGGCTCCCCGTATAATATTATATAGATGCTTCAACATGACAAATCCACACACCAATATGACAAATTTACATACCTTAATACTCGCATAGATATGCTGATGCAAAAAATCAGTAATAATGCTTTGACAGTTTACAGCGATAAAGCGGAGGCAGTTAAAAAAGTATGCGATCAAAAGTGATAACAATGAAACCAAGCTCTTTCTAGACCAAGCGAGATAAAAAAGGAATTTTGTTCTTTTATTTCTATAGGTTGGAGGGATAGGCTTTTCCTTTTGGAGGTATATCAATTAAACAACATCAAAGTTTTACTTTTGGACAAAATTGAAACAAAAATTTACCGATGGATAGTCATTATTACAATTAAACAATATGAAATATATAGCTACTTTTTGGATCAAAGATTTGCAATTTTAAAGATGCATATATTTTGTAGTTAAACGTTCTACTAATAACTTCCATGACTTGCCTATTAGCTTAGTTTGCATCATGAAATATTAATTCTTCTTTATGCATATTTTCTACATTTTGTTGTGCAAATAAGGCAAAAACCACCTTCTTTAGGAATAAGACTGAGGTGCCTTCTTACTTACTCATAATGGTAAGTTAGAGAGCCAGTTGTTCTAACAAAGAAGCAACAAATAACATATGATAATTTCCCTAGCCCTATATGACTTTTCAACATTTTCCATGTATTTACATACCATGCCGTATTATCCACCTTATGCTAATGGCATGAATAACAATATTTAATTCATGTTGTGAAACACATCCTCCCAATCACCATAATTTCTTATTAAGGATGCATATGCCATTACTCCTAAGATCAACCATTCAACCGCAAGAAGAGTTTTTTGCATGAAAACAGAGAGGTATTAATCATCAAGTCAATAGAACAACCGAGAAGGGTTTACTTGCATAATAATGATTTTGACTTGGACACCACTAGATATAGTCTAGCAAAAAAGAAATATGCATCATTCTTCACTACTTCCGTAACTATGGTAACATATAGCGGCACCATAAGGAAGACAACAATTTCCTTCCAGTAAAAACTCATCTAATTCAAAATATAGATGACAAAGTAGGATATTGTGCATAAACAACCAGAGCGACCTGTTCTACGAATTAGGTGAGATCAAAAGAGTAAAGTGTCAGAATTCCAGATATTAGTTCTTGTTAGGCAAATAGATTTTATACCTAGAAAATAAGCACCACATGACAACTCTAGTAGTAAATAAGTAGCAAAAATGACAAACAGAAGTTTTATTCATATGTATACAGACCTGAAGAAGAGTCACTTTGTCCATCTTAGATAGTAGCCCCACAGTGACATCTGGCCCTCCGGCACTATCTTCCGCATAATTTAAATCTGTGCAAATGGTCAGAAAGTTTTGAGTTTTCTTTTAATATAAATTTTAAATTTTAAATAGAAGTAGAAAAAGTAGAATATACACCAAGCAAAGGCGTGGAACAAAGATATCCAGCACTACAAGAGGTAACAATATCACGCATCGGAATCCCAGCATCTGCCAGAGCCAATGTTGCAGCATTGATGCACGCTGATCTCGTTGCTGTTATATGTTGGATTATGTTGAAATTATCATCGTGAAAGGCAAAACTCATGAGACAGAAAAATGAAGTGAAATTTCAATCAATTGCATGAGTATGGAACAAAGTGTACAGTGGGGACATCATATATTGGTATACATATTAAGATGCATGACAACGAAAACCAGCTTGCAATACAAGTATTTGCTTACCACCATCAGCTTGGAGAACTTGAACAAATATATCAATCTGCATAAGAAAGTATATGAAATCTGAACAAAGTAACTAATTCATAGAATAAAACATGATTTAAGGTATTCAAGAAGATTTACTTGGGATCTTGGCATTAGATGAGTTAGTATGGATGCCTCCATTGTTTGGCGAATAACTAAAGATATTTCTGTAGATCGCCTGCCATATAAATCATTCAAAATAAGCGATAACTAATTACATCTTTTAATGCAAAGAGCTGCATCATAAATGAAAATACAACAGCAATAAAGCATTATTATATTTCAATACACGCACTTGCTTTGCCTAACTGCTTCAATAATCTGCTACTCCAAATTAAATAAACTACATAACAGCAAAACAACCCAATCACCAAGTAAACTGTTTGATTAGTTTGTTCATCCAACTCCACAATCAGTAACCATTCCATAAAACAGCTGGATTTTAATCTCACAAAGCCTCCTATGAAGAGAAAAGAATCTCCAATTAATAAAATAATCTTCAATACTTATTCTCAGAAAAGAAATAAGCCTGGCTACCCAAGGAAAAGGATCCTAAACTAGGATCCTAAACTAACATAGAGTTGCTGATGGGGAAAGGAAACATAATCACATTGGCTAAAATACAATTATATTGACAGGTCCGTGGTTCAATCGGCTGAAGCTCAGCTGGTCAGAATAGTAAACTTCATAAGTTGATTGCCTATACCGTCCAATAGAATAGTCAGCCCACAAACAGTGATCAGTTCCCTACAGACACATCTCACCTTCAAGTTACGAGGTCGGGATAATTCTTTGAGCTCTATGCTAATAATAGTTCACCTAACTTCTAGTTTCTTAGCCAATCAAAATTTGAATCTCTATTCCCCCATTATTTTAGTGATAATTTGCCTTGCTAGAGCTTGAGCAAGCACAGGTGACTCATCTTCAAGTTCAATAGGGGGCTTCAACAACTTTTTTCAGTTCGTAGGGCTTGAGCTTCGACACATTAAAGACTTTGCAGATGAATCAAAATGGAACATAGAAGATTAAAGGAATATAATAACTTTGAGAAATTCGGAAGCAAATGTCATTTATATCCAAATCTAATCTAATATGACACGGGCCAACTTTAATTGAATCTAATGGGATTCAATTGAAAAAAAAATATTGGAAATTTTATCCAATCTGTAAAACAGATCGCATCATCTTTGGTAAGCTAAGATAAATTTTAAAGAATTTTGTACTAGAAGGATTAAAGAAATTCAACAACTTCATGAAATTCAGGGCAGCCATTGGGCAACTGATGTCACAGTTTCATTAGAACCGGATCTAGAAGAGTTTCCTAGTGCTCTTTTTTGTGTGCAATAAAAGATGTATCTAGCAAAATAGAAGAATAAATTTAGATTTCAGAATATTTACAGATCACTCTAAGAGCCAAGACCTAAGAGTTCTCAGTCATCCATTTTTTGTAGATAAGAAAATGCATGCCTAAAGACTACTGTGTCCTTTGCGCCTAGGTAGATCTTTCGCATAATCCCCACCAAAAATTTGGGATATTTCAAGATCACTATTAGCTTTCCCCATATAGACACTACCGATAATGCAATCAAATGTTCACGTGCAGAACCGCAATTCTAGTCCAGAAATCAGCCCAGATTATTTCTTTAAGATTTTTAAGTGTTGCAAACTTAGCACACTGAAACTCCTCACACACAGAAAAAGTTGGATGTTTGATAAATACAATGCTGTATTGAACTCGATAAAAGAAATGCACCTATCACCCTTTTGTCTCCTTGTTCGATCTCCGGTACTAAAATTTGCCATGCTATACTCACACCTTACCTGATACAAATTTTCCCATACAAAATAATATACCAACATACCCTAAAAAAAGATTAAATGGAAAAGAAAAGATGGGAGACCACATTACCAGCGCTTGACTGTTAATCTGCTGGCTCTTGTTCTGAACCTGAAATGCATAAAGACCTGTTCATTAGTCAATGATTCCAGAAGCAGGCTCGGCTACAATTTCTTTCATTTGGGATACTATATGAAAAGCTTCAGATCATCAGATTTGAATTATATTAAAAAAAACAATTCTCTGCAGACAACAGATTTAAAAAAAAATGACAACAAAGAAATGGAAAATGAAAGTGCACGTTGAAATGGAGCATTCAAGAAGCACATTCAATAACTTTGTACGTACAGGAAATTTACAACAAAGAAGGGAATTTGAACTCTAACCTCCCGAGGTCCATACACAGCAGCAATGACCCTCGTGTTTCCCATCTCGAAAAGAGCAGAGCTGCACTCAGTCGAACCAAAATTTAAAATCAAAACTTGCATTCTCACACATCCAATGAGTACAAGAGAGGCGAAGAAAGTAAAAACGTATGGACTTACTGAAACAAACGTATGGACTTACTGAACTATGTTGCGTCTCGAAACAGGTTAGTGAGCTTTAAACAAAATTTATCAAACTACCGAACAAAATAATAAGCTTGATTTAATTATTCATCTATTCCCCGTGAAAACATTAAAACTAATATTTTAACTTTTTTGACAAGATATTTGATGAAGTATTCTAGAACCTGTTAAAAAGAAACCATTAAATTCTTACGAAGTTCTTTGGAAATTTTATGAAATCAACAGGAATATAAAGGAGACAATAAAATTAAAACTTTTAGGCCCTTGGTTGTTGTGATAAGTTATCCAGAAAATAAAGATTTTCTTTTGTGTTGCTTCTTGAATGGTCCAATATTTTACCTACGAGGTGATCTATCTTACTCTGATAATTATGACTTGATAACTGAATATGGTAAATTATTCTACCAAATATTACATGCTTCTTGAGTAAGACCATGTTTGAATGCATAAATATCTTATTCGATATATCCCCTTAATTTATTCAGGAAATTTTTATATTTGGTAGCTAAGGAGTGTGATCAAATATTTAGAATGGAATATTATATTTGGCCTTTAAATCATTTTTTCAGAATAAGATAAATCATCTTGTAGGTGAAATATGCTATCCTACAAAATAATGGATAGCAAGACCTTTGAAGAATAAAAAAACCAAACTCCTTAGTTATAATCATACTAGAAAATTCTCATATCGAATGTTATCCTTAGATAACTTATTCTGACATCCAAACAAGGCCTAAATCAAACAAATACACCAAATATAATGTTCAAACATCCAAACGGAGCCTAAAAGTCCAATTCTAACATCCAATTCTAGAGTAAGGCCCCATTTGAATGCATGAATATCTTGTTCAGTATGCACCCTTGATTTACTCAAGAAATTTATATATTTGGTAGCTTAGGAGTGTAATCAAATATTCAGAATGCAATAATCATATTCGGCTTTCAAGTCATTTTTTCAAAATAAAATAAATCAACTCGTAGGTGAAATATATTGTTCAACCAAATAATGGATAGCAAGAAACTTGGAGAAGCAAAAAATTCAAACTCCTTAGTTACAATCATACTTATCTTTGGATAACTTATTCTAACATCCTAACAGGGCCTAAATCAAAATAGATATACCAAATAAAATGTTCAAGCATCTGAACAGAGCCTAAATGTCCAATTGTGCCCATTTGAAATCGGAGTATAGCTAAAACATAGTATACAGCTTTAAGAGCGAAGAAGAAACTACCCATCGGCGTTCGCGACGACGCCGAGTTCACCTTTAATCTGCCTCATCTGGAACCGAAATCAGAATACTTGTAACCAAAATGAATTCAAGTAGAAAAAATTGAGAGAGAGAGAGAGAGAGAGAGAGAGAAAGGGATTGAATAGTACCTCGTTAGGACGGCGTCCGTCAATGCGGAACCCGGTGAGTGGATTCACATACTCCATTTTTCTCTTTCTCTTTCTCGGAGAGAGAGGAGAGAGGAAAGAGGAGAGAGGAGGAGAAGAGGGCACCGGAGTTCTCTGCTAGGGTTTTTGGGGAGGGTTTAGTTAGTTAATTCGAATTCAGCAAAAATTTGGTACGGATATAATAAGAATAAAATTAAAAATATGGCATAAAAAATAAATTCGCCAATTATTCAGATACGTGATTTATACGAAAATTATACGCTTACCAATTAAAAATTCGGGATCAAAATTTTGGGTATTAAATTAAACTTTTTTCTTTAGATTTATACTACTACCATCAACCAACAATAGAGAAAGCAACGAATTACTCATCAATTAATCATCCATCAAACATCACCTAACCCTAAATTATGAACCACACTTTATTGGTTCTCACAATAGCAAGCAAATTAATGAGTGTAACAACAGCTTAATTAGAGAGAAAGATGTTTTGTGTGAAAAACACAACTATTTATTAACCATCTATTATTAACCATATATATAAGAGAATATTGTTATAAATAGAAATCAAAATTAAGAAGGAAAAAATTAAAAATTGGGACTGAACATGCCGATAATAGCAAATGGTAATTTCACTCACAAAAACTATAAATTAGTACACAAACTCACAAAATCACAAGCTCGCAAACTGCTTGGTGGCGAGGAAGATGGCGAGCAGCAAGCGGCCCGGAGGGGGTTTCCAATGGCGAGCGGCGAGCGGCCCGGAGGGAGTTTCCAATGGCGAGCGGCGAGCGTCCCAGGGGGTTTCCAAAGGCGAGCGGTGCGCAGCCAGTGGGGTGGGGAGGCGAGGGTGAGAGTTGAGAGCAATATATATTTTTTTTTATTTTTTTATTTTTTTTAAGTTTTTTTTTTAAATAAAAATAAAAAAAAAACCTCTATTTTTAAAATTGATCCAATAGAATTTGGGTATATATAAGTGTACACCTCATTTGAGGTGTACATCTTACACCCCACCCATTCTATGGTGGTGGGGTGAATTCCACTCTGTCACTTCGAAGTGACCAGTGGATAAACATCCACCCTATGATGGGTTTAGGTGTAGGATGTACACATGTGGTATATATAAGTTTTATAAGCTATGCTATCTGTACACCCCATTTGGGATGTACATCCTACACCTAAGTCCATCTTAGGGTGGGTGTTTTTCCACTCGTCACTTCGAAATGACGAGTGAAATTCACCCCACCACTATAGAATGGGTGGGGTGTACGATGTACACCTCAAATGAGGTGTACATTTATATGAGGGATGCTATGTGTACACCCCATCCTACACCCCACCCCATCCTGAATGGATATTATTCCACTCGTCACCTCACCCCAGAATGGGATGGAGTGTAAAATATACACCCCTAAAAAAATGTATACTTATATATACCACGTGTGGAGCCACGTGAGCGGGTGCGCATGATTATGCATCAAATAATAAATTTAATTCAAAATTTTATATTTTATTGTAAACTTTAAAAAAAAAAAATTATATATTGTCTTATTAAATTAAATTTCTAACAAATTACGAATTATTCACCAATTAACTAAGGAAGGACACAGCAACTTCATAGCTTCTAAATATTTATAACATAAATATAATACTAGCGTATGGCCTAAATATAATACTAGCGTATGGTCTCCTTTTTGCGACGAATAAATAAAATTTTAGTCAACTAATATATACTAATATAATAATTCTTACGATGCGGCGGGTAGATATTATTATAACTAAACTCATATCCAATCTATCACAACAATATAAATAATTTGTTCTAAGATATCAGATCGATCAATCTAATATCAAATTACGGAATGAGATCATCCTATGATAAATTTAAAGCACTTATCAGACTTTTACCCTTTTGGAAGAGATTGGAGATGAACACTAAAAGCTCGGAGTGCCTCTTGAGGGTGAAAAATTTGGAAGCGAAATATAAGAATATTTTCCCGCCAAGATTTGCTCTACGTTGCCCTACTCCACCCTCCTTGGCCTCATCGTCCCAGGCGGTGATTGTCGTGGCCTCTACTGCCGTGGGGGTCGCCTCCGCCTCCGCCTCCGCCTCCGCCACCTAAATATTTCCATATCATTTTATATTTTTTCCTTTTAGTTGGTTATTTTCATATTATCACAATACTATCTACTAATATTTAGTTGTTATATTAAATTTTTTTTTTTTTTTTTTTGCTGATTGCAACCGACAACCAAATTTAAATTTAATTTCAAATATGTATTTATATTTTAATTTTAGCTTTTTATTTAGCTTTTTATTTAATCTTAAATTTATTGTTGAAATTTAATTATATGATTTAAATTTAACTTTATAAAATTTTAAATGTGTTGGATCGTTGGCGCTAACCATTAATCACAAAAGCTCGAGCCGTTAGAAATACGCAACCAATTCACTTAAAGCATACAGACACAGCGCCCACGGGTCTCGACCGGACTCAACCCACCTGGACGTTGGGTCTATTGTTGGGCCTCTTGCCATTAGGTCTATTGTGGACCGCAGCCCCACTCAACTTATTAGGCTCACCCAACTCAACTTATTAGTCTTCTGGGCCTATTGTCACGAGGCAGGAAGTTGGATCTATTTAATCCAGAAATAAATAGCGAACAAAATGAACATTAAAATTTGAGTTTAAATTGTGATTTAAATTTAATTTTGGATATCAAATTTAAATTAATAATTAAACATTTTAATTAAAGCAGATCAACTAAATTTTAAATTTGAAAAAAAGAAATTAATTCCTCTTTTTCTTGAACGGATAATTTTTTTATTAAATATTTCTATATCATTCTATATCCTTTTTGAATATTTTCAGATTATCTCAATACTATTTACTAATATTTAGTTGTTATATTAATTTTTTGTGGATTACAACCAGGAATCAAATTTGAATTTAATTTCAAATATATATATATATATATATATATATATATATATATATATATATATATATATATATATATATATTTTAATCTTATTTAATTTTAAAATTTTATTTCATCCAAAATTCATAATTAAAATTTAATTATACTTTTTAAAATTAAAATCATAATTTAAAATTTGATATTAAATTTAATTAGTAATTAAAAAGTTAAATTAAAGTAGATCAATTAAATTATAGATTTTACTTTTTTTTTTTTTTATATAACTTATTTATTTAGGCTGCGTTTGGTTCGGGTATAAGAAAAATTTGGTTATACCGGGGATAGATATAAGTTATAGTATTAGCAGGAACTAATGTTAATTTATGTTTGAGTAGGTATAAGAGTTATACCGGGTATAAAAAAAATTGTGTTTGGTAAGTTAAAGAGGAATAAGAAAATAAAGAGGACTAAAATTTTAATTTATGATTAAAATTTTACTGATATGATTTTAAATATTTAATTTAAAATATTTATTAAAAAAATTATTAACATTTATATTTTACTTATATATAAAAAAATTATTAAAAAAATTAATAAAGTTAAAAATTATATGATAAATTTATTAAAATTATAAAGTTAAAAATTTTAAAAGCTATAAAATTTAAAATTTAAAATTTAAAAATTTATAAATGTTAAAAATTTTAATTTTAATTGTCTTAAAAAATTACAAAAGTAGAAGCAAAAATTTTATTTTTAAAATTAGTATAAATTTAAAAAAAAATTATTAAAAAATTTGCATAAATTTAAAAAATTTTAAATTAATAAATTTTTTTAAAAATTTAGAAAAAATTATATTTTTAGATTTATTGAAAAGTAAGTTAAAAATTTTAAAATTTATAAAATAAAAAAATAAATTTTAAATTTTATAAATTTATTAAAATCTTATCATTAAAAAAAAAAAAAAAAAAAAAAAAAAAAAAAAAAAAAAAAAAAAAAAAAAATCTAGCAAGTGGAACAAGGAGGGACCCGTTAGGGGTGGGAATAGGCTATTCTCACCCCTATAATTTTCGTTTGGGGATAAAGTGGGGGATAACCCCCTTATCCCCCCCTTATTTCTGTTGCCAAACGGAGGCTTAACGAACAACTTGCGAACTGAATTTTGAGCTAAACAGAAACTGCATTGGCTTACAAACAATAAATTAGATTGCGGGTCCTTGCCAGCACCTAGGGATGTAAAATGGGCTGCCCAACCCCATGGCCCAACACGGCTATTGTAGCATCTTAGACGGGTCGACCTAACCCGGTTCTGCTGACTGTACTAGGCAGATCCAGGGCCCATCGGTCCAGCATGGCATCACCCGTGGCGGGCTTGCGCCGTGCCAAGTTGAGAGGTAGGCCGGCAACTCGGCATTTTATGGCCCATATGAGCCGTGCTCGCCGGAGCGTCAGCTCTTTATGCGTATATACTTTAAATTTATAGGTCTGGTTGAGCCAGACCTATTTGTTCATACAGTGTTGTTGTGCCTGGAGAAGACGAGGACTCAATGTCATGATATGTCCTCACATGGCATTCACGTTGTAAAGCCATGCCTCCCCGTTGCAGTTGTCTAAAGTTTGGTATGTTACAAATTGGCGCTTCAAAACTTTCAGCCGTTTTTGTAAGTGACTTTTGAGATAACTGAGTTTTGTTCGCTCATTAAAATTATGAACAATTATGCTTCAAGCCAATATTGTAAAACTTTCATTAATAAAATTACCCAAAACATGTTTCTTAGTCATCAAGTTCAACATTACTGAGTCCATAATCTCGGTCCAATTTTCGGAGCGTATTCTACCTTTTGAGGTATCATGACCAGATATTTCAGTGCTTTGGGTAACAGTTGAGGTATTATCGATTATGTCAACATGTTTTCTTATAATACATTGAGCTAGTTTGTTTTGAGGGGTCATCTGAAGGAAAAGTGCAATTTTTGCACAAAATGAAATCCATTAGATAAGATTAGGAGCAATTATAGCCTATAGTGCCAAATTGTTTGGTTGTCACTACTCTCGTCCAGTATATGTGCATATAGTTTTCTGTTGGTTTTCTACTGCTTCAATATCTTGCATGAAGCACAATATAATAGTATAGATGTTTGTTAACAGCTGAATTAACAAACTTTGCCGAAAATATGGTATGTTGTCATACTTACAAGACAATGTTTATGGTAGAAGCCACATTGTTCAGCAATAATGGGTCATCATCTGTATCACCATGGCAACTGCATAAAAATTAATCTACACATCCAAACTATGAAAACATCCGAAATCCACTATGCATCACTGCTAAATAAACCCATGAAATAACAATAAGGTAGTGCTGAACTGAAATATGGAAACCTCACCTCTGAAGGACTAAAAAGGAAAGCTGCGAGACAAGCAGAGGGTCTAAGTAGGAAAGCCCCAAATAATCTCAAATACTTTTTTTTTTTTTTGCCTCAAGTGGTTGAATAGGAGTATAGTGAATTCGTATTTAAGGGGTTGGGAGCATGCTTTACCTGTGCAGGTGGAAGGAGGAGATAATCCAAGTCTCTAGATGCGACTTGACAACTCCAGCCGACATCAAGATTGACAAAGATATCTCAAATTTATGAAAATAATTACTGCTCTCCCGAGGAGTGATATTGCCTCACATTTAAATGCAGGATTTACAACAAATTAATGCTCCTCATGTGGTAAGGATTGGTGAAAGGGTGAATGAACAGAGTGTTGGAATACCATACCTTTTTAATTAAGCAAGTTTTTCACTCACAGCTGAAGAGCCGCCGACCTCAGTAGGTAAGATATGACATTAAGAGGGACGATGATAAAAATATGGCATGGGAAAGATGCAACGATGAACCAGAGCGGCGGTGTAAAGAGAAAAAAGATGGCACCAACTCCCTGAGGAAGAGAGTTAGCAGAGCATCCTGAGTAAATAGAAGGACTCGAGAGATAACACTTTTCTGTGAGAGGTTAGTATTAGGTGGTAAACTGGAGTAAATAGGAGAGAGAGAGACGAGTCTTCTGTAAAAGGTGGTTGACAAATTACAGTAAAGAGGAAAGATCGCCTCTCTGTCGCAGGGATGAAATGGGAGGAAGAGGGATATGAGCAGGGGCTTCAACAGAGAGGCGATAAGATCGAGGGCTGGCGGGCACACGGTCTAAGACTATCTTCACCTGCTGAAAATTAATTTCAGGATATGTAAAGAATATTTTTTAACAGATAATTCTAAAATATTCATAAATTATACTGTTTAACTAGGATAAAATATTTCTATATATTTTACTTTTATTTGACAGAGTTAGAGAATTTTATTTTATTTTATTTTATTTTATTTTTTTGATCTATATATTTTACTTTTATTTGACAGAGTTAGAGAATTTTATTTTATTTTATTTTATTTTATTTTTTTGAGAGAAAGGTAGCATGCTACCCGCTTCGTTTATTTTTTAAATAAACTTAGCTGGAAATGTGAAGCAACTAGGCTTCGAACTCGGGTCTCGAATATCAACCACCAAGCTCTTTGCCACTTGCACTAGGGTTTTTTTTTTTTTTAATTTTTCATTCATCCTTTTAACCAAACACTGCCTTTTTAGAGTGTATCTAAGTTGTATTCTTCTTGTGTTGTTGTTGTTACTGAGCCCTAACATCACTACGCTATTATCAGACCAGTCCAACCGGTAAAAAGCCCCGAACTACTTCCCTCGCCCCCTCTTCCTTTACGCAAGCATCTCCGCTCCTTCCCCCCTCCCGTCCTTCGCTCGCTCGCACGGCGGAGTCCCGGCGATGGTTGGCGGAGGCGGGGGCGGGGGCGGAGGGGGCGGCGACGCAGCGCGGATGCTCGCCGTGGGCCTCGTGTGGGGCGCCACCAACGCCTTCATGCGCCGCGGCGCCCTCGTCTGGGACCGCAAGCTCCGCCGCCGCGCCGCCGCCGACTCCGGAGGAGGCCACCTCCTCCTTGGCGCGGCGCGGCGGTGGATCGAGCTCCTGCTGACGTGGCAGTACTCGGCGCCGCTCCTCCTCAACCTCTCCGCCTCCGCCGCCTTCTTCCATCTCCTCGGCGGCGCTCCCATCTCTGTCGCCGTCCCAGTCACCAACGCCACCACTTTCGCCGCCACCGCCGCCGCCGCCGCCATCCTCGGCGAGGATGTGCGCCTCGGCCCCGCCGCCCTCGGCACAGCGCTCATCGTCCTCGGCATCTGGATCTGCATCCCCTGAGGGTGATCCAACTCTCTCTCGCTTTTAGTTTTTTTTTTTTTTTTTTTCTTGGGAAAGATAGCTTATAATAGCACATTTCGAATTAGGTATTGAATTTTTAAAAATTTGATTTTCCTGCTTAATTGAATATTTTTCTTAAAGTAAGATGTAAGAAGTTTGAAAATAAAATTTTTTGACAAAATATTTTGTTAGGTAACAAAATTTTGTTGTTATATTGCAAAGTATTCCGTTCAAAATATTATAAACACTCTTAAGATTAGGTTGTAAAATCAAAATTTTTATGAGGATCGAAAATTTATTTGAAAATATGCTGCAGTGTAGGTCATATCTATAGATTTTTATTTATGTGTTCTTACTAATCTAATCTGAAAAATTTTGATGAGTAGATTCTGTCGGATTATTGGCGCTAACTATTAATCCCAAAAGCTCGAGTCGTTAGAAATACGCAACCAATTTACTTAAAACGTACAGACACAACACCCACGGATCTCGACCAGACTCAACCCACTTGGACGTGACCGAACTCAATCCATTTGGACGTTAGGTCTATTGTTGGGCCTCTTGCCGTTAGGTCTATTGTCGACCGCAGCACCACTCAACTTATTAATTTCTATCGTTGGCGCTAACCATTAATTCCAAAAGCTCGAGCCTTTAGAAATACGCAACCAATTCACTTAAAGCATACAGACACAACGCCCACGGGTCTCGACCGGACTCAACCCATCTAGACGGTAGGTCTATTGTTGGGCCTCTTGCCGTTAGGTCTATTGTGGACTGCAGCCCCACTCAATTTATTGGGCTCACCCAACTCAACTTATTAGTCTCCTGGGTCTATTGTCACGGGGCAGAAAGTTGGGCATATTTTAACCTATAAATAAATAGCCAACAGATCCGTTATGTTTTTAGAGGAAAAAAAAAAAAAAAAAAAAAAAAAAAAAAAAAAAAAGCTTGTTTTGCCTTGTATCTTTTAGGGGCAATTTCCTATATACCCTTCAAGAGTTTTCAACTTTCATATTTACCCCTTAAAAATTGATGTTCTCAAATCTATTTTTATCAAATCCCGAATTCTTTCAAATAAACCCTCATAGTAGCGGTATATAAGAAAAACAAAGAAACTTTAGAGAGGTACATTTCAAACCGAGGGTAAGTATGAAACTTAGTACTTTTCAGGGGTACATAGGCAATTATCTCTCTCTTATTCTCTTTTTTCTCTAATTAATGTTTGGTTTACTATAGAAAAGTTCTCTTTTTTCTTTATTGTTTGATTTATTATAAGAAACTTTGCATCTAAAACTGATTTGCATTCTTGTAATTTTCTATTTGAGACATCTTTTGATGGTGGATGGGGCAACAATGTGTGTTGTGGGATTAATCTCATCTATTTTTTTATTTACCGACCCAATAGAATTAGAGGAAAGTTTAGACGCTTATCTGATTTTATCTAGAATAGTAATGAATTTAGAATTAGTTAGGATATTATATTAGACTTCATCTTGAATCTTTATGTTTGGTTGTGTGAAGTATAATTAATAGTTTTCGTTTCTAATGAGAAAAGAAATTCATTCTGTAGAAGACAACATCAATAACAACAACAAAAAGGAACAAAAGAAAAGTAGGAGATAGAGTTTCAAATATAGTATAGAAACTGTAGAAAGAGTCGACAACATGATGCAGAGGAGGGAATAGGGGAAGAACCAACAACAAGAACCATATGGGATGAGAGGGAAAAGGGGGGATAAGAATAGAGGAAGCAATTGTACTTTAGGTCAGGAGAGCCGAAATTGCCTCACATGGGTCGGTTTCAGTAGAATCTGGGTTAGAACCAAGCCAGTTGATTATCGTATAACACTCTTCGATAGCATGCTGTATTTCAATCCGTTTGGCGGCATATATATGTTTTTTGAACAACAATAGAATTGTAACAATCTTTTAAGAGGCGATAGTTTTATTTCAATTTATTATACTTTCCAAATAATGTAACATGCTCAGTGGTGAGGTGGTCATATAAATTTTTGTAGAACATATTGACTTTCGTTATACAATTCTCGTTAGAAGTTCATTATGCGAGTCTCCGAATTTCATTATGCAATTCTTGTATATGAGCAAAAGAGTCTGCATGTTCACTGCTTTGGTAACCTATAGGTAAGGGTGTGCTAAATCAATAGGTTTCGTGGATTGTATCCAATAACAATTTCAAAAGGCCTCGGGTAATAGAACTATTGTATGCAAATTCAACCATAGGAAGAATAGTGCCCCAATTACTAGTGTTTTCGCCAACTAATTACCTTAATAAATCACCTAAATTTTGATTGACAACTTCAGTTTTTCCGTTCGTTTGGGAGTGGTGTGTAGATGAGAATTGCAATTTTGTTTTCATTATTTTTCAAAGAGTTTTTTAAAAATAACTAACAATTTGGATGTCTCTTTTTGCAACTATTGTTTTGGGCGCTACATGCAACCTTACAATTTCAGCAAAGAGCAAATGGGCAACGTTAGAGGCATCGGATGTTTTCCTACAGGGTATAAAATATACCGTTTTAGAAAATCTATCAGCAACAATCATATAATCGAATCGTGCTTCCTAATGGTCTTGGGTAAACCTAAAACAAAGTTCATACTAAGGTCTTGCCATGGTGAATGTGGTACTGGTAATGATGTATGTAATCCAGTATTTTACTGCTTGCCTTTAGCTTGCTGACATGTCCCACACCTCTTGATAACTCTTGCAACATTCCGTTTCAAGTTAGGCTAGTAAAACCTATCCTCCACTTTAGTTATGGTCTTGTCCCTTCCAAAGTGTCCCATGGAGTATGCATAGTCGACTTTCCTGAAAAAGATATTGATCGTGTAAGACAATCATTACTAGTGGTCGTACCCTCCAAAAGTATAGCATAAATTTCACCAAAGTCGGGGCAACTCGGATATTCTTCCTTGGCTCTCTTGAAGTCTATAATGTTCACACTTATCAACCAGATAGTGCCAGCCACACTGCTTAATGCGTCGCGGGCTTATTGTCTACACCGGCATGATGATTGAGAAAGAAGGTGTATTCTTGAAGGAATTCTACCCATTTGGGATGTTGGGATCCTTACTTCTTTTGTGAATTTAGGTATCTAAGGGCCCGATGGTTAGAAAAAAGAATAAATTCCTTAGGCAAAAGGTAGTGCCTCCAATGTCTAAGTTGAACTACATCATATAGTTCTATGTCATAGGTAGAATACTTTTGTTTGGCTTCATTCAACTTCTCACTAAAATAAGCTACATGATGGCCTTCTTGGCTTAAAACTCCACCTATGCCTATACTTGACGCAACGCATGCAACCTCAAACGCTATTTCAAAATTAGGTAGTTTTAGGACTGGAACTTCATTTATTCGTTCCTTAAATCTCCTTAAAAGCTTTTATAGCCGATTAGGTCCCTTTGAACTATCCTTTTTTCAAGCAGTTAGTGATACCATTATGGTGCTAAAGCCCTTAAGAACTTACGGTAAAAGGTTGCTAAACCGTGAAAACTTTTAGCTTCGTGACTATTTGTGGGTTCTGGCCATTTCTTAATTGCTCTCACTTTCTCAGGGTATGCAGACACTTCCTCGGAGGATACAACGAATCCGAGAAAAATGACTTGTGATTGCATAAAAATGCACTTTTTTATGTCAATATACAATCTCTCTTTATGCAAAACCTCAAAAACTTGTCGAACATGCTCTAATGTTCATGCTCTGTCTTGCTATATATCAAGAAATCATCAAAATACAAGACACTTCCTCAGAGGATACAACGAATCCAAGAAAAATGACTTGTGATTGCATAAAAATGCACTTTTTTATGTCAATATACAATCTCTCTTTATGCAAAACCTCAAAAACTTGTCGAACATGCTCAAATGTTCATGCTCTGTCTTGCTATATATCAAGAAATCATCAAAGTATACAACTAAAAATTTTCAATAAAAGGCCTACAAATTTGATTCATGACCCTCATAAATGTACTAGGGGAATTGGACAATCCAAAAGGTATTACTAACCACTTATACAAAGCCTCTTTCGTCTTAAAAACAGTTTTTCATTAATCTCTCGGTCGAAATCTAATTTGGTGGTAACCGCTCCTTAAATCAATTTTAGTAAGGATAGTGGATACCGTCATCATCTAGCATATCATCTAGGCGAGGATTGGGAAATCGATACTTAATGATAATTTTGTTTATGGCTCTATTGTCCACATACATACGCCATGCCCTATCCTTTTTGGGTGTTAAGAGTGCAGGAACCACGCAAGGACTCATACTCTCTCGAATAAATCCCTTACTATAGTTTGACGGCTTGCTGTTTCAACTCTGCATGTTCTATTGGGTTCATCCTATGGTAGGGTAGATTTGGCAATAATGCTCTATGGATTAAGTCTATGACATGTTGAATGTCTCTTAAAGGTGGAAGCTCATCAGGTAACACCTCAGGTGTCACAGCACTAAACTCAGTTAGAAGGTCTCTAAAAATTGAGGGTGTCTTAGATGTGTTAGGGGTCTTGGAAATTTCTCTAGTGACTAGAGCATACAAAACTCCTGCCCCAACTTTTGTATAATTTTTTTTCTTTTTCAAAATGTGGAGAGGTTTGGTGGTTTTGACTTAAGGTGCACTAGATGAACTTGATTCTATGGTTCCTTTAGTTATTCGTGATGAGTTCTTTGAGGTTCTAACCAGCTTGCTTGGATTTAGGATGACCTTCTTTCCTTTGTGAATGAAGTAATAAGTGTTTGGTCGATTATAATGAGTGACATTCATTTCGTAAATCCGAGGTTTGCCTAATAGGACATGTGCAACATCCATAGGGAGAACGTCACACACTAAATTTGGTTCTTGTATGTGGCGAAGTGAAGTGGAACTAAGCATCTTTGGATAACCGGCATATCAAGGTTTTGTCTAGCTACTTTATATAAGGAGTAGGAGGAGGTTTAGGTTTTAAGTTTATTCTTTCGAGCTGATTTGGAGACCACGTTCATGCAACTTCCTCCATCAATTATTACTTTGCAATTTTTATCCCAACGTTTTGTTTAATTATGGAAAATTGTGGTTTCTGTCCAATCGTCATCAGGCTTGGATGTAGCTAGGACACATCGCATAAACTGTAAAAAGGCATTATTGTTCTTGTCATATGCCTACTCTAAATCTTCCTTGCCACTAGCAATCTCATCTACAACATGTTCAACCTCCTCTAGGTCTTCCTCATTAGGTTAAATTATTATATTTCTCTTCGGACACTCATAGGAGAAGTGAACTATCTTATGACAGTTGAAGCACCTATCAGATGTTTGATTAGACTTTGGACGTTCGCTAGCTACTGACTTACCTTTATCATCATGGCTGTTTGATCCACTAGTAAACTTGGACATGTCCGGGTTCGTGTTATCGGCCCTATGATTTCTATTGAATCATTTTCAAAAATTTTCCTCCCCGGCTTGGCAAGGAAACCTCTTAGGTGGTGCTTTAAGATACTGCTTATATTCTAGTGCAAGTTGGAAGGCTTCTTCAACACTAAAGGCCCTATGGGGTGTGATTTTTTGTTGTAAGTCTTCACGTAACGCTTGACGAAATCTTGTAAAGGCCATCATCTCATCCTCTTCAACATTACACCGAAGTTTCAATTCATTGAAACGAGCCATGTATTCGGCCACAGAAAGTGATCGTTGGTGTAACGAAAACAATTGCTCGTAAAGGCATTGCTTATAGTTTGGTGGTAAGTATTTCTCTATAAGCTTAGCTTTCATCAAGGTAATAGGCTCTTGCCTCAGCCGCTCAAGTTGTCTCTCAGCACCAATCCTGTATTGCCTGGCGGTGTCGGTCAACTCCATCTTGGCAAACCTGACACTACGGTTATTAGACATGTCGTACCAATCGAAGTACTGCTCCATGTCAACAAACCAATTAGTGAAGGCTTTTGGATCAAGTTTTCCTTCAAAAGAAGGGACGTCTACCTTAACTTTATAGGTTATGTCTACAAAGTTGTTTAGATCTTGTCTGTCACAGCCTATTTGATCATAGGCATATAGTGGCGGTGTCCTATGTGCATGTGGAACAAGTCTTACAATTTGGTTTGGTTCTCATTATAGGTTTCTCTAGTTGGTGGTGTGTGCCCCCTAGACTCGATCTCTACCTTGTGAATTTTCTAAAGTAGTTATTTGAGTTTTAAGCAAAGGGCTTGATGGTTGGTACCCGAGGTCCCGAGTTCGAAGCCTAGTTGCTTCATATTTCTAGCTAAGTTTATTTCTAAAAAAAAATAAACGAAGTGGGTAGCATGCTACCTTTCTCTCAAAAAAGAAAGAAGTTGTTTAAGGTCTTGCACTTTGGCTGTTTGATTTTGAAAGTCAGTATGAAGTGTTTCAAGTTTGTTTATTTTCTCTATAAGTTGGTTTAGTATTAGGGTATTTGGGTTGTCTACGGATTCATCCCTAAACTTGGTTCCTGATCGGGTCATCATGATAAAACCTAGGCACTGATACTGAGTCTAATGCAGGACGGGTTAGGGACTTTAGGGGTTTTCGAGAATTGCTTAAAATATGGATCGAGCTATTCTTAAAAATCTAAGTAAAAAGAAATAAACGATAAATTCCAAAATTTGAAAACTTAAATAAGAGATTGGTGAGGGAAATATCACACCTTTGAGTTTTTGCAAGGTTGAATCCATCGCACGCACGCGGGTGAGCCGGTTCAACTTCTTTTGATCGTTGGGTCTTAGCCACTTCGTTAAAACTTCTAAAATAGTGGAAAAGATAATTCACGGGACTTCCTCCTGAGCTGTACTCGCTCTGGTCTATGTTTTCACGAAGGCAAGGAAAATTTACGAGGATTCAAATAACTCAATTCTCATTAACCAAAAGCATAACTTACAATATAGTCTTGATCCTTATTTATAGTATATATGTTAAAACGATTAGGAATACGACTAAGACTCCTAGAAAGGAAATTAAACAAATTCTCTTAGCAGAATTCAAAATAGAATTCTAAAAAGGAATAGAATTCTAATCTAAAATTTTCAAATAAACTAAAACTTTTAAATAAAAATCCTAATCTAATAAATTTTCTAAAATCAATCCACCTAATTTGAATCAGACTCAGATTCAAGCCAGGCTTCTAGTACCGGTCTACCATCCAACCAAATATTCCAAATACAGTTCGGCGACGAGTATAAGTCTAAAAAGGACCCGGCTACCCATCACCTACCTTTGGTATCCATCATTAGCTTGCATTGAGACAATACCATGTAAGACTTCTTAGCTATTTTGCGAAGCAATCTAATATAACAAAGCCTGACTACCATCATCGATCCAGCTGTAGAAAAAAAGAACGTTAAACAGCGAAGAAAGGAAGGAAAGTGGATGGAAATATAAAGAATAGGACATGGGGAAACATCATATTGACAACAGTAGCCATTAACAGCAAGCTAAGAAGAGTTTTACAAATGCATCTTTTAACGAATATATTTTAGAGACTCGTATAGGAAATGGCTATATCTTCAAAAGTAAAGAAGAAAAGTACAAGAGAGGTTGAGGAAAACACATGCAAGGAGAAAAAAGCACGAGAAAAAGAATTTTAAAAAGTGCAGAGCAATTCAGAGGACAAGGAGGTAGTGGAGCAGTATTTTTTTTTTTATTTTTTTTTTTTTTCATCATCACTGCATTTGAAAAAAATTTCTTTTATATCATCAAGACTTATTATCTTCAAAAATAAAGAAGATGAGGGGAGAAAGGGAACAAAAACACAAAAGTAAAGAAGGGGGATGAAGAAAAGCAGGAACAACATCATTTTTCTAAAAACTCAGAATAAATAAGCACACAACAGACCAAACATGAAGCTGAGAAAATGTTAGAAATAATATTATATATATTCATACATTCACTATTTCCAAAAGTAAAAAAAGGCTTGAGAGATGGAGGAAAAAACTTCGAGCATTTATTTCTAGAAATTAAGTTCTGAAATTCTTATCTTTTTCCTTCAGTTCCTATTTCTTCTCCACACAAAAGAACCTCTATATCAGTTTATGGGTGTTTAATTGAGATCTGTCATAATAGTGATAAGTGCAAAGTTGAATTTTCTTCACTGATTAGAACTAAAAGTTGTGTTGCATGAAAGGTTCAAATTCGCTGGCTTTAGAAGATTGAATTCCACTTAGCATTCTTCTGCGTTCATTCACGGAAATCTGATACAGTGAATAAGATCTATAGTTGTTTATGAAGTAAGGTGTAAAATTCTCTACCTGACTTCTTGTATGAATGTGTGTCGAACTCTCATTGGATGAAATTAGGGTTGATCAACTGCGTTCATTCACGGAAATCTGATACAGTGAATAAGAATCATATAGTGTGTTTTATGAAGGTAATCTGTAAAACCTTATTCTCTACCTGACTTCTTGTATGGAATGTGTGTCGGACTCTCATTGGATGAAATTAGGGTTGATCAACATTGAAAAGTACCGGTTCAGAATGTTCAGAAGATTGAAAAGTCATTTCTTAAGAACAAGAGTATTAGGACTGAAAAACTTAAGGGCAATGCCAACTGGAAACTCATCTGCATTTTCCAAACAATGCACATATGAAATAGGAGAAAAATGCTGATCTTAAGCTACAACAACTGAAATATTAAGTATAAAGATTGAGAAGATATTGTGTTTTAGTTGTCTAACTTGCATGATCATGGCCATCATCGCTTCAGCTATTCGAGGACTAACCAGATTATGATGTTATTGCAGTGATAGCTACAGTGTTGCTTGAAAGACCATCTTTGGATAATTGCAGTTCTAAAAACAAAGTTCAAGAAGATGGCACTTCTTGGAAAAGACTCGCTTGAAATGTAAGTTTTCTGACTATGAAGAAGATAAAGGTTTAGGCCTGAAATTCTTTGGAGCTGTTTATGTTGATTGCTGCTTGTGAACTTTGGGGCAAAGACTTGATATTTATGATGATCTTGTGAGTGCAGCAGTATGCGAGGAGTCGTCGTCTGCAAGCGATTTTGTTTGCTGCAGAAGATTTTGCTGGATATTTAGAAATGCAGCAGAAATGAGGATAAGAAGGTAGTGTTATCCTCAAAAGCTTATTAAATTTAGCCTTTTCTAACATTTTGACAAGCTTAGTAAGAAAATACTAATTAATATTAGGATTTGTTGATTGATTGATTGTTTTGGATCATTCATGTAGTTCACCTCTAGGGGCTTGGCTTATTTATAATCTTATACATGTTACTGGACAAAATAGAACAGAATAAAATATGAAAGATTGGGAGATGATCTATGAATTTACTTAATTCCTAGTTTATTACAAGGAGGAAGAGGTAAAAGATTTATAGGAGTTTGGGAAACATAAAGAAAACTATGTTTCTTTCATTGACAAACACTTAACAAAAGTACAAGTAGAGAGCAATTAAATGCAGTGTACTACTGAATTTGGACCCAAATGGCCTTGCTGGGCACGCCGCGGGCCACCACAAACACCAAATAGTACCCCGGCGGTGCGAGCTCTGCCCTGGGCGGTGCGGTCACGGTGATCTCACACTTGTTCAGGCCGTCGTTGGCAAAGTCCTCTATCGCAAGTATGAGCAGTCGCTGATTCATGGAGTATCCGTGCGTCGTGAACGGCGGCGCGTACATGGTCACCATCACCTCCTGCGGCCCCACCAGCTCCTGTGGCAGATTGAATTCGAACCTAAATCTCTCGCCGTACCGCATCCTGCCGGACACTGACGACTCATCGATCTCCGGTCGGTTTGCGGTCAGCTGCTCGTCCAGATACGGCGGGTAGAACCGTTCCACCCGCAACTCCGTCGGGAATTCGGCGTTCGTGAAATTGTAAGCACTATTAGGGTTGCTGCCAGCGACTAACACGGTGGCGTCCGGTAGGATCGCGCTGGTCGAGTGGTACAGGCGAGGGATGTTCGTCGCTGCAAGTGCACGGAAGCGCGTAGCTCTGGGCTTCTTTGGGCTGTAGAGCAGCGGGGAGAGGACGGGGTCGTGGCCGAACCACCAGCCGGCGCAGCCCTTGGAGGCGCCGTTGATGATGAGCACGTCGGCGGTCGGGAGCAGGAGCATGTCGCCCATCGTGCGGCCGACCGGCATCTGCTCCAAGGCCCACCGGGCGTTTGGGTTCGTGATGCTGATGCGGCCACAGCTCTTCAGTGCGGCCGGGTAGATGTTCTGTGAGCCCAAGGCGAAGGCGTCCTTCTGCGAGCCACCGCATACAAGGACCTGCGAAATTGTCATCGAAACAAATATCAAATGTTAAGGACCCCTTGAAAAAGAGTAACAGGAGATCTACCTGTGCCTGGATGGGCTTTCTGCCGGCTCTACGCAGATCGAGGGGGAGGAGCGCGGACATGCCGGAGGACGGGTAGTTCCGAGCGCCGCCGCCGGGGAGCTGGGGCAGCTCGCGAACGACGGCTTGGGTGCGGGGGTCGAGGATGACGGCGCGGTCGTTGCCGAAGACGAACAGGTTGCCGTCGGGAGCGAGGTGGACGAAGGGGTAGAGGTTGTTCTCCATGTTGTCGTTGGTGTCCTGCAGGAACTGGAAGTGGGTCGCCGCGGCGTTCTGCTTCCCGGCCTGGGGGACGAACTCCAGGCTGAAACTGCGGCGGCCGCCCAGCACGATGAAGGTGCCGTCCGGCAGGATCTGCTGGGTGCCATACCTGCATGTCCGCATGCACGCACCGAGTACTTTGACGTAAGAAAATGCTACTCATCACTATTGTGCTAAAGTCTCCACCACTATTAATTTTTAAAATTTTTATAATATAAAAATATTATTTTTAATCATCATATTATCAAACTAGGCTTCAGTTGAGTTAATGTAATGAAAAATAATATTATTTGCTAGATAATAAAAAAGAAAATAAAAAAAAAAAAAAAAAAAAATACAGTGAGGATTAGAGTGAGATTATGTTTACAAGCAAATTGTAAAACATTTTGTGAACTTACATATGTCGCCATGTTTTATTAATTGGTATAAATATATTAATCATAAGGTAATAGTTGTGATTTAAAAAGTCAAAAAAAAAAAAAAAAAAAAAACCCAATCAAAAACAATAATGTATACAAGTTTGTAAAATATAGGAGAATTTGTTCGTAAACAAGCATGGCATGATATTAAATCATTTTTTTCATTTTTTTTTTATTTTTTTTTTTAATATTAGAAAGTTTTACCTCTAATTTTTGGATTCTCAAATGATAAAACCAAAGTATTTTTCTTAGTTAATTACGAAGAAAAAATATTATTAAGTAAAATTTTTGAATAATTTATAATTTTTCAATAAAAACAAAATTGACAGATTTGGTTGAAAATTCCGTACACACTTTAATTTTGACCAATGCTACTCATACATTCCAAAAGCAAAAAAAAGTGTATGATCCACATTCCATTTATTCAAGAATGGGATGTCATCATTTCGAAGTGATCAGTGAAATTTATTTTATTTTATTTCTGAATGAATGGAGTGTAAAATATATAAATACGTAGGAAATTTAGAATTTACCATCGGGAATCAGCCAGAGAGAAGCGATATTCGACCCAATCGCAAGTCGGGCAGGGGCCGAGGTACCGCACGGCTTTATCGCCGTCGGCGTAGCCTCCGGTCTGCACGAGGGTGCCGTCGGCCGCGAGGGCGCCGGACGAGCACCAAGGGTCTGTCAGCACCTGCATGGAAATTCCAAAGAGTGTAAGAAACCAATTTGCAATTGGACTGAAAATAATTATTAGGTAAAAATTGTATAAACACACACCCTCTACCTAAGTCATTGGAAAGCGTTTATTGTGACATTCCTAATAGTCCCACATTGAATGTGGATAAAATTATGATTGGGTTTATATAAGATTTCGACACTAGTAATAATAAGTGAGATTAAGTATTTTAGGCTGTGGTTTGGGCCCAACAAGTTATTATTGTTAGTAGGTCGGGTCGTTACATTTGGTATCAGAGGCCCAATAATCAGTCAAAAGTGTGTGACGAGTCTCGGCTGAGTCTGGATCTAGATGATAGGGCTAGCGAGATAAGTCTAAAGTGTGTGACGAGTCTCGGCTGAGTCTGGATCTAGATGATAGGGCTAGCGAGACAAGTCTGTGTGTTTGGTCTGTGTGTTTGGGTTGACGATGACGTCAATCTAAACGGGGGAAGTCTGTGACGCCTCCATCCATCCGATCCATTGGACGGAAATAAATTTTTTAATTTTTGAATACTAAAAAGATAAAATTATGATCAGAATAGTATGATAAAATTAATTTTGAACAAATATGATTTGAGATTTACACTTAATTTTTAATCTTTTAATAATTTTTGAGCAATATTATCTTGGCAATCTAAAATTAGTTGTAATCCTTTGGCCATTATATGAGAACAAAAATACTACTTGTACATTCAAAAGTAAAATATATATTTTTTATCCGATTCATTGGACGAAAATAAATTTTTTAATCTTTGAATGCTAAAAAGATAAAATTATAATTATAATAGTATGATAAAATTAATTTTTGAACAAATATGATGTGAGATTTACACTTAATTTTTAATCTTTTAATCATTTTTGAGCAATATTATCTTGGCAATCTAAAATTAGTTGTAATCCTACAACTTCATAATCCAATGATCTATAATTTTCTACTAATTTTATCTTTTTTTTAGTACTGATTTTTTTTTTTTTAAAAAAAAAATTTAAACCCTAAAGGATAAAATTACAATTATTGAATTGTAATTCTACAACATTTTGGGTTGTAGACTTAATATTTTTTTTTATATTTTTCCACTAGAATATCTTAACTTCTATTTTTTTTCATAATTAAATAATTTTAATTAAAAAAATTAATTTAATCATTTAGATTTGGCTAACAAACCTTCAAAATTTTAATTTAATTTAATCAATTAATTTTTTAATTTGTTTGATTTGAATCAGTTAACGATATTTTGATATCAAAATATAAACTGATTACTTATTTTTACGAATTTATAGTTACGAGAATTATATAAAATGTACTATCTAAATCTATAAAGATAAAAAGTATATTTAAATTTTAAAATTAAAATATTTTTATTGATTCAAATCAAATGATTAGATAATAAAATTAGTTTATTGATTCAAATAAGACAAATTAAAAATTAATAAAAATAAAATATTAAAATATTAGATAGCTAAATCTAAATGATGATGTATAGTTAAGATAGATTCATGATGAGACTTTTGAAATATGGAAGGTAAATGCTATCTGTACATTCTATTTGGGGTGTATATTCTACATCCCATCCATTCAAGTGAGGGATAAATTTTATCCATCACTTCGAAGTGATGGATGAAGAAGCCTCCATCCTTGGATGGATGGGGTGTAGGATGTACACCTATTTTTGGATGTGCATGTAGCACTTTTCAATTTGGAAACCTTGAGCCTCCGGATCGCTCCGGTGTTGTAGTCGAACTCCACGGCGTGCGCCCAGCAGTCCAACGCGCCTTTCACGTTCGGAAACTCGCGGCAGTTGCCCTCCGGCAGGCGGATTAGCGACGGCCCTAGTGCCGTCGTGTCGAACATGATGGCCTTGCCGTGCTTCATGATCACGAGGTGCATCGCCGACACCCCCGAGTTCTCGCTCACGATCTCCCACCTCCCCGCGAAGCCTGCCCCCTGGTCCAGCGGCAGGATCACCGCCCCCGGAGGCGGCACATTGCTGGGCTTACTGATGTGTAGCACACAAACATTAAAATCATTATATTCTAACATAGATCTTATATATTATATTTTCGTGTAGTATCAAAATAGAAGATTCTGAATTTAAATAATTTTTTTTTATAAAAATTTAAAATTTGAGTATCTTAATATATCTAGCAACTTAAGCTTTTGGAAAGAATTAGCTGTTGTTGTCGCTGCGTTGCAACCTGGAAGGGGCAGTAAGGCCGTTGTCGTCGACGTTGGCGGGGTTGGGCGGGGGGTCATCACCGCCGTTAACAGGGCGAGGGTTGTAGAACCCGTCACTGCCGGCCTCGACAGGGGAGCGAAACACGTTGAGGACCTTGTCCAAGATGAAGGGCTCGGCGAGGGTGGCCGAGAGGAGGAGGATGGAGCAAAAAGCGGCGGTGCGGAGGCCGGGAGTAGGCACCATTATTTCCCTTCCTCCGTTTATTCTTTCTCTATCTCTCCCTTATTCTTATTCTTATTCTTATCCTCTCCTCCTCTCCTCCTCTCCCTCTCCCTCTTCTTTTATTCCTCTCAATTTGCCCTAAGAGTGGATGGTTGTGCTTTTTACGTGAGGTTCTACTCCGTGTTTAGAGCCCAACGGCTAGTTTAAATATAGCACGATTTTTACAGCCTCGCGCCATCCAGGAGATCACGTCTCTGTTGGTACATTGCCCTCCTTGTTTCTCATATTTTCCATCATGCCATTGTGTACATGTAGTAGGGTTTGGAATGCCAATGGGTTCGGATATCTGAAATTTTATCCGAATCCGAATTCGGAATGAATTTATTTGATATTAAACGAATATAGATTCGGATATGGATATAAAACACGAAAACTCAACAAATTTGAGTTCGAATATTTTAAAAATTTAGATTTAATGTAATATGTTTTGAAATATTGTAAAGAGAAAAAGAGAAATAACTGTTTCGGGTTTAATTTTTCGGATTCGGATTCGAGTTCCGGTTTAGATTTTGAATTTTTAGTCAGGTTCGGATTTGAATATGAATTTTTAAAATTCGGGTTCGAATTTGGATTTCGAATTTAGTAGTCGGGTTCGGATTCGGTTTTAAAAATCCGCTCCGAATCTGACCCGTTGACATTCCTAGATAGGGTGACAAAATTTCGGATTGAGATAATGAATATTCACTATGTTCAGACCTGAACCGGAGCTAGATTTTGGGTTCGGCTTGAAATAAAGCATTCAGATCCAAACCAAACTGAACTCAAATTTAAATCATTTTTTTTAAAAAAATAAAGAAATATATATTAATTTTGAATTTAAAATTTCAGTATTCAAAATAAAAATAAGATAATCATAATATCTTTTAAAATAAACTATTTAAAATTAAAAAAATAATGTAAAAACGTAGAGAACTTTTGTACCATTTTGAGCCAACTATTCGATTTTTCAAAATTTTGATTTTAGTACTCATTCTTTCAATTTGTTTGATTTAGATTAGTTAACGAGCAACAAAAATTCAAATCAAATAGATTGAAAGATTGGATAGTAAAATTAAAATTTTAATAAATTGGATAGCTAATTCAAAATGATTCATAATTTAAATAAGTTATATATATATATATATATAGGGGTAATTTTTTATATACCCCTAAAAAATTTTCTGTTTTCAGACTTACCTCTCTTAGAAGGCTAATATTAAAACTACCGTTCTTACGTTCCAACTTCTTTCCAAAATACCCCTGAAGTTAAACTCGGTTAGTGTACCATTTAGAACTGCCGTTATCTGTGTGAAATTACCATTTTGCCCTTTCAAACATACCCTCCTAAACTCTAAACCCTAAAACCCTAAACCTTAAACCCTAAAACCCTAAACCCTAAAACTCTAAAAAACCCTAAACCCTAAACCCTAAAACCCTAAACCCTAAACCCGGACAAAATAGGTATATCTGATAGTTTTCAACTCCGATTATTATTTAACTCTAGTTTAACCCTAGTTAACTTAACAAAGGGAAACGGTAGGGGTATTTTTAATAACGGTGGAACGTATGAAGGGTATATTGGAAAGAAAAAAATAAGAGGGGTAAATCATATATTTTTTCAGATTTCAGGGTACTCAGACAATATATATATATATATATATATATATATATATATATATATATATATATATTAAAAAATAATACAATGTTATATAATTTTACTGCAAAAGTGGGTTGTAGACTCGGCTCATTCAAATTTTTTGTCTTTTTAATCTGAGCAAAATAATTTGTCCAAATCTAGGTTTTTGGATAGAGTTTTTTTATTTGAATTTGGTTATTTTTCGAATCGGACCAGATAGTTCGGGTTATTTTTTACTGCCCCCTAATTGTGTGACGAGAGAAATAGTTGATCATCTGATGGCCGTTTAGTAATTTTGTAGAAGTTGAAGGTGGATTGGTGGTGAGAAAACTAATCTCATTGAACTCCTCCTTTTTCCCTAAATAAGATGATTTGTACGGAGAGCCCCTCAAGAACAGGCAATTCTCAAATACCTCTCTGAATTTATTTACGTTTTTAGATTGAGATTCTTTAAATTTCCAATTTTTTGAATTCAATTCTTTTATATTTGATGATTTTATGAGTTTTTTTTTATTGCTAAAAGATTCATTTTGGGTTAAATAGTAAATAATTTAAATCAAAATGATTGAAAATTAAGGTGTAAGTTAGTGTACATATCGGACTTGTGTCCGATGTGGATATTTTTTTGAACGCACGTTCAATACCGATCTATAACGTATATAATTAAATAAAATATAAATTATTTTATTTTATTTTTTTTATATATATATATAATGTAAGATGATAAATATTTTAACTTTTTAATAATTACATATAAATATTTTTTAGACAATATAAATAAATTATGTATGATGAAATTATTATTTTTAAAATATATGAATTATGAGTGAAAAATTTTATAAATTTTTATTCGTATGAGAAATATATTAATATTTTATCAAAATTTATATTTTATAAATATATAATAAATATAGAGTAGAGTTTATATGCTTTTAAAAGTACAAATATATTCATGCTTATGAAATTTTCACTATTGAATTTGTATTGGGATTTGTGCTTTTTATTTTATCTTTCTTTGTATTTAGTTGATTTTATAAAAACACAAATCCCAATACAAATTCAATGATAAAAAATTTACAAGTGTGAATGGACTTGTATTTTTAAAAGCATATAAGTTCTACTCATAAATATATATTATTATATTAATAATATTATATTTTGTTATCTGTGTTCATGTCGTATTCGTGTTTTAATTTTTTAAAAATTGCCGAGTTGCCGTGTCCGAATTGTATCATGTCTTGTATCAGTGTCCATGACGCTTAGGTGTCAGTTCAAAATACTATAGTTTAAAATATTTTTCTCAGAAAAGTATAATTTAGAAGAATTTTCTTTCTTTTTTTTTGCCCTATTTTTATAATTTTAAAATCGTTTATTAAGGTATAAATTTATTCATTCATACATATCCTTCACAAAAAGATTATTTGCATGCCAATCCCTTGAAGCAGAAATTTATACTAATGCCTTTAGGAATACCTTAATAGTGATTTGGTGATATTTTTGGGTGTTATTAGTATTAATATTTTTGAGATACTGTTGATTCGTTTATTAAATCAAAATCTTGATTGTAAAAAGGAAATCTTGGTGTGACAAAATAAAGATGTAGACAATAATAAGAGTAAGAGAAATTAGTATATGCACCTTTTATATAAGATGTAATTCAATATATTTTATGACATTTTAAATTCCGTTGCATTCAAAAGTCATAAATTTTGAACATCTATCTATATTTTACAAATCAAACTTTTAAAATTTAAAAATTTATAAAATTTTATGCGCACATAAATCATATTAATCAAATTGAATTTTGATTTTGGGATATTACCTATAAAATATTATGTACAGTGTAATATAAGGGTGTAAAACAGGCTGAACGGTCCGTGAGCAGCCCTACTCGGCACGAGCTTGCGCTAGGCCAAGACACAGCACAAGTCCTGTAGTACTTGTGCCGGCCAGGCCGAGTAGGGCATGAGCTTGCGTTAGGCCAAGACACAGCACAAGTCCTGTAGTACTCGTGCCGGCCAGGCCGAGTAGGGCACGAGCTTGCGCCAGGCCAAGACACAGCACAAGTCCTATAGTACTTGTGCCGGCCTGGCCGAATAGGGCATGAGCTTGCGCTAGGCCAAGACACAGGCCGAGTATGGCATGAGCTTGCGCTAGGCCAAGACACAGCACAAGTCCTGTAGTACTCGTGCCGGCCAGGCCGAGTAGGGCACGAGCTTGCGCCAGGCCAAGACACAGCACAAGTCCTGTAGTACTCGTGCCGGCCAGGCCGAGTAGGGCACGAGCTTGCGCCAGGCCAAGACACAGCACAAGTCCTGTAGTACTCGTGCCGGCCAGGCCGAGTAGGGCACGAGCTTGCGTCAGGCCAAGACACAGCACAAGTCCTGTAGTACTCGTGCCGGCCAGGCTCGGCCTGATATATCGAACCATGCTAGGAGTAGTCTTTCAAGCCAGTTGGCCCGACACAATTCAGCTCGAGATGGGTTTGGACTGTGTCGGGCCTAAGAGAAGGCTCCGGCCCGACACGGGCCAGCATGATCCTTGGGAGTTGGGGACCTAAGTTCTCCTATTGGAGGTCGGTATTTTGGTCCTACTTGGACCGTAATATTTTTCCCATCAGTCAAAATTTTAATTATTAAAAGAATATTTCGATTCAAAAAAATTAATATTATAATTATTTTAAAAAATTTAAAATTTTATTATTTTTATAAATAGTTTTTAAAATTTTATTATTTTTTCACTAATATATTATTTTAAAAAATAGTATGCTAATTTTATTTTTTGAAAAGAAATTATATGATTTAAATAAAATTAATAAATATAAAAATAATGAGTTGGTTAAGCCCCGACACGGCACGGCACGGCACGGCACGACCCAACTTTTGGATCGGGACGTGCCGGGCAGACCCATAGCCCATGTGAATGTGGGCCGTGCCGACCCGACACAATCCATGTTAGTATGGCATGTACTTATACAATGGGTATATCCAATTTTTTTCTTTCCTTTTTTTCTTCTCTCTTTGTTCTTTCTCTATTAAAGAGAATAAAATTGTTGCACTATTTGGCTATATATTGTACCATTTGATAAGTGCAAAAAAAATTATAAATTGTACAACATTCTATCATATAGTATAATATATAGTCAAAAACTATAATATTAAAATACTATTGTACTATTGTACTATTTTATATTTATTTTGCATTTGTTAATAAGTGCAATATATAGTTAAATAGTGTAATATTTTATTTTTTTAATCGAAAAAAAAATAAAATAAAAGAAGAAAAAGGAGGAGAACATTGACGTCCTCTTTCTCTCCCTCCCTCCTCCTCCTCCTTTAGATCCGGCACATCGTCGCGCCCTACTGTCTCAAACTGTGCCACTACCCCACTTTCTCATTTTTACGATCTATATCACGTCTGAGCCCGCATTGTTATTATTAGCAGCAGTAGATCTATTACATATATGTAATAGAGGTGGAGGAGAAGAAGCATGATGAGAAAGAAAGAAAGAAAAAAAAAATGAAGGGATATTTAAGGTATTTTGATCAATTTCTAAAAATTTGGTTCAAATTTGTTAAATTAAAAAAGATGGTCTTATTTTTCGAAAATGTAAAACTAATAAAATTTTTATGAAAAAGGACTAAAATTTTAATATAGTTAAAATGTTAAATTAAAATAAAAATATATTAAAGTCATCAAAGTTAACATTATATATTTATAAATAAAATAAAAACTAAATAATTATATATAATATAATTTTTTTGGAGATTGAGGATTTAGTTGGATGAGGATAATATCCCAACCCCACCCTGTTCTTGTGAGTAGAGAGAATTTTTTTTCCGCAGAGACAATTTTTTAATTTCTATTTTTTTTAGGGTTCTTTTCAGAATTTCTTTATTATCTCTATTCTTTCCTACTCCCAATTGCAGGCATTTGTGAATAGAATTTGATATATTTTTTTGTTCAAGTAGATGACTGTTGGAGAGGATATTTTAGTCAAAATAATTTTTAAACTAAAAATTAAAAATTTATTTTTTAAAAAATTAAAATTTTATTATAGTATGAATACTCTTAAAAATATTCATTTTTAACGAAATGATATTTTTATTCTTTATTTTTTCTTATTTTATAAAATTTTAAAAAACAATTAAAAAAATGAGGAAAGATTTAGAGCCCTACCTAGTATGGCAAGACTTTTGCCATCTAGCCTAAGGGGTCATGCTTGATCATGGATCTAAAAAATTTAGCCTATCGCAACTAGGGGTGTCAACGAGCCGAACACGAGCGAGCTGGGGTCGGTTCGTGTTCAGCTTGTTTAATAAATGAGCCGAACACGAGCTGGCTCGTTTAAATATCGAGCTGAAAAATTCGGCTCGTGTTCGGCTCGTTTATTAACAAGCCGAATACGAGCTGGCTTGCGAACAACAAGTTTGATTTTCATTTCTATTATTAGGTGTAAAATTAAAAAAAAATTAAAATATTAAAATTTTAATCTAATAATTAAAATTTATAAAAAATTGATGACCTAAAATTTAAATACGCGAACAACAATTTTAATTTTCATACCTACTATTAGGTATAAAATTTAGAAAAAATTAAAAAATTAAAATTTTAATCTAATAATTAAAATTTATAAAAAATTGATGCCCTAAAATTTAAATATAATATATATATATATATATATATATATATATATATATATATATATATATATATATATATATATATTCGAGCTGCTATCGAGCCGAACACGAGCGAGCTGACTCCAGCTCGTGTTCGGCTCGTTTATTAAACGAGCTGAAAAATTCGGCTTGTGTTCGGCTCGTTTACTAAACGAGCGATTCGATCTCGAGCTCATTTCGAGTCGAACACGAGCTAGCTCGCGAACAACGAGCTGGATTACCACCCCTAATCGCACCACAGTCCAGATTTAGGGTTATGCCATATTGCGCCGACCTCCAACCAATTTTAATCGAATGTGAATTATGTCGGTAGTATATTCCACATTACACCCTTAGACATATAGGTCAACCAAACTCTAACCCATTAAATAAATGAGTCAAGACTCTAAATCGAAACCCAATCCTTGTTTATGGATAACTTGACAGGGAAGCTCAACCCATACTTATAGGTACTCTATGACCCATGCAAACTATTTAATTATTTAAATTATTTCTTAACATAATAATTTATAGATCTTTTTTTTGCCTAAGAAAATCTACTGGATTTGTGATTTTATAAAATCAAGCAATTTTTTGAATTTTGTACATTAAAGTCATATTTTTAAAAAATGACTAAATTATTGTTGTTTTTCTTTCTCTCTCCTTACTCTCTTGTATGTTTCTCTTATTCTGCTTTATCTGTCCCCACCTTCTCCTTTGCCGCCCCTCAATTGATGCGGTCCTTCCTGCTTACCTTACTTATGTCTTCGCCGCCGCCGATCACCTTGCGTACTTGTCCAGTCTCTATCTGTAACGACATGTCCTACTAGCAATAATAACTCGTTGGGTCTAAACCAAAATAAAAAATATTTAAGCCCAGTTATTATTACTAGTGTTCATATCCCTTATATACCCAAGAATAACTCTATTTCCATCCGATGTGGGACTATTGGGGTGTCACAGATTCCCCCCGTTTAGGCCTGATGTTCTCGCCAGCACAAACACACACACACACACACAGAGCCCAAGATCACCAGGCGATGTGAGACTTGTCTCACTAGCCCTGTCATCTAGACACAGACTTAGCCGAGACTTGTCACATACATCCGGTTGGTAACTTGCTCTGATACTAAATATAATGACCCGACCAACTAGCAAACACTTCCGGCTGGAAATTGCTCTGATACCAAATGTAACGACCCAATCCACTAGCAATAATAACTCGTTGGGCCCAAACCACAGCCCAAAATGCTTAAGCCCAGTTATTATTACTAGTGTCCATGTCCTCTTATATGTCCAAATAAATTCACATTCGCATCCGATGTGGGACTATTAGGTGTCACAGACTCTCCCGTTTAGGCCTGACGTCCTCGTTTGGGTGTCACAGACTCCCAAACAGATCCACATTCGCATCCGATGTGGGACTATTGGGTGTCACAGACTCCCCCATTTAGGTATGATGTCCTCGTCAGCCCAAACATATACAGCCCAAGATCACCAGGTGATGTGAGACATGTCTCGCTAGTCCTGTCATCTAGACTCAGACTCAGCTGAGACTCGTAACACGCTTCCGGCTGGTTATTGGCGCTGATACCAAATATAGCGACCTGTCCCACTAGCAATAATAACTTGTTGGGCCTAAACCATAGGCCAAAATTCTTAAGCACAGTTATTATTATTAGTGTCCATATCCCTTATATACCTAAGAATAACTCCATTCCCATCCGATGTGGGACTATTGGGGTGTCACAGACTCCCCCCGTTTAGGCCTGACGTTCTCGTCAGCCCAAACACACACACACACCTAGCCCAAGATCACCAGGCGATGTGAGACTTGTCTCGCTAGCCCTGTTATCTAGACTCAGGCTCAGCCGAGACTTGTCACATACATCCAGCTGGTAATTGGCTCTGATACCAAACATAACGACCCGGCCCAATAGCAAACACTTCCGGCTGGCAATTGGCTCTGATACAAAATGTAACGACCCCGCCCACTAGCAATAATAACTCGGCGCTAACCATTAATCCCTAAAGCTCGAGCCAACACTTGTCGGTTCGTCGTTATTTCTTAGGGGTCAGATCTGTATGCTTGCATACTTTGACTGGTCACTCAGGTCAGTTCTATACCTTTCTCTATTCTTCACTGCATGTTTAGAATAGGAGTTATTGTTTCTGTGATGACCCGAATCCACATGGAGGAGCTACGGCTTGATCAGCAGCTTCTGGAGGCCCTTGTTGTTTGTTAGAGTCGGTTGCCCGCAAATCGGACTCAAGAAATGGCCCCAGCGTGGAAAATAGATCAAGAATACCTATTTGGACATTTTCATCAAGTGATATAAGTGGTTTCACGCTAAACGGACGCTGAATTTGGATTTAGCGCGAAAAAATATTGGAAAACGACTTTTTGGAGGTATTTTTTTGAGTCCGGACGCCCAAAAACGGACACCCGAATATTTTCGGTGCATTTTGTTGCACGAGGGAATCGTGGACCGGCGGGGGAGCCACGTGGCGACCCCGGATTGGCCGGCGCGATCCACGGGAGCCGCGCGGGGGAGCATGGATTGGGGAGGCGTCACGTGGCGGCCTCGGATTGGCCGGCTCATGCGGCGCGGTCCCCGCATCGCGCGCGGGCAAGTGGGGCTGGTGTGGCGACGTGCGGAGGTAGGCGCGGGCAGGTGGGCGCCCGTACGTGGGGTCCACGTGGGGCCCCGCGATTGGCGAGTGCCACCCGCCCCGCTGGGCTGGTCGGGCCACGTGGCAGCGCCCGGGTGGCCCGATGCCCGTTGTCCCGTGTTCGGGACACGCGGCGCACCAGGAGCGGAGCGATTCGGGCGCTGCGCGGATCGGGGACCGAAGTCCTCTTTCGGGCGCCCGAAACTTTCGGCTGCTCGAAATTGTCCCCTAAAGTCCGAAGTTTGGGATTTTTTAGGATTTGACTATAAATAGGCCCTCCTCTCCCCGATTTCGAGACTTTGGAGATTTTTCTGGGAGCCCTCCTTTGGCAGAGCACATCTTCACATTGTCCACCATCTTTTGAAGGATTTTGGGAATTTTTGGAGGCCGTGACATCGACGATTTCAGCGACTCGGCGCACTTCGATGTTCTTCTTTCGGTGGCTTTTTCAGTTGCAGTTCCGCCCGCGAGCTCTCCTGGACTGACCCGAAGGAGTTTTTAGCTGATTTTTGCGGCAACGTGTTCACGAGAGGTAGGCCTTCGATTTTCGTGTTGATCACTTCGCTCCGTTTTGAGTTTTTGGTAGGATTTTCGAGTCATCTTTTGACCCCTTTTACTACGGCAATGTTTTGGATAGCGGTGGAGTATTCTTGCTTTTTCTCGGCCTACGGATATCGTATTTGGGATTTTAAAGATTCAATTTGCATCCACACTTCGCGAGAACACAACCATATTTTTCTTTGATTTTTTTGAGGACTCTACACAGGTGAGAATTTACGTTTTCTGGGACTGTTGCGCAAAACAGCAAGCGCAGAATTATGAGATTATAGCTTACAATGTGTTCGGCTTTTGTTACAGTTTTCACACAGATTTTGGAGTTTCGCAGGGAAAGGGAAAGTTGGATCTTTTTGTTTTGATCAAGGTGAGCAATTTTTCTTTTGGCCCCGGACAGAAATTGTGCTTGGTTTCACAGCTACGTCTTTATGACGCGCCCGCTGATTTTGCACTACATTGTTGGACAGTGCCTCACTGTTTTGCTCGCCACTGCTGATCCAGGAGGAGTTTTTGGGAGATCTTGGATTTGTTGGGACCGTAGACGCTGAGGGAACGCGCGTGCCGAATTTCAGCCCGATCGGATTTCGGATCTGCACATTCCAGGTGGGTGGTTATTGCTTACATCTTTTCATGGCATACTTACTAGGGCTATTGGAGAGACCCCTGATTTATTGATTATCGGTTTGCCACCCTATTGGAAATCATACATGATTAAAGTAATCTGATTAATTCTCAGCCTATTTATGTGGGATTGATATACTATAGTGGTGATATATTAACATGTCATGTTAGCACTTAGTATTTCATGAAAATTGATTATTCGATAGGACAAGATGATATATCCTATGTGCGGGTACTACTTGATGATTTTATGGACATGTATAGTTGGATGGTGATTATGTCCCGATGATCTATTCTTTTGTAAGATTGTTACATGATACTCTTTCTTCTATCTGTCTTGAGAACACTTGCATACTTGTATGGACATCTAGATATGCCATCTTTTATTGCTACACTATCATATTAGGATTTGACTTAGGAGAAACCATGATTGTTCATGTTCTCCTTTTTATTTAGTGCTCAGGTTTGAGCAGGGGTTTATGATAGTGTAGTCGAGATCATTGAGTTTGGGAGAGGATTTCACCTGGTTTTGGGACTTGTGGGGTGTTGCGGCAGCCACGGATATTGGGCGGTTGGCCGGATGTTTACTGTTGCATCAGATTGGGGGATTGGAGTTTACTCACTGGATGGAGTTTCCCACTTTGAACATAGTCGTGACTAAGTCCTGCTATATTGAGATACTTGTGATATGGTTACTTTACTTGTGTGGGTCACTCCCCTTGAGTGCCACTCCGGATGTAGGCTTATGACCGAGCTGCGCGCCGGTCCATTGGTTACCTAGGGATTCGGTCGTGTGCCGTTTCCGCTACTAGGCTCTTGAGTTCGACAGCAGAGCAGGCAGTACCGGGTTTTATTCCGGTCCATTGGATTGGGTTTATTTTGACAGATACTGGTTACTGATGCATGCATACGGTTGTTGTGGCATTTCCGCTACTAGGCTCTTGAGTTCGACAGCAGAACAGGTAGTACCGGATTTTATTCCGGTCCATTGGATTGGGTTTATTTTGACAGATACTGGTTACTGATGCATGCATACGGTCGTTGTTTTATTCGGTACTGCATTAGAGACATAGTAGTGGTAGTTTTTCCTTATCGGCAATCTATTTTAGCTTACCACTTTACTTTCCTCTTGCCTCTGGTAGACTTGGTGGGTACGTCGGAGTTTGAGTATTTACCCACTGAGAACTACTGGTTTACTAGTAGTTCTCACACCTATTGGGGGTTCTCCCTCCTCTTTTCTTTCCTCCCTTTTGTTTTGCAAATCTATCTTTGCGGGAGTTGCTGGTCTTCGGCCTTTGTTCGAGACGAGAGAGTCACGAGCTAGACCCCTACCTGTCACTAGAGTGTAGCTGTATCCCCTAGTTGGAGATTATTTTTTAGTACGGTCAACTGGATTATTGTATAGTTTACTTTAAGAGGGATCTTCTGTATTTCGAGAGACTATTGTACTATGGTTTTAGTTTATCTCCCTTTTTGGGTCTAGGGATGCTGTATTGAGGATGTTGTATGATGATTATTTATTTTTGGGAGATGGATACTGTACTTTATTTTCTATTATTTAGTGATTGGATTTTATTTCTACAGCACTTTATTCCGCTCTTATATATAATATATATATATATATGTATATATATATATATATATATATATATGTATATATGTATATATGTATATATATATACATATATATATACATATTATATATATATATATATATATATATATATATATATATATATATATATATATATATGTATGTATATATACATATGTATATATATACATATATACATATATACATATATATATATACATATATACATACATACATATATATATATATGTATATATACATATATATATATATATATATATATATATATATTATATATATATATATGTATGTATATATATATATATATATATATATATATATATATATATATATATATATATATAGTTATAGTACTATCTTTTGCAGGTTAGATGCTGCGCCTATGCGTGGTTTCCTCTATGGGTGGCGGATCTGTTGGCAAGCCCGTGTCACGCCCCGGGGTCGAAACTGCGACCCGGGCTCGCCAACAGATCCGCCACCTATGCTAAAACCCGCATAGGCGAAGCGTCTAACCTGCAAAAGATAGTACTATAGCTACACAAATATCAGAGCTGAAATAAAATGCTGTAAAATAAAATCCAATCACTATACATCAAGAAATAAAGTACAATATCCATTTCCTCAAATACAGATAATCATCATACAATGTCCTCAATACAGCATCTCTCAACTATAAAAGGGAGATAAACTAAAACTATAGTACATCAGTCTCAACTCTGTCTCTCCAAATACAAAAGATCTCCCTCCAAGGAAACAGTAAACATCAGCCAACAGCTATCAGGAATCTCCAGCCAGGGGATACAGCTACACTCCTCGGGTGGTACAGATCTAGCTCGTGACTCCCTCGCCCCGGACAACGATCGAAGGATCAGCAACTCCCGAAGAGGACTCTGCAAAACAGGGGGGAGAAAAAGAAAGGGGAAAACAACAATGGGGGTGAGAACCACTAGTAAACCAGTAGCCTCCCCCTGTGGGTAAAGCCTCAAGCTCCGGCGTACCCACTAAGTCTACTAGAGGCAAGAAAAAGGGGTGAGTGGGAAAGCGGTAAACAGAACTACTGAATAAAAGGGGAAACCACAACAAGTATGCCTCTAAATGCAATACCGAAGGAAATGACGGTATGAATGCATCAGGAAACAGTATCTGACCAAATAGACCCAATCTAGTGCCACCAGTAAAAACTGGTACTGCCTGCTCTGCCGCGACGGGTATGCCAGCCTACGCATATGTGACACCCCCGGAATTTGGATTAGTCCTCTATATAAATGATATAATAGGACTAAATCTCTAACCCGGCTATAGCATTTTGGATGGTAGCAAGATCCAAGAGGAACATGAGAGTTAAGCGTGCTAGAGCTAGAGTAGTTCTAGGATGGGTGACCCCCTGGGATGTGGGGCGTCACAGCATAACACCGAAGCAAAAGGAGTCCCAAGGGCTCAAAAACTGTACTCACCATGGTGCCCGGCGCACGGCACCGTGAAAAGCCTACTCCGGAGTGGCACTCGTGGGGAGCGACCCACACGAGTAAAATATCACTGTATCAAGCATCTCTGTAACCACTGTCTCACAATAGCAGGACTGGATCAAGACTATGATCAAAGTGAGAAGCTCCGTCCACCAACAAAACCCCGATCTGATGCAATAATACTCAAAAGTGGGAAACACCATCCACTAGAGAAAACTGATACCCAATCTGATGCAATAGTAACATCCGGTCAACCGCCCAAAGTCCGCGGTCACCGCAATAACCCCAACCCTCAATTGGGTAAAATAATACAAGATCCGGTCAACCGCCTACTGTCCGCGGTTGCCGCAATACCCCACAATCCAACATCAAGTACACCCTATCTCTGACCCTCAGGTCCTAGCTACACTATCCCAAACCTCTGCTCGAACCCGAGCAACATGACTCAAAAGTAAAATAAAAAGAGAAAAAAAGCAATCATGGTTTCTCCTAAGTCAAATCCCAATATGATAGTGTAGCAATAAAATAGTGGCCTATCTAGATGTCCAAATAAGCATGCCAAAGTCCTCATACAATGTGGAAGAGAAAGAAAGTCAAGTAACAGTTTAACAGGTGCATCGATTAATAATATCCACATAGATATAACAGTCATGCTAAAATCATCAGTCAACTACACATGTATATGATCCCTGATCCATAATAAATCCCCAGAGTGAAACCCGCACATAAATAAGTCATTATGTCCCACAATTAATCTATTTAATCCATTTCATAAAATCTGGGTGCTAAAGTAGCATGTCAATTATCATAATAAATTACTCCGATGATCATGTTCCTACAGCAGTATTACCCCAATAATATCCCCAACATGCTATATCCACCAAAGAAATCTCAGATGATAGGCTCACATCTATATCAGTCAAACATGCAGGATACTCAATCATTATGCTCAACATTGGGGGTTTTCTAATAAACTTAGTGAGTAAGTCAGATGTAGAGGCAAGCAACAACCACCCACCTGAAGCGCTAACTGTCCGGGTCCGTACAGCTGAAAATACCCAAAACTCCAATCCCTTGCTCCAACAAGGTCAGCGCACCCGCAACACTCCTGGCACAACACCAAGTCCACTAAATACACTTAGGCTCCCAAATAATGCTCTTACAAATACATACAACAACAGTCCCAGAACTGTTAAATTATCACCTGTAGAAAGTGCCCAGAAAATTCCCAGAAAAATATCACGGCGATCCTCGCGTCGATAGCTTCGCAACGGTACCTTGCACGCCCAAATCAGAGTTCGGTAAGCCAAGTTATAAATTCGTCAAGGTGGTAATCCAATCAACAAACTGTGAAGAAAAACTGCACACAGTACACTGAGAAAACAGTGATTATCACCTCGAAATAAATCTCTGAAAAATCCAAGAAAAATACGAGCACGTTCCTTGCGATCCGTAGATGAAAAAGTTGTACAAGCTCGTCTCCGTCTGACGCTCGTACACGAAGATATGGCCGAAATACTCAGCTGCTGTCAAGGAAATCCACACAGCAAAAAGGGGTCACTATTTGCCTCGGGATCCGTGCCAAAACCTCGAAACGAAAAAGCGTGATCAAAATGAAAGTTGAAGCCCTACCTGTAAGGAGTCAGCCGGCGCAAGAATCACTGAAAAGGGACCTCGGGATAGCCCAGGGGAGCTAAAACATCACTGCTGCGCCGATGAAGGAAACAGGAAATGCAACGTCGCGCCGCGCCGTAAAATGGAGAACCTTGGGATGCGTGCTCCAAAAATCCTAGGACTTGGCAGAAAGATCAAGGATCAAGAGGTGAACAAATCTCCTTAAGGTGGCTCGGGCAGAAGAGGCTCGAAAAGGGAGAAAAACTCGAAAAGAAGGGGCTCGGGTTGGTATATATAGGCCATTCTAAACAAATCCAAAAATGCCCACTGTGTCCTCACTTTCGGGCGCCCGAATCTTTTCGGGCGCAAACAGTGCGGCCCGGCCCAAACTTTCGGGCGCGCACAGTAACCCGGCCCACACGGCCCACGCCCGCACACCCGATCCGGTCGGACCGCGTGACCGTCCGACCCGCTCCACGCGCTGACACGTGTCCCCGAACACCGAACAGCCAACCCGGCCGCTCCCCTCGCGCCACGTGGCCGCCCTTGGTCAACGGGGCCGTTGGCGCCCGCCAATGGCGGGCCGCCACGTGGCCCCGCGTGCGCCACCTCGCCGCCGTGCCCGCCACGCCAGCCGGCCGCCGCCTGCCACGCCTGCCACCGCCGCCTGCCACGCCACCTGCCCCGCCGCACGCGCACAGTAGCACAGCCAATCCTCGCGCGCCACGTGTCCAGGCCATACACTCTCGCTGCACCCGGTGCACCCACTCCGTGCACCCGACGAATCCTACTCTGCCACGTGTCCACTCTCGGCCAATAGCACGATGCCACGTGGCACACCACCAGCCCGCACCTCCAGCGCCTGCCCGCGCACTTGCCCGGCCTGCCAGGCCTGCCCGTGCACCCTGCGTGCGCCGAGACCACTGCACCGATCCAATAGAAGGTGCCACGTGCCTCGCTCCGGTCCACCGTACACCCGCTATGCTCCGTGGACCGCGACCCGTGGACCATCCAATGAGAAACTGCCACGTGGCCCCCGCTCCGGTGCACGCCTGCCGCGTGGACCGCGCACCCTGCCCGCGCCCTGCCCGCGCCGCTCTCCGCCTGCCCGAGGCCGCGCCGCCGCCCTCCGCCGCCGCCGGTCGCCGCCGGCGATCGCCGGAGTTACTGTTCCGGCGGTGAACAGTAACCCGAGCCCAAAAAGTCAAGTAGGTAGTCCATTTTGACCGTTTTCGCGCGCTGAATCCGAATTTGACGTCCATTTTGCCAAATTCCAACTCTAAAAATTGCCGAAGGCTCCCGGAAGTGTATTCTTAGCCCGAATTTCGCGCGGAGCCCAATTTTGATATCCGATTCGCGCGAAACCACTTCTAAACCCTCCACGGGGTCCTCCGATCACCCACGTGATCCAAATAAGCCCGAAGTCCAACACTTGTGCCCCAGACACCTCCAACACACCATGTAAGCCTCCAAAGCCACCCCCAACGCACTGCAGCAGCTCTGCGGGATCCGGGTCATCACATCCTCCCCCACTAAAAGAAAGTTTCGTCCTCGAAACTAAAGTCGTTCCTCAACACGGAAACTCAACCAAAAAAAAAAAGGGGGTAAAAATCCAATCATCCACCACTCAAGCTCCCAAGGCTGACAAATACCTCCTCCAGCGACGCGATGCGGTCCTCGGGTCTCCAACTAGAACAAAATAAAGGCGGGCACTCCAGAAGAACCGTACCAACTCAACCAAGTACAGCTGGGCTAACCGCTCGAGCTACCAAGTAATCTGCATCGGTACAAGCCTCCGCTCCTCCCAGGGCCTCAGATAATCCAACCACAAGTCCATCGGCACACCAGCTCGATCCGAAAATCTCTGTACTCCCGAGGCAATCGACAAAAGTCCTCCAACTGATCACGTAAACTCTGATCTCTAATCCAAAACCATCAGGGTGTAGAAACACCTCCCCAACTCTCGGGCATCAGCACACACTATAAGCAGTCGAGGGAACCAGATCACAATCAATCTTCGAGAAGATCCCGTACCCTTGCAGCTGGTAAATCCAATCCTCCAGGCTCAAAAAGGGTACCGCTCCAGACGATCACTTCATCAAATTTCGGGAGTTGTATCCTCAACTCCCAAACCAGTGACATGCAAGGCAACTCCGAAAGAAAAAGAGCCTTGACCAGGGGAGAGATCCTCGCCCGGTCGCTCCCAAATCTTGACCATCCGAGCGAACCATTCAGCCACGGTCTATCATCCAAAGAGTCCTTAGTGCCACCACCATGCGCCACGTTTGCCTCGACAGTCCACACAGCGCCAGCTACGAAATCATCAGACTCAACTCCAAATAGCTCTCTTACTCCGGGTATCCGCCACCACAGTGGCCCTATCAGGGTGATCCTGGATGCTTGCCAAAAATCCAACTGGTAGCTTACATAGCTACTATGGGAGGTATCACAGTAACTCACAAATCCATCTCCCAACACTGGCGATGCTAAATCAGGGCTGGTATCAATCTCATCACCAATCGTCAAGCTCTGCTGGCACTATCCGGCTCCACAAGCTCCTCACCTCAACAATAACTGCCGGTCTCAGCCATTCTCGCATAGCATCCATTTTGGCCAGCTTCCACCACCGCCTCTTATGGCTAGACTAAGTAATCCAAGAAGATATGCTCTCGAAGCTAAAACTTGTACCACAACAACTTGGCATACAGCTTCTTCCTCACAGACCTTGTTACACCATCTACCAGTACTCCACCAGCTCTAAACCATACAGAGATGGGGTAAAATCAAAATATCCCAGAAGAATATCTCCAATAATTCTTCCAAGTGCAGCTGGAACACACAATTCCTCAAATCCTAAGACGACAGGGCCTTAGTCATTCCATTTGTCCTCACTGCACTCACAATGCCCCTACCGGGTCCTGAACACCATCTGGCGAGATACTCACTGTATGATCCCAAAAAGATACCTGCATCCTAAGCAGACCACTGTCGGGGTATAACTCCATCAAAAGGTCCTAAATAATATCCAAACCTGCCTGCGGTCACACCACACAAGGACCCTCACTGCCGTGTGCCAACGACGTGGCACTGGATCGAACAGACCCTCGATCCATCAGATCCTGCGACTGCGCCATCAGCTCTGTCAGCTCTACAGGTGATATCCAATGAGGTGCTATCGGGGTTGGCGTGGTTCCCTGAACCACGTCAATCGCAATCTCAATCTCCCTAACCGGCGGCATCATTATCAGCTCCGGTGGAATCACACCCGGGATCTCACGATAACAGGAATATCCTCGCGTCCCGGTGCCGCCGTTGGCACCTCTCGCATTGTCGCTACAACTTGTGTGCTCTGACTGTCTCAAAGAACAAGTCTCTAATGTCTGCCTTGCAGAAGATCATAACTTCTCTCTCCGCAGTCATACACCATGTGGCACTGTGCCAACCAATCCCACGCACTGGGTCAAACACTGACCAGGTACAAATACCAATAAGTCCGCCGATACCACTCGGGGTCTCAACTGCACTGGACATGATCCACAAGCCTCCCCCACATGCACCATCCCAACAGGAACCTGTACCTCTAGTGCATGTGGTAACAAATCTGCCTCTAGTCCATGCAGGAATGCAACATGCTCTAACTCCGACTGCTGTGATGAAATCACACCTGCGACGACCCGATCCACTGCCTTGGTGCCCTCCACCCAGGCAGCACAGTCTCATCCGCTCAATGTAGGTGGTCGTCACTTAATCTGCCTGAAAATCAAGGCTATCCACAAAAAGAGCACAATTCTCCGCCTTTGCTCACACTGAGGCGATGAATACGGTCCGCCGCAGACAATAAATCCACGCTACCGCTGCGCCACTCTGATAACGATGCTGATGCTGCCACCGGGGTCCACCTGACCTCTGACATCTCAGAAAATCCATTAATGCAATCGTCATATGACAAAACACCATTATCCTTACAAAGCTCACCCTTCAAACACATATATTGTAGCCCAAACATGCAGGTTATAAATCACAAAGGGTAACCTCCCTTGGGTAAGCTTTACATAATCCATCCACAAGGATGTCCACCACCTGGAAAAAAAAATGCCTCTGCCAGCCGATCTGTCCCCCAACACTTAGCGCCAGGCGCCTCTATCCAGAACTCGCCTCTGGCGGCAGATCCCTATCCAAAGGAACTGCAACAGTACGCTCCATACACAATGCCTACTCCATCGAGGCATCCAAAATCCAAAACAGAGGGATCAGATAAACAGAAAGGTATCCTGGCGCAATCCACTCCCACTCACACATACCTTATGCGCTTCGTCCCTCTAAACTTGGAGCGCACAGTTCAACAACTGCATCAACTCTCTAACACAGGGAGACTCTCAATTGATCACTCCATCACCACCAACCACGATTCTGCCTCCAAAGGCTCCAACTCAAATCCAAAATCGGGGTGGTTCATCTGCCAAAACTGGCTCCATCGATCAATGATGTCCCACAACTCATCAACTGTCAGCTATCCACCCCGCCTCGGTGCCTCGGCACTAAACATTGGCACGGAGGGGGCTACTCGCTCAATCGGCGCCTCAGAAATCACTGCCGCTGCAACCAGGTGGTCTCAGGAGAAAAACACTGTCGGGCTGCCCACTGCTCCGACAACTGTGTCACCCAGACCAGCGGCTCACTCTGCCGCTGATATACCTCAGACAATCCTGCCATCGGGGCCTGAAGCTCTCTAACCTCAATCCGGATATCCGGCCCCAAAACAATCCGCTCAAGCTCCACCGCTGCGACGAGTGCACACCAATCCGCACAACGCGTCGGGGAGACACCGCTCACCACGACCAACTGCACCACAGCACAAAACCAAACTCGACCCAAA